>CM018695.1:47195230-47529822 GCA_009363875.1 Mikania micrantha | reverse complement strand
AAAGTTAGGTTTGATTAGATTGTGTAGGTGAAAGAGAGGAAATTATTAGTTTTTTTATAAAAGATTGGGTTGGGTTTGGATTAATGAATGAACATGGTCTTAGTTCCTTATATAATAGTTCATTCCATTCTTATGTAATTACTAAAATGTTTTTTTTTCATTTCAATGCGTAAGTAATTCCAATATTCGCTTCATTTATGCATACCAAACACAACTTAGTCTCATAATCATAACACACCAGATACATTTGTTTCCTTATTTGCAGCTGTTCCAAAAAAATAACAAGAAAACAAAAATCAGGGACCAATCAACATTACTTGCACGATTGTCTGTTGAAGCAGGTCAGTACGATCAAAATGTATGTTTTATGGATAAAAACAAACAAGAAACCGGTTATGAAAAATTGAAACACAAATATAAAATACTAAAATGCTTCGGTGGTATAAAATTCTAAAAAGTTATTACATAGAAAAAGTAGAAAAGAAAATGAAAAACAACATTATAGATATGATGTGTTTACGAACTTCATCAAACATATTCCGTCGGTGACTAAGGTGGTGTTTGGTTTCTATAAAAATCTCTTCTTGGTCTCTTTGTCTGCGTGACGTAGACCACAAACAGAGGTTGATGGCAACCGCTTGTTTGTTTTTTAAAAGACATTTCATCAAAAATGTTTGTCCATCATCTTTTTGGTGCAGACGTGAATCAAACTCTTTTCTCCTCTTCCCGTCATCTTTTGAAGACCTCCTTCCTCCTGTGTTCATCACCAGCAGCACCCCCCCACACACAGCGTCGTTTCCCTCCACCGTCGTTCCCGTCACCATGTCATGAGTTTGCGCCACCTCTCCACCGCGCAAGGGTTTTTGACGAGGATGAGTGGCAAAACGATGATGTGTGTGGAGGGTCACTGGGGAGGAGCATGGGAGTCGTTGATTTGTATGACGTGATCCGTGGTGCAACTGACTGCGATGAAGATTATAAGGGGCGATCTCTCACCACATTTAAGTTTCTGGGAAGAATCATCTTTTAGTTGATTGAATTTGGTGGTTGAATCTTAATTTATGAGATGATAACATGAAATTAGGATTATGGGGGTGAATGTGGCTTTTTACCGGGCACCGTACTTGGTGGATAGTGACGTCGTCAGTGGCCGGATATAGATACCCAAACATAGATAAAAGTCATTACATAATGGTACCAATATTTATTAGTCGGTGTCAGTTACATTATTTTTTTTTTGAACAGCAAATGTTTCAATCGTGTGAACCCACTGTTTCCAGACCATGTCACCGATTTCTAGTTACCTGAACCTCCCATGAGCCACCATAACCACCCCAGGAGGAAACTCCACTAGAAAAACCCCCTGACCCACCTCAGACCCCTTTTTCGTTGCGGGGGGATTTGAACCCAATACCTCTTATTTGGAAGAATCTTGAGTTACCATTGAGGCAATGCCTCATTGGTAGTTACATTATTTGTGATAGCAACATGTTACCAGCACTCGATATAACTGATTGGTTTTTATTTTTTACTTTTTTTCTAAATTAACAAATGACTGTCGAAGAATTTAATTATACAGAATAAATTTTAAACATTGAAAACTCAAACAATCTGGCTTTTCCTTCATCTTAATATAAGATGTCAAAAACAAATACTAATGGCCATAAAAAAACATGAATTTGAGAACACCATCGTTCAGTATATTTAAATGAGAAGAAAACATCTAAATATATATGGCACCAGTTAGCATCAATGTCGATTTCTTTGATTTCTTATCGGCTTTCTTTAGCACAACGATTCCCTTTCCTCTCACGATTCCAAATACTCTCTCTTGTGTAGCAGGCAGGGCTGGCATAACGTACAGGTCAGACACGACCCGATAAGAAACGACACGTTGAGATACGAAACACGAAATGGGCAGACACGAACCCGACACGATAACTTATCGTGTCTGTTTTTCCAAACATGAACATGCCCTATTTAAAACACGTAAACATGAAATGACCTGTTAAGAAACATGTTAGCAATTAACCCTATAAATGACTTGTTTAAGAACATATTAAATACCTGTTAAAAACCTTTTAAGGCACTAGAATTAGAAAAATAGAAATTTTAAAAGGTAATTAGTTATTATTCACTTATTTTTTATATTATGTTTTTAAATTTTAAGTTATAAACAGGTCTTGACAGACTTTAACGAGTCTTAACAGTCTTAACCAGTTTTAACGTGTTGATCTGTTTTAGACACAAAACATCTTAAGGCCAAAAACGAAACATGTTAAAGTCGCGTCTTGTCGTGTCGTGTTAAGATGTCCGTGTCTGAAATGGCTAGGCATACCCTTGGGTCCTTGTTGCAAATTCAGCAACACAACGGAGAAAAAGGTGAAGTTAACACCTAAATAGGAACTGAAGAGGACGGTTGAGTAGGAAAAAAGGAAATAAACAAAACGTTGAAAACCTACGTTATCTAGAAACAAGGGCAAAGGTTACCTTTTTTCGTCCATAGTGTTAATTTTTGAACAGAAAGGTTATTTTTTGTTTCAAGTATTGGTTTCGGCTCCTCGCTTCAAAAAATTAACATGTATTGTGGTTTCCAGTGGTGGATATAGGAATTTTTATAAGTGGGTTCACTATTTTAAGACACTTCAATCAAATAAACCAGAAAAAAAATATCCGGGTCTGAGTAGTTTCGAATTTAGAAAAAGAAAATATACCTATAACCTTTCGACTTTGTTCCAACAACATCTTACCCAAATGCATCGTACTCCTACGTCTTCTCTAGCCTATGCTCCAATTCAATGACCCCAACCCCGTAATCATGACCTCTTCCACAAACCTCTTCACATGAACCTCCGGAGCCCCTATGTTATCCCCCTCCCTTACTGACTAAGTCCTAGGTGGTGTCAAGCACAAGTTCTCAAATAAATAGACGTGTGAATATTAGCTCAATAACTTGATTCTCTTATGCTAGCCTTACCTCAATTACCATATTCGCCTCAACAGCCAAACCTTCCCTTTCTGCAGCCCCTGGAACATGAAGCTTACTAGCTTATTATGTTTCTAATAAATTGGATGCTATAACTTATAGCACTTGAATTATATATGTTTGAATTGGTTAAATATTAGTGTTCCTCTACGATTCTTTTCAATCATTCAAATATTAAGCAAGAAAGCAACTATAGAAGAAATGTTAAAGCAAAAAAGCAGATTAGTATCAAAACACAATTAGCATTCAGAGCATTTAGCAGAAATCAATTAAGCATATTAGAAACGTTAATACCACAAATACCACATAGGGTTAAAAATTTAAACCCTAGCTACCGTATATTAAACAACTTGAAAAAAGATAAATGAATAAAAAAATGCATACGGGACTCGAACCCGTAACCTTATAGACAAAACCCATATTCCTTATGTTAAGAACAAGAGAGAAACTAATAAAAGAAGAAGAATGAACTCAAAACCAGTCTAGTCTGTTATTCAGTTATGAAATCAATATAATAGACTCTGACTATCATTTTACACTTAGCACCCTAAAATTTTATTAATGACAATTATAACCACAGACTTATTAGTACGACCACAATACTACTTATTACATATCAATACTCTCCTATTCAACAACTTTTTGACCTCAAAAAGAAAAATTTGGAAAACAAATCTGTAAATATTCCACATTCTCCCAATTGCTTCAGCGATTGGAACATTTTCCCATTGAACTAACACTTCAGCTGAAGCTCTATGTCCTCTACGCACCATTCTTCTATTCAACACATTTAATGGCTTGAACAAAAACCTGAACCCAACCGGTAATGGAACAGTCTAAGACACATCACCCCTGGCCAACTTACGCAATGAAACATGGGATGAATTTGAGCTTCACTCGGTAGATCCAACCGATACGCCACCGGTCCAATACGTTCCACTATAAAGAAAGGACCAAAAAATTTAGGCCCCAACTTGTTATAACGATTAGTTTTCATAGTAGACTGACCATAAGGGTGTAACTTCACATACACAAAAGATCCCACTTTAAACTCCCTTTTACTTCTATGTTTATCCACCGATTGCTTCATCTGATTTTGTGCCCTTGTTAATGAAAAGCGAAGCAATTTTATTGTCTCCTCTCTATCAGTCATCATATCATCTACTGTTGCATTCCTTGCATCTTAGGGAATATAAGGAACAAATAGAGGAGGTGGATACCCGTATAACGCTTGAAAAGGAGTCATGCCCAAAGAAGTATGAAAATTAGTATTGTACCAAAACTCGGCTAAAGATAACCACTTAAACAACTTCACTGGTTTATCCATAACCATACATCTTAGATACGATTCCAAACATCTGTTTACCACTTCTGTCTGGCCATCCGACTGTGGATGGTAAGTAGTCGACATAGCCAAGTGAATTCCCTGCAGAGCCGTAAACTCCTTCCAAAACTGACTAATAAAAATCAGATCTCTATCAGACACAATAGATTCTGGCCAGCCGTGTAGTTTAAAGGTAAAACGAGGCATCGACGGATGGGGAAGGGATTATTTCCCCACCCGACGGATTCGCCGGGGCCCAGCTAACGCGTGAAACATTCCGCCTGGGGAGTACGGTCGCAAGACCGAAACTCAAAGGAATTGAGCAAGGCTTTTCCGGCTTTACTGACTTAGCTGCCCGACCATTCCGACTCGTAAGTAACTTTATAACTTGGTCCATAAAAACTTGGGCTACTTGAGCTGAAATGACCATATTTCGTAAGCCTGTCAACTACCACAAAAATGGCATCTTTACCATAAGATTTAGGAAGTCCCCCAATGAAATCCATAGAAATATCTGAAAACACATGATTAGGAACCAGTAAAGGTTGTAATAACCCAGGTGAAGCAACTGTTTCCTTCTTGGCTTTTTGACAAATAACACAATTCCTAATGAAATTCCTTATATCCTTGTACATTCCCTTCCAATAAAAGAAAGTACGAACTCTCTGTAATCTTCATGAATTCCCGAATGACCACTAACAGCTTCTGAATGACAAAGAGAAATAATGTCATTTTGCAAAACACTATCATTACCAATGATAACTTTACCTTTCTTGAATAAAGCTTCCCCATTCCAAACATACTTAGTTGAAGGTCTTCCTTGTTGCAACTCTTCTAAAATTCCTTTCAACTTGCTATCATTCTTCCAAGACTCCTTAACTCTCAGCCATAAAGAAGAATCAAAAGTATTAAAGGATAAACTCAATAATGCCCGAGCCTGCACTCTCGATAAAGCATCTGCAGCCATATTAGTACTACCTTGTTTATATATGATTTCAAAATCATAACCCAATAACTTGGATAACCACACCTGCTGCAAAGGAAAAGAAATTTTCTGTTCAAGTAAGTGTTTTAAACTCTTCTAATATGCTCTTATGATAAAATGGCCAACAGAGAGGTAATGATGCCAATGTTTGACCGCCAAGATAATTGCCAATAATTCCCATTCATAAAACGATAAAGCTTGTTACCTAGCCGACAATGCTTTACTAATAAATGCAATTGGGTGACCATCTTGCATGAGAACTGCTCCAATGTCTTTCCCTGAGGCATCAATTTCCACTATAAACACTTTAGAAAAATTTGGCAAAGCTAAAACGGGTGGATTGGACAATGCTTCCTTTAAAGAATTGAAAGCATTAGTAGCCATATCAGACAATTTAAATTCTCCTTTCTTGAGTAAATATGTTAATGGCTTTGCTGAAGTACCATAAGATTTAATAAACCTTCTATAATATCCACTCAATCCCAAAAAACCCCTCAGTTGTTTGACATCAGTAGGAATTGACCAACCCATAATAGCCTCTATCTTCTTATGATCTGCAGAAACTCCCTGTTGTGAAATGATATGCCCAAGATACTCGATCTTGGTTCCTCCAAAAGTACATTTAGAGCGGCGAGCATATACCTGCTGAGTTCTTAAAATACTTAACACCACCTCCAAATGTTCCAAATGAACTTCAAAAGAATTGCTAAAAACCAGAATATCATCAAAGAAAACTAATACAAATTTCCTTAGAAAATCTTTATAATTTGAATTCATTAAAAAGTGGCTAGTGCATTAGTTAGCCCAAAAGGCATAACCACAAATTCAAACAACCCCTCATGAGTTCTAAAAGCCGTCTTATGAATGTCCTCATCTTTCATACGAATTTGATGATAACCGGAGCGCAAATCCAACTTAGAAAAGACTGCAGCTTGCCCCAATTCATCAAACAATTTTTCCACCAAAGGAATAGGGTAGCTGTTCTTCACCGTATAATCATTTAATTGTCTATAATCAATACAAAAACGCCAAGATCCATATTTTTTTTAACCAAGACTACTGGGGCAGCAAAAGGACTAGTACTATCCCGAACCACTCCAGTATCTAACAATTCCCTTGTCAACTTTTCGATAACATCTTTTTGGGCAGCCGAATACCTATAAGGTTTGAGGTTAATTACCTTATTAGTATCCTTCAACACAATTCCATGGTCGTAATTCCTCTTAGGAGGCAAAGTAGTAGGGGTACTAAACACATCTTCAAATCTTTGCAATAACAGCTGCAATTTATCATCTTCAAATTTATCTAAAATTTTTGCCTCATGCTGAAATGCAGCATCTTGCAATTGTAAACTAAACAAATGTGCTTGGGTAATCTTGCTATCTTGACTCAACAAAGTATTCATTGATGGAGAAGAGCATAAAGACAATTCATTATTGTCTATAGCCTTTAAAGTACACTGAACAACATCTATTTGAAAATGCATAGTGAGATCAACAAAATTCCAAACAATAGGACCCAAAGTCAATAACCATTGTACCCTTAATACCATATCATAGTTATCCAATGGAATGAGATAAACATCAGTGGTAAACCATATATTTTACATAAACCACTGAAAATTTGGACAAATTCTAGTACAACAAATCTCCAACCCATCAGCAACCCTCACTGTCATAGTTGGAATAGCCTCAGAGGAACATTTGAGTTTTCTAGCAAACTGCTCATTCAAAAAATTGTGAGTGGACCCCGAATCAATCAAAATACTCAAATTTTTATTTCCAATGTCACCAATAACTTTCATAGTGGAAAACAAATTCATACCAGTAAGAGCATGAATGGAAATGTGCGGTTCAGATTCGGATAATTCTTGACCCCCACTTAATTTATCCGTAACCCCTTGTTCCTCATCCTCCTCTACACCAATTACTTGTAAAACAAACAATTGCTTGTTAGGACACTTATGACCTGCAGTGAATTTTTCAGGACACCAAAAACATTCATCCCTAGCCCTTTTCCTTTCTATATCTTTACTAGAAATCTGTTTAGCATTAGCAAGTTTCTTCGATTGAACTGGAGCAGGTAACAAAGGTAATTGAGACACCGGAACTGGAACAGGTGGCTTTAACCCACTAGTAGTCTTATTAAAAACTGAATTAAACTTGCTTACATTTGAAGGAGTCGAAGATTTTATATTAGCATCATGAATCTTAGCCAAATAAAATGCTTCACGCAAAGATTATGGCTGAAACATCTTCACAGGACCCCCAATTTCAGGTTTCAAAGCTTTAAGAAAAATACTAACAGCATATGGTTCTGGAATAGACACCTTCAAGAAACATGAATCAAATTTCCTACAAAACTCCTCCAATGGTCCAATTTGACTTAAAGAAGTCAAAATTCCCATAGCATCTTCAAATAATGTTGAAGAAAATCTCGCCGTAATTGCTTCCGAATACTCCTTCCACATTAGATCCGAAATGGCAACATTTCGAGTTTTCACAAAAGCTTGATGCCATTTAACTGCATCTCCTTCCAAATGAATTGCTACATACCTCACTTTATAGGTTTCAGGAGTTTCATCTATGGTGAAAAAATGCTCACACCGATAGATCCAATCTTCAACCTCATCACCACTGAATTTTGGAAATTCAATCTTTCCAATTCTGTGAAAACGATCATTGCTTCGAAATGAACTGCTATGACCCGAACCATTACCACCACTACCTTCACCTTCGCCATTGGAGTTGAAATTAGCATTGCCATTCAATCGAGCCAAAATTGCTTCTAAATTTTCATTTATGTTTCAAAATTGTGTTCTGAATTCTGCATAAAAGCGCCAAATTTAATCAGTGACATCGCATGTTCATCGACAATCTTTTCCAAATCCGTCTTGCTGCGTGTCGTCGTCATGATTGATTCAAATAAACGAGCTTCCGAGGACCGAAAGCTCTTATACCAATGTTAAGAACAAGAGAGAAACTAATAAAAGAAGAAGAATGAGCTCAAAACCAGTCTACTCTGTGATTCAGTTATGAAATCAATATAACAGACTCTAACTATCATTTTACACTTAGCCCCCTAAACTTTCATTAAAGACAATTATAACCACAGACTTATTAATACCACCACAATACTACTTATTACATATCACCTTACCATTAGACCGTTTGTCAAATGATACTCAAAATTCACTCGTAAAATATTAGTGAGTTCACCCTATCTTTTAATTGGTGATTTCCGTACATTTTTACCTTTTTTCAAAACGTTCAAGCTTTGTCACTGTCTCGAAAGAGGCATGTGTCCAATGCGCCTAACGAACTTTACAAAACAAAAAAAGGGACCCGATATTTGGACACCCATGCACGACCAGTTAACACCACATGACCCTATACGAGTCGTATAATTTAATACGAGTCGTATTGGTTCCCTCGGATGTGTTAGAAAATGTCTAACGGATAAAGCCAAGTGAACCGTATGAGGCGTACCATACGACTCGTATGAGGCTATATGACCGGTATACAAACGTGTTACTTATTTAGATTTTTTTGAAAAAGATATATATAATATCATCTAAGTGTTTTGTTTGAAAATTATTTTAACATAACCTTGTTTACTCATTTAATTCTAAAATAATAACTATTTTAACCATTTGAAAAAATATAGATAATATTGTCTAGTGTGTAACCATTGTTGTTCGTGCAACCCTAAAGCAACAACTACATACTTTAAGCCACAGTTACCGTCTGGAGTAACATCTTGTATTCGTGAGATGTATGGGTGCAAACGTTAGAAATGAGAACCTTAAATAGGTTAAAATTGTACAGTTGTTGACCGTTTAGGTTTGGTGAGAAGCCAACGGTTGATTTCGAAAAATCGATGAAATCGTGCATTTTTGTTGTTGAAGAATCCGAGTTAGCACGCTGCAATTGGCTATCATGGGCATCCATTGAATGATACTGCTTGTTTTTCTTTGGCTTTGTGAAGAAACTATGTCGGGCAGGCTATTGTTTTTTTTTGTTGCATCTTTAAGTTTGGCTGCCCACGAGTCTTAGTTTGAACAACAGGTTCTTTTTTATTGACGTAAGTGGGAAAACCGCGCTTAAAACTTTTGACATTATATTCTTCTTCACTGGATTTGGTTGAACTTTTATATGTTGTATCACCTGATCCATTTCGACATCAATACCAAGGCTTTCGTCCTCGTGAAGAAATGATGGGTTTAAATCAAACTTACGCCAAAACTCGTCTATCGCTTCCAATGGAATTTTAGCATTTGTGAGAAAAAGAATAAAAAACTAATTATGTTTATGCAAAAATTATATATATATATGTATATATATATATATATAATTAAATTTATCTAATTCATACTATTCGATAGTCGGCAATCACATGGCAATATAAATTGAATAAATATAAAAGTTACAAGGTATTAGAGTGTAAATATAATTTGAATAAACAATGGGTTTGAGAACTAGATGATCATATGTTTTCATTTTTGAAAACCCTAATCTCCCCCCTCCTCTCTCACTTGCCGCTGATATCCCCCCGCCTCGGCTCCCTTGCTTAGTCCGAAAACCACCAGGCAGCCACCACCATTGCCGCACCTCCATAGGTGGTTATCACCACATGCCTGATGCGTTGTTTGTCAATAGAGATCGCGATTCGTGATTTGGTCAACTAGCGAGACCGCTGTCAAATCCAAGGTGTCTGTTTGGTAATATATGATAAAGGTTGATTTCTGAACATCCTATGGTTGTGATTTTTGTTTATTCGTTTGTATCTGGATGCTTGATTTGGGAATTTGGTTTTGAAAAAAAAAGTTTTTTAACCTAACGCTTCCGTAAATGTAAATCTGATTTCTTGATTAATTGATTAATTAAAAGTTGAAAATGGTTACTTGGATTCCGAGGAATGGTTTCGGAGCCATTTTTACACGAGAATACACATAATTTTAATCGATCTTATGTTTTATTTGTCAAAACATTTTGTTTAACAAAAGATCGTGCCTTTGATTGTTTGATTGTGATTATGATGATTCGAGCCTAAGGATTTGATGTAATACATTAGATTTTTATTTTTGTTAATAGATATTGTTTCTGGTAAAAATTAATAAGTATAATTTTTATCAAAACCGAATTAGAAAAGTGGGGTATTGTGTTTTACAAGCAAATATCTCAAGTATATCAAATATGTTATCAGAATATTCCTGAGGATCGCTCGGGATATTTCAGTATACTCAATAGAAAAATAGCAAGACACACGAGATTTATACGAGAAAAAGCCCTTAATCCTTAAGGATTGCCGGCATACCTTGGGAGGTGACAATGGTCACTCTGCCTAGTTTTATTAATAATCAAATGAATATAATACAACGAAAGAGCACAAGTTGATCGATGCTAAGTATGTAATTGAGCTTCTGTGTGTTTCAGTGTGTATCATGTGTCCTATATCGATCAATTGCCTCGGTTTATATACTATGAAAATACAAACAAATGGTCAACAACGTTCATAAGGTAGTTGCGAATATCTCGGCACTTTCCAAACGTGGGAGACTTGTTCAAAATAATGGCGTCAATCTCTCTTTGATGCCACGTCCCAAATTAAATTAGTTGAAGCCCCTCTCCGTGATTTATACTGAGCTGTATAACAACCTGTAATATCCTGAAATCTTGCAAGCTAGATTAGGAATAAACAGAGATAATGGTTAGTCAGATATATATACCAAAATATCCCCAAATATCCCTAAATATCCCTGATCCTGAAATATCCCGGGTAGAAAATTTAGCGCACAACAATTGCCCCCAATTTTTACAGTTAGTGATTACAGCTGTAAAAATTCAAAATTTGAATTTTAAATTGGCCGGTTTTGAGATTTAATGGACGGCTAGGAAGAGGATAGTGGTTACTGTTTTGTGTCAGTTTTCTGTGCATATAATGATCACATATCTCCTCTTTCAAATCACAAAAATCTCTTTGATCATCTCTTCCGGTAAGTTCTCTGCTTGATATCCTCTGTTTTTTCTTATTTTATTTTAGTAAAAATGTCGAACTCTCAGTCTTCATCTGACTCCGATGATTTCTTTGACCAGAATATTTTACCGTATACTGAGCAGAATGTATGTATATTTGATGATGATCATATCGATTCCATGCAACTGTCTCAAGCTTTTCCCGAAGAAACCATATTTCGTTCTTTTGATCCCACTCTTAAAGCCGATCACAACTCTTCCTCATGCGTTTGTTTTTCTGAATACCCATGTTCTTTAGGTTTATCTTTTCCTTTTCCTCCTTAGATTTTTGAGTTCTTTCACATCACTCGTCTCTGTTATCCCCAATTGATGCCAATGGGTTGGCGTTTACTTGTCACTCTTCATAGATTAAACCAAAAATATGGTTTAAGGATTGGGGTTCGTGAGCTTTCTTATGTTTATCAACTTCGTACCCGTGGCTATTCCCATTTTTTACTCCAAAGGAGAAGTGGTGCTCCTGTTCTAGTTCATGGGATTACTATGAACGAGGAAGAGTGGAGAAATAAGTTTTTCTTTGTCAAAAGAAGTTATATTTCTAGGGGGAGGTCTGTTCCTATCAGTTGGTTATTGAAGGGTAGGATTTCCATGTTTATTTGGTCCTAGCGCATTTAGATTTCTGATAGTTAATTTATTTCTCTTATTTATTCTCAGCGCCGAAGTTTGAGTCACTGATTGTAGAGAACGAGGATACAGAGCAGAAGATAGAAGCCCTGCTGCAGATAGAAGAGAAGGAGAGAAAGTTTGGCATAACTTTGAAGGCCGATATCCCTGTTATATCCCCAGCCCAGAGTGCATCTTCCCAACATTCTCAAGCTCAAATGACATCAGGTATCATTTCTCAAGTTTATTGGTATTTAGTTAATTCATGGTTCTTATTTTTATTTTCCGTTTTCTAGAATTTGCTTTCGATCTTGAAGATCTTAGTGGTTTTTTAACCATTAAGAAAGAGAAAACCAGCCCTGTTACTCCTACGGCAAGGATAATGCACACCCGCTCCACCAAGGCCTCCAATAAACGCAAGGGCCCTGATGTGATCAATGTGGATGATATCCCTGATTTTCCTGCTGCTGAACTTCTTCAGAAGGTTATTTCTAAGGTTTTCATTTCTTTTGTTTTAATTATATCCTGAAATATTCTTATTTTGCAGGCTATCCTTAGGATTGTTGGTGATAAGGAAGCCTTTAAGAAACAAATTGAGGATCTTGAGGACCAGAAGAAGATTGCTGTCACCAAAGCTGGCCATTATGAAAAAGAGGCCTAAAAGCTGAAGAAGCTGGTCAAGGATAACGACGCTACTCATAAGCTGAAGATCAAGGAGATTATTGAGGGCACTAAGAAGTCTGCTGCCATAGCTATCCTCATGGCAAAGATCCAGATGGCGGAGAAATCAAAGCAGGAGGGATCGGACCTGTGGGATAAGGATCTTGCTGACTGGGTCAAGATCCTGGCCAACTTGACTGGAGATATGGCGAAAGCTTTTGATGCAGCGGCGAAGACGACCAGTGTGGTGGGGACTAGCAAGGCAGCGGAGTGTGAGGATACAGGTGCTGGTGCAGGTGCAGGTGGTGCGGTGATGGGTGATGAAGATAGAGTTGAAAAGGTCTGAGCCCATGTTGTTTGTGGTTCTTTTTATGATATTCTGCCTTTAAACAATGTTTATGGTGAAAGTTCCAGTATGGGCAGACAATTTTTAGTTAATTTTAGGTGGAGGAACCATAGTTTTCATGGCGAAGCCTAAAATATCTTTAGTACTTGAACTAACATTCTTAGTATATGGGGTGGAGGGACCATGTGTTTTCTTGGCAAAACCCAATATACTGAGTTTAGATATATAATTGTTAATCTTTTGCTTTATGATTATCTTGTGTTAATATGTTTTTAATTTTGGAAGATACTTTTGGAGATATTTAGGGATAACTCTTTTTTTGTTGTGGATGTGTATATCTCGCTTTATATTCTAATATAGGTTTGAGTTATTTCAAGAATATTTTAAGGATAAAAGGTTATATTGTCTTTAATATTTTGAGCAGCTAATACTGAGTATTCTAGAATGTTTTAAATATAGAGATCATAAAAATTTTGATTACTTCAATTAGAATAATGTTCGTCAGTGATTTGTATTTTTCATTACTCGTTTGATTTTCTCAAAACATTTGTACAAGTTTTTATTTCAGAATCGGATATTTCTAAGTAAAGGTTAACTGTATAATCAGAAATAAAATTGTTGTAGAATTTTGAGAGGATTAAGAAATAAATACCAACTCCTTGAAAGAGTAGATTCATTCTGAAAGCCTTCATTATCCCTGTTAAAATATTGTGTTAGTTACATACGTCAATATCCTCGGGTATGTTATGTGTTCATGTGATATCCCGAAATAGTCTCTAGAATCAACTCCAACTTCTCGATATCCTTAAGCAGATGCCTATCTTGAAATATCCTTTAAAGTTAAATCCTGCACACATTTAACAAACAAAAAGGATTTGGATTAGCCCAATATACTGGCAACTATGGCCGATTAGACCGGCGACTAAGGCCGAAAAATACTGGCGACAAGGCCGAAATTACTAGCGACTGAGGCCGGAGTTACTGGTGACTAAGGCCGAAGATACTGGTGACAAGGCCGATCATGCTGGCGACTAGGCCGGAATACTGGCGACTAAGGCCGGGATACTGGCGACTTGGCCGGAATTCGGTGGATCCCTGGTTATAGTCTTTGAAAATGAAATTGTCAGCTACTCATGCGTGTACTGGTCCCAAAATCTCCAACTATACCGGGATATTACGGAACCCTTGATAATGAAATTGTCAGCCACTCATGCGTGTACTGGTCCCTTTATCTTGGATTATAATAGGATATACGTGACCTACTGGCGTACGTGCGCTACTGGCGAGGGTGTATGAACCCTAGTTTGGTTGAGAGACAAAAGTCCCTTGAGTTTTGATTTTAGGTAAAAAAATTTTATTTTTGTGCAACCCAACGTAAAGTCTCTGCATGGGTCTTCTACATAGTTTTGATTTCAGGTCAAAACTTCGCAACCAGACATATAGTCTCTACGAGGGTCTTGATCAAGTTTTGATTTCAGGTCAAAACTTGCGCTGAGACATATAGTCTTGTATCTTCTCCAGTTATACCTGCAAAAACATAATACTTTTGCAAAGGTAGGCATCAGGAATCCTTTTTCCTCTCCAATGCTTAGGTTAGTATCAAGATAAATTGAGAATATATTAGGATATGAGTGTAGGGATATTTGAGAATATAAGAACATTGAGAGATAAACGTGTAAATTTAAAGTAAAAATATTTTATGGTAATGGAAATCATATAAAGTAAGTTTTAAGATGAATGGCATTCCATGCCTTTGGAAGAGGTTCTCCTTCCATAGTGATTAACTTGTATGCCCCATTTCCTGCTTCAGATTTGATTTTATAAGGTCCTTCCCATTTTGGGGCAAGCTTTCCATATGTTGGGTTGGTGGTATTCTGGAATGTTTTCCTTAAAACCAAATCTCCAATTTGGAATCTTCTGATCCTTATATTCTTATTGTAGGATATAGCCATCTTTTGCTGAAAGGTAGCCATCATAATCTTTGCAATATCCCTAATTTCGTCAATAGTGTCTATATCCTGAGATAATACTTCATTGTTGGCTTCTATCGTTTCTAAACTTGTTCTTGCAGTAGGGATAATCATCTCAGTTGGGAGTACAACTTCAGAACCAAATACCAATGAGAATGGTGTCTGACCAGTCTCATTTTTTATCGTTGTCCTGTCTGTCCATAGGACAAATGGGAGTTCTTCAGCCCATTTTCCTTTCTTGGATCCCAACTTCTTTTTGAGATTTTTTATTATGATTTTATTACTTGATTTTGCTTGGCCATTAGCTTGAGGATGTACTAGTGTGGAAGTAATCATTTATATCCCCCATGCTTCACAAAAGTTGGTAGTTCTTTTATCAATGAATTGAGATCCATTGTCGCAGGTAATCTCGGCAGGTATCCCGAATCTGGTCAGGATATTCCTTTTTATGAAGGATATTACTTCCTTTTATCTAACGTGTACGAAAGCCTTAGCTTCAATCCATTTCGAGAAATAATCGGTGGTGGCAAGCATGAACACCTTCCCTCTTGGTGCTTTTGGTAGTTTCCCTACTATATCCATTCCTCATTTCATGAATGGCCATGATGAGACTATCGGATATAATGGTTCATCCGGTTGATGAAGAATATTGCTATGCCTTTGGCAAGCGTCACATATTTGGGAATAGGACATCGCATCTTTTCTCATAGTAGGCCAGAAATATCTTGTTCTTAGGATTTGCGAAAGTAATGCTCTGGTGATTCCCACAATCTCCTTCGTGAATATCCTTCACTACTTCGAGACTTTCTGGTTTTTCTAAGCACTTTAGATATGGACTAGCTACTGATTTCTTGTATTGGATATCACGAATGATTGTGTACCTGGAAACTCTAGCTTTAAAAGCTCTAGAATTTGTTTCATCATCAGGTATTTTTTTCGTTTGGAGATAATCCTTGATTGGGATAATCCAAGATACTTCGTGCGTATCAACATTCTTTGGTACAAGAATTTGATTAGAAACTTCCACATCTATCGCTGGATTCAGGATATGAAGGATAGGGATATTGATATCATCAGAGATCTTAAGAGATGATGCGAGGTTTGCTAGTGCATCCGCTTCATCATTCTCCTCTCTAGGAACTTGTGTGATATCAAAAGTGTAGAAATATCCCACTGTATCCTTAACTATCTCTAAGTATTTTGTGAATCTGTCCCCTTTAACCATATAGGAACCATTAAACTGGTTTGCTATTAGTAAGGAATCAACAAATACGTGAAGATTTCTTATGTTCATATCCCTAGCCAATTGGAGTCCTGCTATCAAGGCTTCATATTCAGCTTCGTTATTGGTTGCTTGGAACTCACAACTGATCGATTGGGGTATTATGTCCCCCTGTGGTGATTTTAGTATGATACCTAAACCTGTCCCTCTTATATTCGAGGCTCCATCGGTATGTAAAGGAAATATTAAAGATGATTCTCAATAACAATTAGCTATGTTTTTATAATGAATGGTGTAGCCATTACTTGTAGGAGCTCAAACAAAGTGTTGTTGCTCAATCCACCACAGACTTTGAATACATTGCCTCTTCGGAAGCTGCAAAAGAAGCTGCTTGGATGAAGAAGTACATTACTGATCTCGGAGTGGTTCTTGACATTAGGAAACCCATAGAGATATTATGTGACATTGGGAAACCCATAGAGATATTATGTGACGAAACTGGTGCCATAGCTTAGGCAAAGGAACTAAGGTCACATCATAGGTCGAAGCACATACTCAGACACTTCCACTACTACACAAGGGAAGTAGTGGATTGAGGAGACATCAAGATAGATAAAATTCAAACAGATCAAAATCTAGCGGATCCCTTTAAGTGGGAGTTGTATGCTGCTAAAGGGATTCTATGCTCTTATATAACTAAGAGGTGATATTCAAGCACCCTCTTTAATTTAAACTGGTGTAAATGCATGGTCGTGCTCAAACTAAGTGTAGTTTGTTAAACCATTTAAATTGAAGAACGGGAACCAGAATGTTTGAACAACATATGAGAATGAAAAGAGATCCATGTCTCATGTTCAAATAATATCACTTAGAAATGATAAATAGATAAAAGTTACTATAGCTTTAATTCTAGTTAAGTAATATTTTCTTGAACTAAAGAGTTTCGTTGACTTTTAAAGTCATACCCTTCTTGAGGCAGCATGATATAGCTAGGTGCCCAACATTGTCTATGTTGAAACACTTATACGATGAATCGTCCAAGTGGGATTTTGTTGGATATAAGATGTCAAGTCATTGACATGATCAATGTTACTATCAGGGTACAATACAAGGAGTTACAATTTGGAGTACGACAATAAATTTAAGTCTAAAATTATTTTAGACTTACACAAGTTCACAAATTAGACAAATGGATAGTTACTCAGATTCTCAATAATTACGTTTCATATAAATAAAAAAGATTGAATATGAGAATAGAACATTACTCTCATGAGAGGTCCATAACCATTCATGAATTCGGCTATAGTTATACTCATAAATATCTGGAGTATCAGAGTCTATCACAACCGACCATATATATCCAAAAATTGTGCCATTCTGATTGCAAAAACCTTGGCCTAAAGTGTTTAGATTTGTTTTCAATTATGTGTCACGTGCAAAGTAATTGGGCAACACTGGAAAATATTCTTCTGCATGTGTTTATAAGAGCCAATTCTCTATCGGTTGTAATAATGCGTGGCTTCATAAATTGTTGACATATATCTTTTAGTTTTTGTAACAACCAAACGGATTTTTCTTCTTGTTTCTTACTTATAAACGTATGAGCAATACAAAACGTCTTATGTGTTGACATGACACCAACTATTTAAACAAATGGCTGGTTATATATGTTTATTTTATACGCTGTGTCAATCAACAAGACATGAGGAAATCCGTGACATATATTGTATGATGTCTGGTGGATAAAAAAATTATGCTCCACAATATGTGTCGACGCATCATCTTGAGTCTTGTAAATAAAATTATTGTTTTGTTACATGATAAAAGGACCTGCATTGGAGTTTCCCCTATGTTTTTTCCAGCACGTAACTTCCTTCATGCAGTATAAATCGATCTTGGAATAGAAACGTTAATTGGGGTTTGATCCTTTGTATTGGTTTGTTAGTTGTTCAACTAGACGGGTTTCAGATTTGTTAAATCTCATTGCATATGGATGACCGTCTAGTTATTCAGCCCTTGGGTGGTTATGTTCTTTGTTAACCACACGTAACTTCGAGCAACCACAAGTTCTCTCATATTTAGCAATCAACTAAAATTCACAATCTATCTTCTTCGATCCACAACGTATAACTTGTGGCTCTCCCTTATACACACCACCGCGATCGCATTTAAACCACACTTTGTCACGACTAATGTTGCATTAGTTTTACTTCGTCGTCTTAACTAACACATAACTATTTTCACGCCCTCTAGCGATCGCCCAATAAACCAATTCATCAACACCAGAGAAAACCAGAAAACAACAAATGTTTAAGATTTTATTTAACAAATGATGATCAAATAAATCTATTACATGATCTGTTTCATAGACACACATATAATCATCTTCAAAATTTTTGCTTCCCCTCGACATCGTTAAACTTTTAATACGATTTCGAAACTACAGAAAACAAATAATTAACAAAGAAGAGATTGAATGAAGAAAACGAGTACTATATTGTCACACCCCGAACCGGCAGGGTTGGATCGGATTTCCCTATCGGGCGGAAGGTACCCGGGGCGTGATATCGTGAGTGATAATCGAAATGATCAGATTGTTTACATTGCACATGATATATAAATGAGAAACTACTAAATGAAAATAGAATTACAAAGTTAAATTACATCAGTTTAGTTCATAATTTGACAATGTAAATCTACTATCAATCATCATAATTCTTCTATCTTGTATCTGCACAAGATATACAAAATGAATCTGTAAAATGATGCTTCAAAATATACAGGTCCAAAAAAGCTAGGTCCTCTAACTGGTATCCTAGTCCAAGAGAAATAACCTCTTAGTTGACATGTTCCTCACCTGAGAAGTCATGCAAAAAGATCAAGTCAACACATGGTTGGTAAAGTTTGAACAACCTGAATGACAACCTTAACCTCACCACTAACCACCTATACCATCCAATTCAGTATGCTTATATATAGGGCATATGTAGGGTCGAACTTACCGCCCGCCCAGCCACCGTCCCACCACATACTAACCCGCATGATATATTGTTCCTGGTGATAATTAAGCATTTCATCCCATACCTTTGATTCCATAACAATTGATTTATAGCATTTGATTACCCTGAATATGATTACCTTGATCCCCCGAAATGACAACCTTAACCTCACCAACAACCACCTATGCTATCCAATCAAGTATGCTTATATATAGGGCATATGTAGGGTCGAACTTACCGCCCGCCCAGCCACTGTCCCACCACATACCGGACTGCTTAGCATACTGTTGTTAATGATAATTAAGCGTTCCACTCCATACACCTTCATCTTAGTTTTTGGTTTCCGCAAATTGAAATACCTTTGATTCATTGGGTTCACCATGTATTCATGATTACACCAAAACACTTGTAGAAATATGATATTAAATTATCAATTAAACTAATAATTAATCATTTAAATACAACTAAGACATGATGATTGGACCTTATTTGACTCAATCAATTAGACTTAGTTGTTGGTGTTTGTCCAAGTTGTACCCTCTCACACGTGGCCAATATCAGGCATGACCCACAAGGAGTCTACGTGTATGCGTTGGGACTTTCATGATTTGCCCATATCAGCTTGACCCACAAGGTCTACTGTATAAGTCGGAACTTTAGGATATCCTTTGATTATGATCTTCTTGATTCTCATGATTTTATTTGATAGTTTAAGTTATGCCCATGTAGCTAGACTACAAGAGTCTACTACTGTGACGGGACTTTCCGTGTGTTACACGTGGTCTTGATTTACATACAACTGACATCCACCTTAACTTAAGCAATTAATGATTTCATTAGGTGTTAATGATTTCATTATTTCCATGATTCACACACGGTAATGATTCACATGATTCTCTTGATTCTGGAGTAGGATCCTTATTTTACTGATCACACACTGGATTAGATTCCATTGCATTTGATCTTTAGCTTGGTTCTTTTGATTTCACTTCAAATTTAGATTCTTGAATTTGAACTCTATGGACTAAGGGTTTGTTTAGAGTTTAGAATTAAAGTATTACTCAAAAGAGTAATTATTTAACTTGATAGTTAATTCTGCATAGCAATAACCTAGACAAGATTCTAGGAGTATAAATAAGCATCTATAAAGCATAAAATAAGTAAAAACATTTACGTAAAACAATTTAAGTAAAAAGATTTACGCATGCTTCTCAGCCCCGCGTTTGCAAACAAAAATGTTTAGAAAAGGGGCAATGAACTCACCTGTGTTGCTGTGCAAATGAACCACAAAAAATATGCGCGCTCTTTGATTGTTGCCTATGTATCTTTAGCACCTG
This sequence comes from Mikania micrantha, assembly GCA_009363875.1. NCBI lineage: Eukaryota > Viridiplantae > Streptophyta > Magnoliopsida > Asterales > Asteraceae > Mikania > Mikania micrantha. The sequence continues at coordinate 47,509,358 of CM018695.1, read as the reverse complement.
AGTTATTTTAAGAAGATTCGTAGACGATAAGTGTGTATAATATTCGTATCTAGGGTTTTGGTCATGGTGGGCAACTAAGTGTCCTATTTTACTAATGTGTTTCTAGGATCCTTTTTATCTAGTCTAAACGTATTACCCATCAATCAACCCTTATCCCACAAGTACTTATTACAATTCTTTAGTTAAAACATATATTAATTTAAGAGAAATAAAATTAATCAAGATGGGCTTAGGTTATTCCCATCGGATTAATCTTGGGCCCAATTACTAGCTTTTGATTTCCAATTGACTACTTGATCACTTCTTTGTACAACCCACCCTAGATAGTTCATATAACTATATCGTGTAGTTATATGGTATTATGAGTTGTCTAAGTGTTGGATGTTGGTTATGAAGCCGACATCCTTATTCTTAGTCACTGTCTTGATCCATAGTGTACTCCTCACTATAATAATAACAGTTTTAGTTTAATAAAATCAGATTGTATTAGTCTAAAAGGATGACCATGACATTCATGTTATAGTCTAATCCTTGCTCATGTAAGTGTTTGCATTATAAATCCTTAATCATAAAGGGAATTTACAACTTGGGTTCCTTCTCTAAAAACCCTAGTTCATGACATCCTTTAAATAATGCCTTGTGTCTTAGACCGCCCCACATCCATGGTTAATTTCCATTGTTACTCAAGAAAAGCCCTTAGTTTATTACCTCATAATTTAACCCTAATAGATATCCATGCATGCATGCACTCACACCCATACACCCACACGCCCCATGCATACCACATAGTCATCCCACACATAACAACCTACTTCGAATCAGCTTGATCGGAATATCATGGGTCCGAATGTGATGCTGGGCCGAAAGAGTGCCTGCCGTATCAAGCTGGCCGATCGAATGGAGGTCCCAGCCGAAGGGGTGGGGAGAATGAGTTGGGTTGTCGAATGGCTGTCGGCCGAAGGAGGGGCCGAGCGAATGAGAGGTTTGGCTCAGCATGAGGCCATTCAGCCGAAGGACTACCGAGTGAGGACACTACCGAATAGCTGGTCATTCGGCCTGCACACACCCATTCGGCCACCTGATGTGGTCATTCGGCCGATCGGGTTTTGCAAGGGCAATCCTGGATTTTGAAGCTAAAACACTAAGGATTGACATGGTAGTTGTTCTTACATCATCCTAAGAGTATTTTTGTGGTGTTTCCCTAAGGTATGGTGGTTAAAACCGGTTCTAAAAGGGAGGCGACCATGATGGTTTTCAAACCCTAAAACCGAACACAAATCATGATTTTTACCTCAAATCAGATGGATGATGGCTTAGATAGGTTGTACTTTCGTGTTATACAAGTTGAGGTGGTTGTTTTGGCACCAAAATCACACTATTTTGTTGAGAAATGGATGAGAAATCTTAGAAAGAAGGTGAGGATTCTAGAGAGAGAGTAAAGAGAGGGAGCTCCGAAAATTTTGAGTGTGGGCTGGTTGGTGGTGGTGGTTGAGGCCTTGAATGCCTCATTAAATGAGGTGAAAATACGTTCGGGTTCGTTCGGTTTCGCTCGGTTTCACGTAAAAGCGTCGGTTTCTCGTCATTTTCGTAACGAAACGACTCGGTTTTAAAATAGAATTTTATAAAATTATTTTAGGTTGTTATTCCTAGTAAATTAACTAAATATCTTTCATTTATTTTAAATTTTCAGAAACATTTAATTCATTGTTTAAAATCGAATCGTATGGTCGTCGCGCGTATTCGTTCGAATCGTCACCCGTATGACACGACGATAACTATACTTTTCAATATTGTTTTCTAATTATCGAATATCATTCAGAACGTTAAACGTTCAGATATATTCGTACAGATCGTCACCTATACGAATAATCCGTCGGTTTAGCATTCACGTAACGACATCTGTTGTTGTTTTGTTCTGTAAGGCCTCACATATGTTTATACATAATAAAATCCTAATACATAATCACATGATGGTTCTGTATTGTCAGATAATTATCTGGCTGATGAACCATGTTTACTGAGTTTAGTTTCTCCGAAATGATTTAGAATTTGTCATTTGATAACACAAACTGACAATGATCTATGATAAAATAATGAAATACACTGAAATACGTAGAGTTCATACCTGATTACTTTTCATGGCACTGTTGCGATCACTGTTCCGGTACGATTCCGGTACTAATGTTACATATATTGTTCCTTGTACAGTATGTATCCGCACGCAAACTGAGGGTTTATCCAAACATCACGTCAAATAACTGATGTGCGCACCAAGAAGTCAAATGATTGGCACCATACGGGTCACATGGATGGCATCGACGAACCGTGTCAGTACTATGATTGGATGTGTCAGATTTAATCGGGATAAAATATCCATACGACCCATATGGGCCATCTGACTCTTATGGATGGTGTATCCTGAACAGGCCTGGCATCTCCCTAAAAGCTCCCAAAAAAGGGCAAATAATCGAACTATTGACCTCTAACATGAAGAAGTGAACACACAACTAATCAATTTACCGGAGCCTCCTAAAATAATTTTGCAAAGTTCATATATATAGGGGATGGTTCCATTATTAACCCTCCTTTATATTGTTAACCCGTGTTAACCCAGCATTTTTTGCCCGAATCTTTGTTTTTTTTCATGGGTTTTGTTATACATAAATATGGGGGTTTCTTTTTTGTGTTTTTGCTAATTCATCACCGTTTAGAAATTATTTACAAGTGTAAGTAAGTGTAAGTTACTTACACTACACTTAATGTAAGTAACTTACACTTACTTACACTTGTAAATAATTTCTAAACGGTGATGAATTAGCAAAAACACAAAAAAGAAACCCCCTATTTATGTATAACAAAAACCATGAAAATAAACAAAGATTCGGGCAAAAAATGCCGGGTTAACACGGGCTAACGATATAAGGGAGGGTTAACATTTGAACCTCTCCCTATATATATATATATATATATATATATATATATATATATATATATAGGGATGGAAGTATATATAACCCACTAAATGTGCAATAACCCGTCAAAATGAAGCCAAATCTTTGATTATTTTAACATCATTGTAAACACATTTAGAACACTTTTTTATTTTATGATTTTGCGTATATTCATCACCGTTTGTGTTAACATCGTTTTAAGTTTTTGGCTAAAAACACTTACAGTGCTGTAAGTTAAAAACTTAAAATGATGTTAACTCTCAAACGGTGATAAATTTACATAAACACATAAAATTAGAAAGTTTTCTAAATGTGTTTACAATGATATTAAAAAAATTCAAAGATTTGGCTTGAACTTGACTAGTTATTTCGGGTTATTGCATATTTAGTGGGTTAGTTTTTTATCCTTTCCCTATATATATAGAGGTTAGATCCACTAAGAAAAGATTTTTGCTTGAACAGTGAGAAGCAATATGAGTTTGACATGTGCCATTATAAAAATATAAAAACAAGAAATTTAGTACAAAAAACTAAATTTAGTACAAAAAAATAAATAAAATCCAGTAAAAGAAATCAAAAATTTAATACAAAAAAAGCAGTACGAAAAATAAAAATCCATCACAAAATAAAAGAATTCAATACAAAAAATATAAAATTGTAGTAAAAAATATAAAAGATACAGTACAAAAAACACAAATACAGTACAAAAAAAGAATCTATTATTGAAAAATAAAATTCTATTATAAAAAATAAGATGTTAAACCTAAATTATAATGCCACGTGTCAAACTTATATTAGTTCTTACTTTTCTTAGGCAAAAATTTCTTCTTATTTGATCTTTCCCCTATATATAGGATTGTGAACATATAATAAGCCACTCTTAAAACATCATTGTAACACATTTACAAAAGTTTCTTCTTTTACGAGTTTGCGAAAATTATCACTGTTTAAGACGTAACATCATTTTAAGTTTTGGTCCTAAAACAATTACAATACTGTAAGTTATACACTTACAAAGATGTTACGTATTAAATAGTGATTAATATTTAATCCAAGATTTGGCTTAATCTTGGTAAAGTTATTTGGGTTAATGCTTAGAGTGTGCTATTATGTGAACATTACCCTTGATATGTATATATACCTTAAACGGTGATAAATTTTCACAAACTCATAAAAGAACATAGTGTTCTAATTGTGCTACAATAATGTTCAAAAAAAATTCAAGATTTGGCCTCATCTTGGCAAAGTTATATGGGTTATTGCTTTAAGAGTGGTTATTATTTGAACAGTTCACTATATATATATATATATATATATATATATATATATATATATATAGGATTGTGATCTAATTATAACCCCTCTTTATGGCAATAACCCATTAACTCTAATTACCCAATCAAAATTAAACACATGGATTTATGTTATTAAATCTGATAAGGGCATATTAGTAAATTGGTTTATGTACTAACTTACCCCCTCTTTTTTATACATCGATAACTTTTTTATACTATAATATTTTTTTATGAAAATTGCACCATTTTACTCGTCTCATTTTTCTCTTTAATTCCGTTATAGTCTTGACTATGTTTTTTTATTTTTTTTCGGATGCTCGTATTTATACCAATCTAACAAGTATAAAAATAACAAATTATTTGTAACGAGTTTGGGTTTACATTGTTGTATAATAAATAGGGGTTACGTTTAAGAGTGTAAACGAGCCAAGCCTATCTCGAGGTCGTTAATTACGTTATATTCTTGACTAGGTTTTTTTATTTTTTCCGGATGCTCCAAAATTCGTTATATTTACAAGATTGTAAATACATTATAATACTTTAAAAAAATACTATAACATTTTGTTGATAAAAACCAAAATTCGTCAATGTAAATACATCTTAATACTTTAAAAAAATATATCTACAAGATTATAAATACATTTTAATACTTTAAAAAAATACTATAACATTTTGTTGATAAAAACCAATATTTGTTACATCTATAAGATTGTAAATACATTTTAATAATTTAAAAATTATATCTACAAGATTGTAAACATATTTGAATACTTTAAAAACCAAAATTCGTTACAAAATCAAGAATATAACGTAATTAACGAGCATCCGGAAAAAATAAAAAAACCTAGTCAAGAATATAACGTAATTAACGAGCTCGGGATCGGCTTGGCTCGTTTACACTCTTAAACGTAACCCCTATTTATTCTACAAATAATTTGTTATTTTTATATTTGTTACATTGGTGTAAATACGAACATCCGAAAAAAAAAAAACCCAGTCAAGACTATAACATAATTAAAGAGAAAAACAAGACAAGTAAAATGGTGCAATTTTTATAAAAAATATTATAGCATAAAAAAGTTATGGATGTTTAAAAAAAGAGGGGGTAACTTTAATAATATAGCAAATTACATTAATACCCTTATTCCATTTTCTTTCAAATCAAATATATTCTTTTATTATAATTTAATATGAACAATTAGATTAGAATCTTAAAATTTGATCCTTAAATATGGTGAGGTTATTGGGTTATTTCTTAATCCTAAGGTTATGAATAGATCACTTCCCTATATATATATATATATATATATATATATATATATATATATATATATATATAGGATTCGCATCCTATAATAACCCACCCTTATTGACATAACCCAAATTAACCCACTGTAATATTTACAGTGCTGTAAGGCAAATTACAGTGATGTAGGATCTCAAACGAAAAAGAATTTGAACAAACACATAAAAGAACATACTCTTGTACTTGTAAAACAAAGATTTTGAAAAAAAAAACAAAAGATTCGGGGTTATCTTCATGGGTTAATTCGGGTTATCTCAATAAGGAGGGTTAAGAACGGATCCTTACCCTATATATATATATATATATATATATATATATATATATATATATATATATATATATACACACACACTCAACTTGGTAACCACGACTTAATTACCAAACAATAAAAAATTAGTTTGAGTTTATCCCTTTAGGCTTTGGCCACACCGCCTCTACCACACGGGTCGATCCCTATTCATATGGATCGATTTGAAATTAAACCAACATTCATCACCCTAATTTTTGAATCAAACTAGGCAGGTCTTCTACTCGATGTAGCTGTCTCATCTCGTTAAACTTGACTTGAGCTAAAGGTTTTGTCGAAATATTAGCCTTTTGTTCTTCTCTACTAACATGCTTCACCAGAGCTTGTTCACGATCCACAAACTCGCGAATAAAATGATAACGAATATGAATATATTTACTTCTACCATGGAAAACTGGGTTTTTCATTAATGCCAAAGCTGACTTATTATCAACTTTAAGTAATATCGGGTTTTCCTTCCATCCGGTTATCTCCACAAGAACACCTTGCAGCCAAAGCGCTTGGCATGCTGCTGCAGTTTCGGCCAGAAACTCGGCTTCACATGACGATAATGAAACTGCTAGCAACACTTGCTGCAAAGGAGAGATCCCGTCTAGTGTGCAAGAGATACCGTAAACACCCAATCATTCTTCGGTATGTTGTTGGATTAACTAGTTCTCCGTTTTCATCTTTTGACACAATTGCTCCAGGCTCCATTGGGCATTTGGTGGAGTTTCAATGAGTCATTCCTGCTTCTTTCGAAATCCTCATTGCATAGTTAGATTGTGAAATTTTAATTTCACTCAAATCCTGCGTGATTTGAATTCCTAAATAATGTGTAACACCCCAACCGACGGCGGAAACGTCGGGATATCACGAGGAATGTGCAGATTGTTTAAATGTTCGTGGGCAACTAAAATGCATCATCAAATTTCATATAATCATTTAAAGTATTTACACAAAAATCATTTCTATCATGAATCAATTTCAACAAAATAAGCAAAAGATGTATTTAATTTAACTAAATCTTAGTCTTCAGTGATCCAGTTAATTTAGCTAAGTGATGATATCCAAAAGATGTAAAGATATCATTCTCTACCTACTTCTCCTCATTCCCTGAAACATGTAGAAAATCAAATGTCAACTGCAGATGTAGTTGGTGAGTAATCATAAGATTAACACACACCAAAAGTGATTGTAAGAGTTTTAGTGAACACATGTGAACCTGTAAAGATGATCATATCCTGTACATTCATTAACAAGCAGATCACAAATAATCCAAGTAAGTTCAACCAAAATTCCAAGTAAATTCAATCCAATAATCACAATAATGAGTTTAACTTAATGTACTACAGAGGACCGAAGTCAACTCAATCAGCAGTATGAGGAATCATGGCGGAGGACTGTAGTCAACTCAATCAACGATGGTTTTATATGCATTAGAGTTTATCCTATGCAATGCGGAGAACGAAGTTGAGTCAATCAACAGTGTGATGAATCATTATGCGAGTCTAGTGTCAATACATCAATGATATCCAAGTTTCACAAGTGTTATATCAAAGCAAAAGAGTTTAAGTATACATGTTCCACCACCGAGTTTAAAAGTAAAAAGATTTAAAAAGGGGGTTATGAGAATTCACAGTGATGTTAGGGATTTGCGTTTGTGAAATGAACGCTCACTATTGTGGGACCAACAACAACTCAACAACCTGTATTTTTCATATGTGTTGTACTCATGAATTCATGTGTTCTTATCCATGTGAAATGTGTTGTGTGTTTAATTTTAAAATTTAGGAATCGTATTATCCGTGTGAGTTTATCCAAGTTAAAATGATATATTTATGTCTTACATAAGTTGTAACCATCATAATTTAGGGTTCTAAAACTTTATTAGGTTTAGTTAAATAATGATGGTGACATTAATTCAAAGGCTAAGTCATTTTAACTTATATGTATAGATTTTATAAAAGGTGGTAACTTAGAATATACATGCATGCATGGATGCGTACATGGATGCATGCAAATATACTCTTTAAGTTAGTTATTATTATGTGTGTATGCATCCATCGATATTAGTTGAATCGACACACCCATCAATCCATCGATATTAATATGTTCGGGGAAATGGTTATCGAGATTATCAGGTTCAATGAATCTAATATCGACAGACAAATGGACTAAGTTCGAAGGTTAGTTTCGATGGCTAAGTTCAACGGAGACCTTGGTCAAGACTGTTAATATCGATGAGCCATCATCGAACCTATTAAGTTCGATGGCAGCTTGTCCCAAAAATATCGATGGAGACAATCTCGCCAGATCAGTATCGTTGGAGCACAAGTTCGAAAAAAGTTAAGTTAGATGAGGGTGCTTGTCGAGACTAGTAAGTTCAAAGGTGTCCCTGTCGACACTACTAAGTTTGACATACACTGTTCATCGTCTTCCATATGCTGCTGCAAACATCTTCAAGTTATTTGCAGGTTTTCATATGGTTTGGAGATCATGATTCTCATGTTTCTAAGAAAGGTTAATAAGGTTTTAAGTTTGTAAAAGCACTGGTTCTTGTTGGGGCTCAAAACCTCAAAGAAATCACTCAGATTTACCTTCTTGGAGGCTGTAATAGCTCAAAAAATCTTCGTGGGTTCTTGATCTTTACATGTGGGGAAACGTTTTGCAACAAAAATCAAGTAAGATGGTGGAGATTTGAGAGAGATATCTAGAGAGAGGTTTTAGAGAGAGAAAGTGGACGGTGGAAGAGTTTTAGAGAGACAATGAGTGTGAAAAATGAATGAAGAAGGGAAAGAACAGGCTTTTATAGCCTGGGTAAATCCCGTGTGTCTGGTTCCTTTCGTTTACGTGTTAACGGTTTTATTTGCTCGGTTTTGGGTAATTTATATTTAAAATACGAAATGTTTAATAAAAATGATTTTATTTAAAATCGTTGATTTTATTTAAAATCGTTTAAGGTTTAATTCCTGATACACATTTTAAATCCTTTTTGTTAATTTAAATACCGTAAAAATATTTATTTTAGTTATCTCGTTTGAACGCGTAACTAACGTTTATATTTATAAAAATCGTCACCTTTACAAATACAACGCTCGTATCGCATTACAACTTGATTTATAAATTTATGGAACATCGTTTCAGAATTATTATTCCTAATAGATGTATTCGTGTGAATCTTCACCCACACGAACACACTATTAGGCTAACCTTTCTGAAATAACATTCGCGTTTATAATTATACTTGTGATCTAACCAATGCGTAATTGTTTCTCATTATCATTATTATTTTAATATGTTTACCAAATCCAATTTCCCAAGAATTCTTCTCACTAAATCATGTCACTGACACATCCATGATAAACCGAAATAAGTTTATGTATAGAGCATGCGTAGGTTTCGGTTGCAACCTATCCAGCCGCCGTCCCACCAGCATTTCGTTAAGCCATGACCATGTGTCCTTGACTATATTTAGTGATAAAACCTTAAACCTTTACAACTCAAAGACTAAACCTCAGATTATCCTCAATAAATCCTAACACTGACATACTAATGATAAACCGAAGAAAGTTTATGTATAGGGAATACGTAGGAATCTGTCGCAACTTATCCGCCCCCTGCCCACCACCTCTTCGATAGACCTTGACTATGCCCATGCCTATATATGGTGATTTAATCCTACACTACTACCAATACCATTCAAACAAAATATACCCTGCATATTCAACTGCGATAAACACTATAGGTATGTCTAGTTATATTACAAACTAAATTCCCCATGGTTTAGACATGTTCACTTTGTGTTCTCAATAGCATAAATCAGTGTTCTTATCATACTACAACATCAAAGCATTCAATTAGCATAATGTGTTCTATCAAGAAAATAGTATGTGAAATAACAACTACCTGAAATGCAGTGATGTTAAAGTCTCCCCTAGTTGAGAAAATTTCGTCCCGAAATTCAGCTTGGAGTAACTGTAGTGAATAAGTGTGGATGCATAGGATTCATCTGATCTTCTCGTTCCCAGGTGAAATCTGGACCCCGCTTCGATTCCCATCGTACTTTGACAATTAGAATTCGACTGCTTTTGAGTTTCTAAACATCATGGTCCATGATCTCGATTGGTTTCTCAACGAAGTACATTGTATCGTCGATGCGAATATCATGGAGCGGTACTTGAAGAATCTGATCAGCTAAGCATTTCTTCAAATTTGACACATGGAAGGTTGGGTAGACATTACTGAGTTCAGGAGGAAGTTCTAGCTTGTAGGAGACCTTCCAGATTCGTTCAAGAATCTTAAAAGGGCCAACATAACGTGTGGCAGGCTTACATTTCTTCTTGACGCGTACAATTCCCTTCCATGGTGAGACTTTAAGTATAACCATATCATCAACTTGAAATTCTAAAGGGTTTACGACGTGTAAACACGTTACTCATTTCTCGACTGCGAGCAGCTAACCAATTGTCGCGCATCTGGCGAATCTTTTCAGTCATTTCTTGAATGATCCCGGGACCCGTGATCTGCGATTCGCCGGTCTCAGTTCAACATATAGGTGACCGACATTTTCTCCCATAAAGAGCTCCAAATGGCGCCATACCAATTCCCAAGAATTCTCCTCACTAAATCATATCACTGACACATCCATGATAAACCGAAATAAGTTTATGTATAGGGCATAATTAGAAGTCGGTTGCAACCTATCTAGCCGCCATCCCACCACTGTTTCGATAAACCATGACCATGTGTCCTTTACTATATTTAGTGTCAAAACCTTAAACCTTTACAACTCAAATACTAAACCTTAGATTCTCCTCACCAAATCCTATCACCGACATACTCATGATAAACCGAAGAAAGTTTATGTACAGAGCATTCGTAGGAATTAGTCGCAACTTATCAAGCCGTCAGCCCACCACCTCTTCGATAGACCATGACTATGCCCTTGCCTATATTTGGTGATAGAATCCTACACTACTACCAATACCATTCACTCAAAATATACCCTGCGTATTCAACTTCAATAAACACTATGGGTATGTCTAGTTATATTACAAACTAAATTCCCCATGGTTTATGCATGTTAAATGTGAGTTCTCAATAGCGTAAATCAGTGTTCATATCATACTTCAACGTCAAAGCATTCAATTAGCGTAATATGTTCTATCAATAAAACAGTATTTGAAATAACAACTACCTGAAATGCAATGATGTTACAGTCTCCCCTAGTTGAGGAAATTTCGTCCCGAAATTCAGCTTGGAGTAACTGCAGTGAATAAGTTTGGATACTTATGCTTCCTCTGATCTTGTCGTTCCCAGGTGAACTCTGGACCCCGCTTCGACTCCCATCGTACTTTGACAATTGGAATTCGACTACGTTTGAGTTTCTTAACATCATGGTCCATGATCTCGACTGGTTTCTCAACGAAGTGCATTGTACCGTCAATGCGAATATCATCGAACCGTATTGAAGATCCTGATCAGCTAAGAATTTCTTCAAATTTGATACATGGAAGTTTGGGTACACATTACTGAGTTCAGGAGGAAGTTCTAGCTTGTAGGCGACGTTCCTGATTCGTTCAAGAATCTTTAAAGGGCCAACATAACATGGGGCAGGCTTACATCTCATCCTGAAGCGTACAATTCCCGTCCATGGTGAGACTTTATGTAAAACCATATCATCACCTTAAAATTCTAAAGGTTTATGACGTGTAAACACGTTACTCTTTTGTCAATCGCGAGCAGCTAACAAATTGTCGCGAATCTGGTGAATATTTTCTGTCGTTTCTTCAATGATCCCGGGACCCTTGATCTGCGATTCGCCGGTCTCAGTCTCACATATAGGTGACCGACAATTTCTACCATAAAGAGCTCCAGATGGCGCCATACCAAAGCCCAAAAATTCTCCACTCTAAATCATATCACTGACACATCCATGATAAACCGAAATAAGTTTATGTACAGGGCATACTTAGAAGTAGGTCACAACCTATCCAGTCGCCGTCCCACCACCATTTCGATAAACCAAGACCATGTGTCCTTGACTATATTTAGTGACAAAACCTTAAACCTTTACAACTCAAAGACTAAACCTCAGATTCTCCTCACCAAATCCTAACACCGGCATACTCATGATAAACCGAAGAAAGTTTATGTATAGAGCATTCGTAGGAATTAGTCGCAACTTATCCAGCCGCCAGCCCATCACCTATTCGATAGACCATGACTATGCCCTTGCCTATATTTGGTGATAGCATACTACACTACTACCAATGCCATTCAATCAAAATGTACCCTGCATATTCAATTTCAATAAACACTATGGGTATGTCTAGTTATATTACATACTAAACTCCACATGGTTTATGCATGTTAACTGTGAGTTCTCAATAGCGTAAATCAGTGTTCATGTCATATTTCAACATCAAAGCGTTCAATTAGCATAATGTGTTTTATCAATAAAATAGTATGTGAAATAACAACTACCTGAAATGTAGTGATGTTAAAGTCTCCCCTAGTTGAGGGAATTTCGTCCTGAAATTCAGCTTGGAGTAACTGTAGTGAATAAGTGTTAAAACTTAAGCTTTCTTTGATCTTCTCGTACCGAGATGAACTCTGAACCCGCTTCGACTCCCATCGTACTTTGACAATTGGAATTTGACTACGTTTGAGTTTCTTAACATCATTGTCCATGATCTCGACTGGTTTCTCAACGAAGTGCATTGTATCGTCGATGTGAATATCATCGAACGGTACTTGAAGATCCAGATCAGCTACGCATTTCTTCAAATTTGACACATGGAAGGTTGGGTACACATTACTGAGTTCAGGAGGAAGTTCTTGCTTGTGGAGGACGTTCCTAATTTGTTCAAGAATCCTAAAAGGGCCAACATAACGTGCCGGCAACCTTACCTTTCTTCACGAAGCGTACAAATCCCTTCCAAGGTGAGACTTTAAGTAAAACCATATCATCAACTTAAAATTCTAAAGGCTTATGACGTGTAAACGCGTGACTCTTTTGTCGACTGCGAGCAGCTCACAAATTGTTGTGGATCCAGTGAATATTTTTAGTCGTTTCTTGAATGATCCCGGGACCCATGATCTACGATTCTCCGGTCTCAGTCCAACACGTAGGTGACCGACATTTTCTACCATAAAGAGCTCCAAATGGCGCCGTACCAATTACCAAGATTTCTCCTCACTAAATCATATCACTGACACATCCATGTTAAACCAAACTAAGTTTATGTATAGGGCATACTTAGAAGTCGGTCGCCACCTATCCAACCGCCATCCCACTACCATTTTGATAAACATGACCATGTGTCCTTTACTATATTTAGTGTCAAAACCTTAAACCTTTACAACTCAAAGACTAAACCTCAGATTCTCCTCACCAAATCCTAACACCAACATACTCATGATAAACCGAAGAAAGTTTATCTATAGAGCATTCGTAGGAATCAGTCGCAACTCATCAAGCCGTCAGCCCACCACCGCTTCAATAGACCATGACTATGCCCTTGCCTATATTTGGTGATAGAATCCTACACTACAACCAATACCATTCAATCAAAATATACCCTGCGTATTCAGCTTCAGTAAACACTATGTGTATGTCTAGTTATATTACAAACTAAGTTCCCCATGGTTTATGCATGTTAAGTGTGTGTTCTCAATAGTGTAAATCAGTGTTCATATCATACTTCAACATCAAAGCATTTAATTAGCATAATGTGTTCTATCACTAAAATAGTATGTGAAATAACAACTACCTGAAATGCAATGATGTTACAGTCTCCCTTAGTTGAAGGAATTTCGTCTCGAAATTCAGCTTGGAGTAACTGCAGTGAATAAGTTTGGATACTTACGCTTCATCTGATATTCTCGTTCCCAGGTGAACTCTGGACCCCGCTTCGACTCCCATCATACTTTGACAATTGGAATTCGACTGCGTTTGAGTTTCTTAACAACATGGTCCATGATCTCGACTGGTTTCTCAACGAAGTGCATTGTATCGTCGATGCGAATATCATCGAATGGTACTTGAAGATCCTGATCAGCTAAGCAATTCTTCAAATTTTACACATGAAAGTTTGGGTACACATTACTGAGTTCAGGAGGAAGTTCTAGCTTCTAGGCGACGTTCCTGATTCGTTCAAGAATCTTAAAAGGGCCAACATACCGTGGGGCAGGCTTACATTTCTTCCCGTAGCGTACAATTCCCTTCCATGGTGATACTTTAAGTAAAACCATATCATCAACTTGAAATTCTAAAGGTTTACGATGTGTAAGCGCGTTACTCTTTTGTCGACTGCGAGCAGCTAACAAATTGTCGCGGATCTGGTGAATTTTTCTGTCGTTTCTTGAATGATCCCGGGACCCGTGATCTGCGATTCGACGGTCTCATTTCAACATATAGGTGACTGACATTTTCTACCATAAAGAGCTCCAAATAGCGCCGTACCAATTCCCAAGAATTCTCCTCACTAAATCATATCACTAACACATCCATGATAAATCAAAATAAATTTATGTATAGGGCATACTTAAAAGTAGGTCGGAACCTATCCAGCCGCCATCCCACCACCATTTCAATAAACCATGACCATGTGTCCTTGACTATATTTAGTGACAAAACCTTAAACCTTTACAACTCTAAGACTAAAACTCAGATTCTCCTCACCAAATCCTAACACCGGCATACTCATGATAAACCGAAGAATGTTTATGTATAGAGCATTCAAAGGAATCAGTCGCAACTTATCCAGCCGCCAGCCTATCACCTATTCGATAGACCATGACTATACCCTTGCCTATATTTGGTGATAGCATACTACACTACTACCAATACCATTCAATCAAAATATACCCTGCGTATTCAACTTCAATAAACACTATGGGTATGTCTAGTTATATTACATACTAAATTCCCCATGGTTTAAGCATGTTAACAGTGAGTTCTCAATAGCGTAAATCAGTGTTCATGTCATACTTCAACATCAAAGCGTTCAATTAGCATAATGTGTTTTATCAATAAAATAGTATGTGAAATAACAACTACCTGAAATGCAGTGATGTTACAGTCACCCCTAGTTGAGGGAATTTCGTCCCAAAATTCAGCTTGGAGTAACTGTAGTGAATAAGTTTTAAAACTTAAGCTTTATTTGATCTTCGCGTTCCCAGATGAACTCTGGACCCCGCTTCAACTCCCATCGTACTTTGACAATTGGAGTTCGACTACGTTGGAGTTTCTTAACATCATGGTCCATGATCTCGACTGGTTTCTCAACAAAGTGCATTGTATCGTCGATGCGAATATCATCGAACGGTACTTGAAGATCCAGATCAGCTACGCATTTCTTCAAATTTGACACATGGAAGGTTGGGTACACATTACTGAGTTCATGAGGAAGTTTTACCTTGTAGACGACGTTCCTGATTTGTTCAAGAATCTTAAAAGGGCCAACATAACGTGCCGGCAAGCTTACCTTTCTTCACGAAGCGTACAACTCCCTTCCATTATGAGACTTTAAGTAAAACCATATCATCAACTTGAAATTCTAAAGGTTTACGACGTGTAAAAGCGTGACTCTTTCGTCGACTGCGAGTATCTCACAAATTGTTGCAGATCCGGTGAATCTTTTTAGTCGTTTCTTGAATGATCCCGGGACCCATGATCTGCGATTCTCCGGTCTCAGTCCAACACGTAGGTGACCGACATTTTCTACCATAAAGAGCTCCAAATGGCGCCATACCAATTCCCAAGAATTCTCCTCACTAAATCATATCACTGACACATCCATGATAAACCGAACGAAGTTTATGTATAGGGCATACTTAGAAGTCGGTCGTAACCTATACAGCCGCCGTCCCACCACCATTTCGATAAACCATGACTATGTGTCCTTTACTATATTTACTGTCAAAACCTTAAACCTTTACAACTCAAAGACTAAACCTCAGATTCTCCTCACCAAATCCT
Organism: Mikania micrantha; assembly: GCA_009363875.1. Classification (NCBI taxonomy): domain Eukaryota; kingdom Viridiplantae; phylum Streptophyta; class Magnoliopsida; order Asterales; family Asteraceae; genus Mikania; species Mikania micrantha. Next base: position 47,493,532 of record CM018695.1, on the reverse strand, counting down.
AACACCAACATACTCATGATAAATCGAAGAAAGTTTATGTACAGAGCATTCATAGGAATCAGTCACAACTCATCAAGCTGTCAGCCCACCACCGCTTCGATAGACCATGACTATGCCCTTGCCTATATTTGGTGATAAAATCCTACACTACTACCAATAACATACAATCAAAATATACCCTGCGTATTCAACTTCAATAAAACACTATGTGTATGTCTAGTTATATTACAAACTAAATTCCCATGGTTTATACATGTTAACGGTGTGTTCTCAATAGCGTAGATTAGTGTTCATGTCATACTTCAACATCAAAGCATTCAATTAGCATAATGTATTTTATCAATAAAATAGTACGTGAAATAATAACTACTTGAAATGCAGTGATGTTACAGTCTCCCCTAGTTGAGGGAATTTCCACCCGAAATTCACCTTGGAGTAACTGTAGTGAATAAGTGTTGATACTTAAGCTTTATTTGATCTTCTCGTTCCCATATGAACTCTGGACCCCGCTTCGACTCCCATCGTATTTTGACAATTGAAATTCAACTGCGTTTGAGCTTCTTAACATCATGGTCCATGATCTCGTCTGGTTTCTCAACGAAGTGCGTTGTATCACCGATGCGAATATCATCGAACGATACTTGAATATCCTGATCTGCTAAGCATTTCTTCTAATTTGACACATGGAAGGTTGGGTACACATTACTGAGTTCATAAGGAAGTTGTAGCTTGTAGGCGACGCTCCTGATTCGTTCAAGAATCTTAAAAGGGCCAACATAACATGGGGCAAGCTTACCTTTCTTCCCGAAGCGTACAACTCCCTTCCATGGTGAGACTTTAAGTAAAACCATATCATCAACTTTAAATTCTAAAGGTTTACGAAAACGCGTGACTCTTTTGTCGACTACGAGCAGCTCACAAATTACCGCGTACCTGGTGAATCTTTATTGTCGTTTCTTGAATGATCCCGGGATCCATGATCTGCTATTCGTCGGTCTCTGTCCAACATGTAGGTGACCGACATTTTCTACCACAAAGAGCTTCAAATGGCGCTATACCAATTCACAAGAACTCTCCTCACTAAATCATATCACTAACTCATCCATGATAAACCGAACTAAGTTTATGTATAGGGCATACGTTGGTGTCGTCACAACCTATCCAGCTGCCGTCCCACCACCATTTCGATAAACTATGACAATGTGTCCTTGGCAATAATTAGTGACAGAACCTTAAACCTTTACAACTCAAATACTAAACCTTAGATTCTCCTAACCAAATCCTAACACCGACATACTCATGATAAACCAAAGAACGTTTATGTATAGAGCATACGTAGGAGTCAGTCGCAACTTATCCAGCCGCCAGCCCACCACCTCTTAAAAAGACCAAGACTATGCCCTTTCCTATATTTAGTGATAGAACCCTACACTACTACCAATACAATTCAAAAAAAATATACCCTGCGTATTCAACTGCAATAAATGCTATGGGTATGTCTAGTTATATTACAAACTAAATTCCCCATGGTTTATGCATGTTAATTGTGTGTTCTCGAAGGCGTAGATCAGTGTTCATATCATACTTTTACATCAAAGCTTTCAATTAGCATAATGTGTTCTATCAATAAAATAGTATGTGAAATAACAACTACCTGAAATGCAATGATGTTACAGTCTCCCCTAGTTGAGGGAATTTCCTCCCGAAATTCAGCTTGGAGTAACTGTAGTGAATAAGTGTTGATACTTAAGCTTTATTTGATCTTCTTGTTCCCAGATGAACTCTGGACCCCGCTTCGACTCCCATCATACTTTGGCAATTGGAATTCGACTGCGTCTGAGTTTCTTAACATCATGGTCCATGATATCGACTGGTTTCTCAATGAAGTGCATTGTATCGTCGATGTGAATATCATCGAATGGTACTTGAAGATCCTGATTAGCTAAGTATTTCTTCAAATTTGACACATGGAAGGTTGGGTACACATTACTGAGTTCAGGAGGAAGTTCTAGCTTGTAGGCCACGTTCCTGATTCGTTCAAGAATCTTAAAAGGGCCAACATAACGTGGGGAAAGCTTACCTTTTTCCTGAAGCGTACAACTCCCTTCCATGGTGAGAATTTATGTAAAGCCATATCATCAACTTGAAATTCTAAAGGTTTACGACATGTAAACGTGTGACTCTTTTGTCGACAGCGAGCATCTCACAAATTGTCGCGGATCTGGTGAATCTTTTTAGTCGTTTCTTGAATGATCCCGGGACCCATGATCTGTGATTTGTAGGTCTCATTCCAACAGGTAGGTGACCGATAGTTTCTAGCGTAGAGAGCTTCAAATGGCTCCGTACCAATTCCTAAGAATTCTCATCACTAAATCATATCACTAACACATCCATGATAAACTGAACTAAGTTTATGTATAGGGCATACGTAGGAGTCGGTCGCAACCTATCCAGCCTCCATCCCACCACCATTTCGATAAACCATGACAATGTGTCCTTGGCTATATTTAGTGACAAAACCTTAAACCTTTACATCTCAAATACTAAACCTCAGATTCTCCTCACCAAATCCTAACACCGACTTACTCATGATAAACCGAAGAAAGTTTATGTATAGAGCATAAGTAGGAATCAGTAGCAACTTATCCAGCCGCCAGCCCACCACCTCTTCGATAGACCAAGACTATGCCCTTGCCTATATTTAGTGATAGAACCCTACACTACTACCAATACCATTCAACCAAAATATACCCTGCCTATTCAACTGCAATAAACACTATGGGTATGTCTAGTTATGTTACAAGCTAAATTCCCCATGGTTTATGCATGTTAACTGTCTGTTCTCAATAGCGTAGATCAGTGTTCATATCATACTTCAACATCAAAGCATTCAATTAGCATGATGTGTTCTATCAATAAAATAGTATGGGATATAACAATTACCTGAAATGCAGTGATGTTACATAATTTGACAACATACCCAAGTTTGACATCTCAAATTCCTTTTCCATGAATTGTTTAAAACTTGAAATGAGCTTTGGGATTGATCCAGTCACCACCAAATCGTCCACATAAACTCCGATGATCTGTAATTCGTTCTTGGCATGTTTCTTATAAATTTCTTGTACATGGAGACATCTTGTGAAGCCAAACTTCTTTAACGTCGCATCCAGTTTAAAGTTACAAGCACATGGTGCTTGTCTCAAACCGTAGATTGCTTTACTCAATCGATTCACTTTATTCTCAGCCCCTTTCTTAATGAATCCTTTCGGTTGACATACATAGACCTACTCCTTTAGGTTACCATGCAGGAATGCAGACTTTACGTCTAAGCGGTGAACTTGCCAAACGTCGAGAGCTGCCATTGCCAATATTAGTCTCACCGTCTCGATATGAGCAACAGGAGAAAATACTTCATCAAAGTCGACCCCATGTTGTTGAATATACCCCTTTGCCACAAGATGAGCCTTATACTTATTGATCGTGCCATGTGGATTTCGCTTTATCTTGTAGACCCATTTTACCCCTATTTGTTTTATTCCGTTTGGAAGATTAGTTAATTTGCATGTCTCATTTCTTTCAATGTAGCGTATCTCATTCTCCGTTGCCTTCTCCCAGTTTTTGTTACCCATAGAGTCGAACTATTTTACCAGTTCATCCTCTTCGACCAGTAATACCTCCTTATCTTCTGTCTAATTGATTCCGTCTTCGTTAACAAAGTCTTTCAGTCTGGTTGGTACCAAGTGTGAGCGAGTTGATTATCTCAACGGAGCTAGAGTTTGGACTTAAATGTTATCATTTGTCGATCGTGTTCTCCTAGCTCTTGCAGATCAGCATTGTGGTAGATTTTCTAAGGGTGTTAACTCATTAGTGGGCTCAGTTTTATTTCTATTTGCATTACCTCCAAATTAATCTACCATATCAAAATCAACAATAAGCTCCTCAGGTTCTATTCTCATTTTACCTTCCTCCCACGACCAGTACCTTTTCTCAATGAATTCCACTGTGCGTCTTACATGAATTTTTATGTGAACCGGGTCATACATTCGGTAGGGTTTAGATCCTAGTTCTGTACCAAAATACACACCATTAGGCAACGTCGCTCACCGAGCTTTAGTTGATTAACCTTGGTTTCCGATGCAAACCCCACACAGCTGAATACTCGTAGGTGGTCTACATTTTGGTTTTACTCCAACCAGTGCCTCGTATGGAGTCTTTAAGATTAACAACTTTGTGGGACTTCTGTTTTGTTTGTTAACAGCAAAAAACCTTGTTGAAGAGTAGCCATATGGAAAATCACATGATGTTAAATAACGGATAATCAATTAAATGTGGCTGAGAATTTAAGGCTGAGCATTTGATGCTAGATATTGGGCATAAAATATGGAGATTACATGGGGGAAATAAGACGCTCTTCATGCAAAGAAAAGAAAGACAAGATCGTTAACTACTGGATAAGGACCAAGTGTAAGAAAATGAGTGAAACCCATCATTTGAGAAAGAAAAGACCGGTTGCAAGAGGATTGGAGTCGATGGCAGATAAAAGGAGAAGATGCAGGGATAGAAGGCTTTCAATGCAACGCAACTACTGGGGAGAGAGTATCTTCGTAAGGAGGAAAGAAGGAAGAAAGAAGGCCATATTGAGGTTTTTACTTAGTATTTTGTTGTAATCCTCATTGTTTAGTGGGATCCACTGCTTAGTCCTTACGTGCTAGTTTTGGATTCAACATTTTGTCGCTATCAGTGGGACCCAGTGTCTTGAATTTTGGTGCTAGCTAAAAACCCCATGGCTGATCCCGTCGAAACACCCCTAACCCGAACGCAAGCTTGGCCAAGTGACGGAAGGATGAGTCACTGCCTCCGTGCACCCGTATCTCTCAGGGATGCGGCCGAACGAGCTCATCTTCACAGAGGTCTCGTATGAAGATGGAGTAGAAAGGATCATGATCACTCCTGAGTTGATGCAAAGTCGTAGAATGGCACTTAAAATGCAGTTGGATGAGCTAGAGAAAGTTGAAAAGTTGAAGGAGGTTCAAGCCCGTGGACGAACTGTTGGCTAATGTACTGGAAGCCATACGAAACCAAAAAGAAACCCAGGGAACTCTAGGGACGAGGAATGGACCTAATGAAATACTGCATATACGGCGTAGGGATGATGAAAAGGTAGAACAATTTATAGAGAGATTCATCACTGAAAGCATGCAGATACAAGGGCTCCTGAAGGTCATGAAAATCAGCAATTTTATAAATGGAGTCAGACAACCCCAGCTGTGTGAAAAGTTTGGAGTGGACTTCCCCACCACTTTTGACAGCCTAATGGATAAGGTATGGGCCTTTGTAAGGGGCAATGACTCCAGCCTTCAAGCCAGGGAATGGGACAAGAAAAAAGGGGAGGTCCCTACAAGGCAAGAGAAGACAATGACGGTCCACGCAAACCATCTCCCTATGTAAGCAGAGGTAAAAGCCCTACAGGCAAAGGGAGGTCGTCGTTTGCTCCATACATGCCCTCCCAAAGACCATAACCCGAGAAATTCACCCCCCCCTCACCAAATCTCCTAGTGAGATATTGGCAACAGAAATGGTGAAAAGCTCTTTCCAAAAACCACCAGCCCTGCAAAATGCTTCCCATCCAAACCTAGAAGGGTATCGTGAGTTTCACCACTACCACAGCCACAAAACTAACAACAGCATGCATTTACATAAGGAGATCTAAGCGGCAGTCAAATCAAGTAAGTTTTCTCACCTGGTGAAAGAAATAGGATCACCCTCCACCAAGAGGAAGGAGGTAGCTAGAGAAGATGAAGCAGAAAGACGTAGGTCATACGTTGATATGATTCGAAAGTGCCCCAATGACGACAACAGACACTAGAAGTGGATAAAATCATCGAGAGAGGACCCTCCTCCATGGTTGGAGTCATCAATCACTTTCCCTCCCTTGAAATATTAGGAGGCACAGTAAGCCCCTCTTAAGATAGCAACTGCTACTGCAGGCCACAGGGTAGCATGGATTCATGTAGATGCCGGAAGTGGTTCCGAGGTCATGTATGAACATTGTTTCAGGAGATTCGATTCTGATGTCCGACGCCTTTGGCAAGAAGATAGGTTAGTAATGATAGGTTCTCAGGGGAAACAACGCAGTCAATGGGAAAGATTAACTTGCCTTTTACCATCCGGGAAGGAGGTACTAGGAGAACGATTTACCTTACCTTTTATATTATAAGAGCACCATCCAAATACAACGCAATCTTAGGTAGACCTGGGATAAAGGCGCTACGTGCGATAGTGTCCACCACGCATGGGGTGATGAAATTCCCTACGGCGGGAGGAATTGCCATGGTAAGTTCCTTATCAGAAATTGTTGCATCCTTGGCAAGGAACACGCCCACCAATCCGGCAGACGAGGAAGAATGGATACTAAATGATGAATACCCAGAAACAAAAATCAAAGTGGGAAGAGGCCTCAGCGACAAAAGTAAAACAACACTCAAAGAACTACTTATCCTCAACCATGATATATTCACATGGGTGCCAAGAGACATGTGCGGAGTACTTAGAGGCCAAGCTGAGCACAGGATTGACGCCCACCTAGGGTTCAAACCAGTCAAACAAAAATGACGAAGTATGGGATCTTAGCGAAGCAAGGCCGTAACGAGGAAACAAGGAAGTTGCTGTCGGCGGGATAGTAAGGAAAGTCCAATACCCGACATGGATTTCGAACCCAGTAATGGTAAGGAAGCCGGACAGTAAATGGCGAATGTGTATTGAATTCAAGGACCTTAACAAGGCCACCCCAAAGGATTGTTATCCCCTCCCTGAGATGGATGCCAAAATTGATTCTTTATATGAACGCCCCCTAAGATGCTTCTTGGACGCCTACAAAGCGTATCACCAGATACAAATGGCAATAGCGGATGAGGGAAAGGCAATGTTCTACACCGATGAAGGCACATATTGTTACACGAAAATGCCTTTAGGCCTTAAAAATGCGGGGGCAACATACCAAAGAATGTTGGATCGACTCTTTCAGGATCAGATTGGCCAGAACCTGGAAATATATGTAGACGATTTGGTTAACAAAAGCAAAGTTGAGGATACAATGCTGGAAGACATAGAACAAACTTTACACACCCTTAGGAGCACGTAGACGAATCTAAATCCGGGAAAATGTTTTTTCGGGGTCCAAGAAGACAAATTCTTCGGGGTGATAGTCACCAAGGAAGGCATTCAAGCGAACCCAAGTAAGGTACAAGCGATCACGGACATGGAGTCCCTGAAGTTTTTAAAGGAGGTACAACGATTCAATGGGCGGTTAATAGTGTTGAGCAGATTCTTCTCAAAGATCACGGAAAGATCCTCACCGCTCATCAGCACCTTGAAAAAATGTTTGAAGAAGAATCATTTCACCTAGACCTAGGAAGCTTAGTCCTCCTTTCGGAAAATAAAGAAACACCTTAGCACCTTACCCTCCCTCACTACTCCCGTCCCTGGTGAGACGATTCTAGTATATCTCTCCACGTCGGAAAAGGCCATCTGTACGGTGTTAATTGTGAAGTATGAACATAACCAAGTACCAATTTATTTCATTAGCTGAACGTTGGAGGGAGGGGAGGAAAAGTATACCAGCATGGAAAAAGCAGCCTTTGCATTAGTGCATGCATCCCAACAGTTAAGGAGATATTTTCAGGCCCACCCCATTCACGTCGTAACTAACCTCCCTATCCAGCAGATACTAAGACGCCCTGAAATATCCAGGAGGATGGAAAAATGGACAATAGGGCTTGGGGAATTTAAAATCGAATACCTCCCGTGATCCGCCTAAAAGGGACAGTCCTGGCTGACTTCCTTACAAAAGCTCCACCCAATACTACACTGAAGCAACAGATTATGCGAAAGATGATACCGATGAGGTGTGGAAGCTGCACACAGATGGCTCCTTCAACAGTGAGGGAAATGGAGCAAGATTCATCCTTACAACACCAGAAGGAGTGGAGCTCGCACATGCAATCCGTTTTGATTTTCCCAGCACCAACAATGAGGCTAAATACGAGGCGTTGTTGGCATACCTGAGAATGGCTTCAACCCTGATGTTTAAAAAATTAGAGGTGCATGTCGATTCACTACTAGTCGTGAACCAGATAAACATCTCATACAAGGAAAAAGAAGACACTACGAAACAATACATAGAACAAGCCATTAAAGAGACAAAGGCATTTCAGATGTGTTATGTGACTCATGAGAGCAAGAACATGAACCGGAAAGCAGATGCCCTTAGTAAACTAGCATCTGCAGCAATCAACAATACAGAGACAAAAATACGAGTCGAAATACTTGCTAAACCTTCGATTCAAAGACCAACAATGGAAGTGAAGGAAGTCGACACTTTAATGTGATGGACGACACCAATTGTAGAGTTTCTCTAGCAAGGGTACCTGCCCGTTGGTAGGGAGGAACCCAGACACGTGTGGCTAAAGTCATTGCAATACGAGATGATTGATAGGAGCTTAAACTGAAATTCATACTTAGGACCATCCTTGAAGTGCATTGATGGGGAGGAAGCAATATACATTGTACGGGAAATACAAGAGGGTATCTGTGGCCTACACGCAGGACCAAAATCAGTTTCCGCCGAAGCAAAGAAAGCAAGCTATTATTGGCCCGGTATGTACAAAACAACTCTTGAAACCATAAAAAAATGTGATAGCTGTTAGGTGCATGCACCTATTCCAAAGCTCCCACAACAAGACATGATACCAGTGAACTCATCCTGGCCTTTCCAAAAGTGGGCCATCGATATCCTTGGACCATTCCCCGAAGCCGTAGGGAAGGTAAAGTTCTTAGTAGTAGCAGTTGATTACTTCACCAAATGGGTGGAATCCAAACCATTAGCCAAAATCACAGTACAAGCGGTAAAGTGCTTCATATGGGAGAATATTGTATGTCGATTTGGCTTACCAGGAACAATTGTCAATGAAAATGGGAAGCAGTTTGACAGCAATCCTTTCCGCGGATGGTGTATCTAATTCCATATTGAGCAAATCTTCATGTTCATTGCCCACCCCAGGCGAATGGACAGGTCGAAAGAGTAAACAGAAGCATCGTGGAAGGAATCAAAATGAGACTCGGGAGAAGCAAAGCTGCATGGCTGGAAGAACAACCACATGTTCTATGGGCTCTGTCACACCCCGAGCCGGCGGGAAGGGATCGGCTTTCCCGTCGGGCAGAAGGTTCTCGGGGTGCGATATCGTGAGTGATAATCGTGATGATCAGATTGTTTACATATCATCAATGTTAATAATAACCAATGCACAATATAACATTAAACTAGGATTACAAAGTTAAATTACAACTGTTAATGTTTGATAATTTAACTAAGTAAACCTATCAAAAGAATCAGATGTTTTCTATCTTGTATCGGTACAAGATATCAAATAGCTTCACAACGTTCATCAAAACATGTGCTTTTCAAAATATACTAGGTCCTCTAACTAGGCATCCTAGTATGCATTCCTTAGCCTTAGCTTATTCCTGTACGTCACCTGAGAAAGCATGTAAGAAAACAAAGTCAAGACAATGGTTGGTGAGTTCATATAATTTTAGTATTTGAAAAATAGTTTTGCAAACCTCTTCGGTAAAACCTTAACCTCATTAACACCACCTGTATCATCCAACTCGGTATGCTTATATATAGGGCATACCTCTGAGTCGAGCCTACAACCCGCCCAGACGCCGTCCCACCACATACTAAGCCACATAGGACATTGTTGTTAATGATAATTAAGCATTTTACCTACCATTCAATTACATCATAGTTTCAAGCATCCTGTTTAAAAGTTTAAGTTATCTACCCAATAGCATTCCCAGATCCCTTTGGTAACAACCTTAATCTCATTAACATCACCTGTATCATCCGGTTCGGTATGCTTATATATAGGGCATACCCCTGAGTCGAGCCTACAACCCGCCCAGACGCCGTCCCACCACATACTAAGCAACATAGGACATTGCTGTTAATGATAATTAAGAATTTTACCCACCATCAAATCCCATCATAGCTTTAAGTGTTCTGATCGTAAGTTTCAACACGCACCAAGTAGTATTAGAGCATCAAGTTTGAGAGTCACCATTATGGACAGCGGAACACCTTAAGGAATTCAGCATCCATCCATAACGGTACTAAATATGACTCGCGACGTGTTTTGACAGAGGAATCCTCAAGATGACACAAAGTCAGCTAGAAGAAACCAAAATCATTCTATTCACTCGTCATAACCATGGACGAATCAAGAAGGACACTGAATGACTAGTATGGCTTGACCACTGTCAAGACGCGTCGGCCAATCAGTCTGCCTTACATGATTCTGACAACGAAGAGCACTGATGACTAGTATGGCTTGACCAATGTCAAGACGCAATGGCCAACAGTCGGTCTTACGATGTCTGACAACGAAGAACACTGATGACTAGTAGGGGTTGACACACAGGTCAACACGCGGCGGCCAACAGTCTGTCTTACGATGTCCGATAGCTTAAGCATACAAGTATAGAGCATTCCCATAGTTTAACTGATGACTAGTTGGGCTTGACCAATGTCAAGACGCGATGGTCAATCAGCCTGTTGTCTGAGCATTTCAAGTTTACAAAGCATTCAAGTGTTTCAAGTATTCCAAGCATATCGAGCATTCAATTGTTTCAAGCATTTCAAGCACATCGAGCATTCAAGTATTTCAGCCTTTTATAGCCTTTTGAGCAAATGAGTCTTTCTGAGTTTAAGTTTTCAAGCTTACATAAGTATAGTTTTCAAAAGCATTTCTAGTTTTAGTATTTGTCATTCTTATGCATTTAAAAGTTTCGAGAGTTTTAAGCCACTAAGTACAAGTGTAAACTGAATTAGCATTAAGATTAAAAGTGTGAGATATTAACTTTTTAAAAAATGTATAAAGTATTAGTATTTAGAATATGTGTAAATAGTATTAGCTTTTAAAATGAGTGTATGAAGTATTAGCATTTAGCGTAAGCGTTCAAGCTTTAGCATCAAGCATGTAGTTTAAGCATATAGTTTATAGCATAAGCATCAAGCGCATAGTTTAAGCATCTAGTTTGTAGCTTCCCAAGTAAGAGTTTCAAGCTTAAGTGTTAATATAAGCATCATGAATATGTGTAAAAAACATTTAATGAACATTTCAATAATTGTTTAAAATGTATAACATGCTTCTCAGTCCCAAGGTAAAACAAATATGTTTGAAAAGGGACAAATGAACTCACCTTGTATTTGAAGTGGTTGACTAAGTATATCAAGAATGCGCACGCTCGTTGTTGAATTTGTTGTAGTATTCACGCTCCTGTATTGGTTTCATGTTGTTGTATCTTATAAGTATATGTTGTAATGATTCGTGTGCATGTAAGTGTTAGTGTTAGTCCGAAAGTTGGCTAACCCTTGTAAGTATCAATCTTCATTTGGCCCTAGTTCAACTGTAATAGATTTCCCTTCATTTATCTGTTTTGAACTAAAGTTGGTTTATTACTCCTTAAAATCACTTGTTAACCTGATTTATGAGTAAAACATTATATTGTATGTTGTTCATTAATCAGTGAAATTCCATCACTTTTGTATTAAGTTAGGTTAACAACCTCCTGCAAGTTGTCAATCTAAGGTGTTTGTTAAACCATTGTTTAAACGAGTCGATTCACATAATGTGTCGGGAAATCTATTTGGACCGAATGTCAAGGGTTGGGTCGAATTAATCAACTATTGGGCCGATGTAAATTGTGTGTGGCCATACTAATCATATAGGCTAATCCAATGATATTAGGCTGAAAGAAAGAAAAGGGTTTGGGCCTATTCACAATTTACTGGGCCGGTTAAAAGTGCTGGGCTGGATTAATCGTCACGAATTGGGCCTAATAACTTCCTTAAGTCGGTTGATCATTTGGGCCCAAACAGGTTTATGGTTAAGTTATTCCCATGGGCCGAATGTGTGGCTTTAGGCCGAATAGAGTATCCCGATCCAAACCATAGCGTGTGTCAAATCAATTGTTATTAGGTTGGTCTCATTAACTATGGGGCCGAGTTTAATTGATGTGGGCCGACTTTTAAGTTCTGGCCCAAAACCCATGGTAATCCTTGGGCCATGTACAATACATTGGGCTGCATGCATTCAACATGACCGAACCAGAATTGTGTGGGTCGACCGAAAGATGAACTACATAGCTCCAAGGTTTGGGAAGGGGAAACAAGGTTCGGCCAAAGTTTAGTTCAACTAGGTTCGTCTCTCATCAGTTCATGACGCATAGGTTCGGCTAGGGTTTGGTTCCAATGGGTTCGCTAATGGTGCAACAGGTTCGACAGAAAGGTTCGCGATCCAGACATGAGGTTCGGCGGTTGTTGTTGTCGGCCGAAGGTTTGACTAGGGTTTTCCAGAGAAGGTTCGGTTCCTATGCAAGGTTCGCACGCAACCAATGGTTCGTTTGATGAAGATGAAGGTTCGGCCATTGCACAGACCAACACAGGTTCGGTGGTGTAGGTTCGGTCAAGGGTTTGCTCTGGGATGCAGGGTTCGCTGCTACTAGCTTCGGCCATGGAAGGCTTGTAGCCGAAGGCTTGGCTGATTAAATTCATACCCATAGGTTCGCCAGTATGATGCTCGGCTGCACATCCTTCCACGAACCTGAGTGTTCGCCCCCATCATCAAGCTGAAACCGTTGATTAGGCTCTCCCCATGGTGCTGCTACGCACAGGTCAAGAATTAGTGGTGTGAGGTGTGTGTGTGTGTTATGGTTTCACACTGTTTGAGTGTGTGTGGGCGACGGGGTGTACCAAAACCCTAATTTCTTTGAACTTTCAAGCTCCATACCTCGTATTTCAGCGGTTATCTTCTCCAATCTTTCGTACTTCTAGGTAGAGGACCTCAAAAGCTTCAAGTGAGCACCAAAACACATGATTTCATCAACAAATGGCCAAGATCTTGAGGGTTGAAGATGAAAATCTTAGAGTGAGAGAGAGTGGATGGCTAGTGGTTTTAGAGAGAGAGATAGAGAGAATAGATAAAAATGAAATAAATGCCTCTTTTAGAGTTTAAATACCCCGGGGGTGTTCGGGTTCGTTTCGGTTGCTCGGTTCGTGTTTTCATCGCGTTTCCGAAACGTAACGCGCACGTTTTTGTAATTTAATTAGAAATTAGTTTTAGCTTACGTTTTTAAGGTTGTGATTCCAAATAATCTTTAAAATTTATTTGTTTTAAATTATTTATCGTAATTAATTATTTCGAACGTTTTGTTATCTCTTTCGCGTATTTTAGTTAAAATAGTTTCTTTTTAATTTATTTATGATGAGTTTCAAAATTGTAAAATAGGAAATATTATATTTCCTTAAATTTATTATCGTTCGTATCGTCTTCGTTTTCGTTTCGTCAGAAAACGTCACTTACGCGCGTTTTCGTACAGAGCGCTGACTGTACGAACACGATCGTACGTTTCACTTTCTGATTTTGTTTTCTCCTCTTCAGTCATTATCTCAGATCGTTAAACTTTCAGATCTATTCGTACAGATCGTCACCTATACGAATAATTCGTCGGTTTAGCATTCTGTAACAACAACTGTAATGTTTTTGTTCTGTTTATCCTCACACACGTTTAAACCTAATAGTATCAAATCAAGCATGTGTGTACCTGTTCAGTGTTGTCTGACGTGTTTCTGACTGTTAAATCATAAGGTTTAATTCAGATTTCGAAACAATAGCATAATAGTTTGTGTTTAGCATCAAGTGTCCATAGTATTTACCTAGTTCACGTAGTTTGTACTTGAGTTACTGTGCAATTTACTGTACTAATTACTATTCCGGTAATGATTCCGGCACAGATGTTACAGTCTCCCCTTGTTAAAGAAATTTCGTCCCGAAATTTAAAAGTTATTATCAATAACAGCTTCCTTTGTAACAAGTAGGACAACTTTGTTTGGTGTGATGTCCCTACGCTCCCAATTGAACTCTGGGTTACGTTTGGAGTTCCCACTAAGTCTTAGTAGTTGGAATACGGTTTCGTTCAGTGCTTGACTTTACATCTCCGTAGTTCCTATTGATTTGTCTATGAACTGTATGTGTAGGCTTTTCACTTTACCTCGATCGATTTGATCAAGAGTTAATCAGCCAATCATTCCTTATGATCTATCCTCTAAGTTGCAACGTGCTTAGTTCTATGTCATTTATACCATCTGATCCCACATACAATGAGTCTTTCATGTTGACTTATTCATCATGAATCAGATGTATCTTGTTTTCGTCTTCCGATATCTTTGCCTCAAGTATGGTTTGTCAAACATTGCTTCAGAGTTTTGCTCGTCTTATTGCTATGCTTTGTGTAACATCTGTGCATTTAGTCATGGTAGTCATAAACAGTGATAGTACACTATTTATTTTATTCAGTATTTCCAATGTGATTCAAGTGTTCATGATTGTGTTTGTGTGTGATAGGACCTTATTCAATTAGGAACAAGTATGTATTATTTATTTATAGTCGATTACGCTAGACAAGAACAGTATTGTATTATATCGAAACAGTGGTGGGCTGGCGTAGATAAGGCAGTTTGCTGGACTCTAGGTATGCCCTATACCTATACTGTGTTCGGTGTAATGGGATAGTGTTAGTGTGTAGTGTTGTGACGAATAGTATGACAAATGAATTAATTAAACAAAAATCGTAATGTGTAAGCGAGACTGAGTATAGTTTTGGGTGACGATCCATAAAGATACGAATGTTGAACTTGTAATTATGAGTAAACGATAATAAATAAATAATACGACCGAAAAACGTACGCAATTATGAGTATACACGTAATTGTAGTCGTTTAACGGTCGGATTTTGAACGAACAAATAAAAATAAGTAAAATATTTTACTTACATTTTACAATTTTGAAACTCATCAAAATAATGAGAATAACAACTCTTTTATTTTAAAACGCGTAAAAATACGCGAAAGTGACACCAAGCGAGACCGAACACGCGGGGAACCACCCGGGGCATAAAAGCCCTTAATTTCCCCCATCTTCTTCACAATTGCAGCCATCTCTCCCTCTCTCTCTAAAATTTTCGCCATCTCACTCTCACACTACAAATCCACCATTAAAACATCAAGATCTTCTTCAATACATCGCCAAATCGCGCTATAGCATATCAAAACGATCCCCTCGACGAAAGGAAGCTTGCACTACCAAGGATCGGAGCTACATCGAGCTATTCAAGCCGGATTCTTAGAGAGAAGTTTCGGATTCAAGGGTATTCTACTATTCATCATCTCCTTTCTTTTAAAACCGGGTTTTAACACACCATTTTAATTCTTACATGTTCTAAATGAGGTTTCGCATGATTACCCACTGAAAATCACTATCTATTGTGGATAAATCGCGATTTCGTCATGAACCATCGCTGAATCACGATCAGGCAAACCTGTAGGGGCGAACCTATAGAGACGAACCTGTAGGGGCGAACCTATAGTGGCGAACCTGTAGGGGCAAACCTATAGAGGCGAACCTGTAGGGGCGAACCTATAGAGGCGAACCTGCAGAGTAACGAACCTCTGGTTCTGGCGAACCTGTGGAACGAACCTTTCAAGCGAACCTGCAGGGCGACGAACCCTTATCCAGAGGAACCTGCAGGGGCGACGAACCTTCACTTAGACGAACCTGCAGGGCAACGAACCTAAAGGTTCTGGCGAACCTGAGAGGTGAACGAACCTCTAGGTTCGGGCGAACCTGAAGAGCTGAACGACCCTAGGGCGGCCAAACCTCAGGTCTGCGAATCTTGGATGGATATTGCCGAAGCTAGGGTAGACGAACCATAAGGTTCGCTGGTTGTAGGGATAACGAATCAAAAAATTTGAACTAAGTATTCGATCGGGATCCGTGCAACATTTTTAAACATAAAAATAACTTATTCAATGGTTAATCCAGATCAAAATAATCCAAGTCAATCAATCAATCAAAGAATGCAATATCACAAATCTTATATTCTATGTATGATTACAATGATATAGGAACCAGTTAGAAGTCTTGTTTGCTACTTGCTACTTGTTCTGGTTCAGAGTCTACTGCTCTCAGGTGAGAACATTAGCCCCTCTTTTACTATTTTACAACTGTTTTGGGGTGGAACACGTGACCAAAAACTTTCTATGCAAATCATATTTCATATACATGATTCATGTTACTATTCAACTATTACAGGTTCACTTTACAAGTTCAAGGAATTTCTCAACTATTTTAAAAAGGAATTACCAACTGTTGTAATGGTTTTATCAATTGTTAAACAATTTCTACTAAAAGGTTTTATAAAAGGTGCACTAAACTGTTTTATATCTGTTTTACATAAATGGTTTTATACATGTTAAATACTTTTAAAGAATAAGTTTTATAAACTCTTTTACTAAAATCTTGTGCTTTCGATAAAATGATATTGTATAAACCTTGTTATTGTACAAGGACTCTATTCTCAGTATTAAATCAGAGGTTTCAAAACAAGGGATTCAATCAATAGTTTTTCATGGCGGTATTCAATCAAATGATTTCAATTCATGGTATTCAAGCAAGGTTTTCAAATCATGGTAATCAAAAAAGGCATTCAACCAACGGTTTCAAATCATAGTATTCAAAAACATGGTGTTCATCATTGTGAACAAACTTATACATACATCAAGACACATATTCTTATTCATATAAAGTTAGTACTGGGTGATCACAACAAGGGAAAGCGGACACATTTGGTTACGCCAAGGCTGCGGTTAGCGTTTTAAATTTGTTTTAAAAACTAACTGCAGATTGGATGCTTTACGGTAATATGAAATTGCTGCTAATTAAGTTTACCAGCATAAGTCATATTGACCGGGTCACTCAACTCGGAGTTGTCTTTCGAGTAAGCTCATTAGTACAGCTCCTGTTGAATGTAGTTGCTGACTAATATTTTTCAGACTCCAAACGTAGTTTGGGACTTGATTGGTTGTTGGCTTCTCTAGTAAACAGTCTTTTGCTTGTTTGCACACGTTATTCTTACTTGATGTTAGTTTGGGTTGCAACCATCCATGTATTTTCATTCATTGCTTTATACATATGCCTTACAATGCATATTCATATTTACAAATTTTAAACCTCTTGCTCTCACCAACTACTTTTGTAGCTGACAGTTATTTTTCACGTGTTTTAGGTAATCAGGTTTAAGACATTCTAAAGGACAACTAAGGAGACCGTTTTAAGATAGAACAAGATGAAGAAACAAGCTAGGATGGATTAGAAACTCATTTAATCCTGATTGTTTAATTGTCTTGTCTAAGTCTTATTTTGTAAACAATATTTTTGGGTCATTAGTTGTCATTCTTTTGGGAAGATAGATAGATTGTCTGTAACTAAACAATGGTCTAATCTCTATGAAATTTAGTAATGCATTGTGGTTGTTCTTATTCAATACTTGTGCATAATTCAACCATCCATCGTCACCAAGCCGTGGATTCCGCACGCGGCGCAGGGGGTGTGACAGGTTGGTATTAGAGCCAAGGTTGTAGAGAACTAGGAAAAACCCAATAATTAATGACCTAGACTATAACCTAAGCTACCCAATAGGACTAAGTGCTATAGGCTTGAGGATACTTAGGATCTAAGTAAACTTAAGTTAAGCATTAAGTCTACAATAAGCTTGCATGATCTTAGGGACTATACTTTTAAGAGTTAGTTAAAAGTCAAGGGATTAAATTTGGAATTCTATAACTTTCGAAACCAAATTAAATTCCTCAACACATATTCATTAAAAGGATTTCAGAGGCAAGGGTCTGTATTCTTAGTATCCTTGATCTGGAATTCTCAATCAGAGTTCATTCCAGGATTTCAGAGGCAAGGATCTGTATTCTTAGTATCCTTGATCTGAAATTCTCAATCAGAGTTCATCAAGAATTTCAGAGGCAAAGATCTGTATTCTTAGTATATTTGATCTGAAATTCTCATCATGTTATCATTATCATGTATTCATTATCATTAGGACTTCATAACATAGAATCTGTGTAACAACATTCTTTAGTTGAAGTTCATACAAGGAGATCATTATGCTCAATACTGTAAGTATTGGGAACATAGGTTAATTAACCTAGGACACATATACTAAAACCTAAGGTCCTGATTTTGAGAAAATCAAGAACCATGGTTTAGACAATCATAATCATATTCATAGTTCAAGCGACAATCGTGAATCAATCATAATCAATCAAGAGTTGGGATCATAGCTTCAAATACAAATGGCGGCCAAGCTCTGGCATACTGAAGTGGTGATGGGATGTCGGCTGGGCGGGCAGTAGCTTGACCCTACGTATGCCCTATATATAAACTAACTTCAGTATGGCAGGGGGAATTCGATGTTTGTATTTGAAGTGAAGATCCAGGAGCAACTGGAATCATTGAACATTAGTCAAACAAATGAGATACAACCATTTGAGGTAAAATCAGAGTGTGAATCAATCATTACGTGAATCAATCATAGATGAGCCAATCATTGTGTGTGAATCAATCAAGTGAACAATCATATTATGTAGTCTTAAATGATTACATGCTTAGTATTTAGTAACATAGGTTAACGAGGAAAATGTAGAGCACACATATGATTTAGTTCTACATGTTAACAATTGTTAGTAGGTGCACACATAAATCAATCATAAATCAACCATAGATTCAATCATAGTTCAGTGATCAAAGAACATGGAATTCGTAATCAATGGAACATACTTGGAAATCAGTACAACCGTATTACCAAATGCTACCAAGGGCATGATCGTAGTATATCGAAGTGGTGGTGGGCTGGCGACTGGGCTGGCAGGTTGCTTGACCCTTTCGTATGCCCTATACATAAGCTATCTTCGGTATACTGGGAAAGTGTCAGTGTGTAGGTTTGGTGGGGAAGTCTTATGAGACATCATATACAATCATATGAGAAGCATGCTAAAGGTTAACTAACTTTATGTTAACTTACCTTGTGTGCTTGCTCATATTACAATTGAAAGATAATATTAGTAGTATGAACATATTACTAACTTTATCATGTAAATTCAATTGTATCCTTCCTCATTACTGACTCAGTTGTGGCTTCTATTCGTAGAATGCCTCCTCGACGTGACCCTAACGGAGGGGGTTCAACAAGTGGCAATGATGATGAGATCAACAAAATTTCCCGGGCCATCGCCATACACATGAGGGATGTCATCCCGGGTATGGTCACTGATATCACCCAGAACCTTCGGGGAAGTACCGGTGACTCAGCGAACAACTCAAACACCAATCCTGCTCGAGCAGCTACTTTCACTTTCAAGCAGTTCAATGATGCTAAGCCTCCTAAGTACGCTGGTACTGAGGGAGCTACCGGCCTGCTACAATGGCTGGAAAGCATTGAGGATATCCTAGACTTCACAAAATGTCTAGAAAAATTAAAGGACAAGATGGCTTCAAACGTTTTTCACAAGGGCGCACTCACCTGGTGGAATTCGGAGAAGAACACCAAAGGACGGGAAGTTGCTTTGGCCTTACCATGGGAAGGTTTCAAGAACTTACTTGTGGAGTAGTTTTTCCCACGACATGAGTTGAAGAAACTTGAAGTTGAAATGTGGAACTTAGTCCAAGATAGTGGCGAGAGCGCTAAATATACAACTCGGTTCCATGAGTTGTGCATGCTGGTGCCACATCTGGTTACTCCTCTATCCTGCAGGATAGAGAAGTACATTGAACGCTTACCCTTAGTCATCAGAGGAACTGTCATGGGGAGTAACCCCACTACTCTGGAGGCGGCAATTCATCTTGGTGCCACTCTTACTGAAGAGTACGTCAAGGCTGGCGTACTAACTCGGAAGGGATACAAGCGGCCACAAACGGATGAAGTCAAGAAGCCTGAACAGAACCAACCCAAGAAGAAGAAGCAGAAACAGAGGATGATTAAGAACTATGTAGCCTTGACTGCAGCTACACCTCTGCAAGCCACTCCTGTTACTACTATGCCACAACCTGCTACGGCCAGAAAGCCTTATACTGGTCCATTCCCACTTTGTACCAAATGCCAATACCATAACCTACCCACTATTCCATGCAGAAATTGTCTCAAGTGTGGGCGGTTCGGACACTTGGCAGCTACGTGCCGAACTACTCATCTTACTGCTGCTGCAACTGCTACCACCGTTCCTACTACTACAGGTGGAAGAGCCTGTTATAACTGTGGAGCAGAGGGACACTTCAGGAACCAATGTCCCCGTCTCAACAACACAACTGCTACTGCTCGTGCCTTTGTTATCGGAGCTACCGAAGCACGCGAGGAGCCGGCAGTCGTCACGGTTACATTTCTCATCAATGGTCATTACGTTTCTATCATATTTGATACTGGTGCCGATAAGAGTTTTGTCTCTACTGATACTGCTTCCCTGTTTAATATACAACCAACTATACTTACTACTCCTTACACCGTAGAAGTAGCGGATGGTAAGACCGTATTAGTAAATTCAATAATTCGTGATTGTGAATTAAGATTAAACGATCATCTTTTCCTCATCGATCTTAATCCTATGATGCTCGGAAGTTTCGATGTCGTAGTAGGAATGGATTGGTTATCCAAAAACATTGCCGAAATCGTATGCTCGGAGAAACTTATTCGAATCCCCCTACCGTCCGGCGAAATGATGCAAGTTTACGGCGAGAAACCCTGCCGCGGATTGAAGATTGTGACGTGCATCAAGGCTAGGAAGTACCTGAAGAAGAGATATTGTGCATTCCTGGCTCACGTAGTAGAGAAGAAACCTTAAAAGAAAACAGTTGGAGATGTTCCGGTCATCAGAGATTATCCGGACTTATTCCCAGAAGACTTGCCTGGACTACCACCGATCAGGCAAGTGGAGTTTAGAATCGATCTCGTCCCTGGAGCAAACCCAGTGGCGAAGTCACCATATCGGTTAGCACCGTCTAAGATGCAAGAACTGTCTAGTCAACTCCAAGAACTTCTAGAAAAAGGTTTCATTAGATCGAGTTTCTCTCCCTGGGGAGCTCCGGTTCTCTTTGTCAAGAAGAAAGATGGTTCATTTCGTATGTGCATCGACTACCGTGAGTTAAACAAGTTGACAGTCAAGAACATATATCCTCTACCTAGGATTGATGATCTGTTTGATCAATTACAGTGAGCGACTTGCTTTTCTAAAATTCATCTACGATCCGGGTATCACCAGCTCAGGGTAAATGATGAGGATATACCAAAGACTGCTTTTAGGACTCGATATGGACAATACGAGTTCGTGGTTATGCCATTTGGACTGACCAATGCACCAGCAGTGTTCATGGATCTGATTAATCGAGTTTGCAGACCATACTTTGATCAATTTGTTATCGTGTTCATTGATGATATACTGATTTATTCCAAGACGGAGCAAGAACATGTGGATCATTTGAGGAAAGTCTTAGAGCTGCTAAGAACTGAACAGCTGTACGCCAAATTCTCTAAATGTGAATTTTGGCTAAAGGAAGTTCATTTCTTAGGTCACGTTATAAATAGAGATAGGATACACGTAGATCCAGCAAAGATTGAAGCGATTAAGAACTGGACTACCCCATCTACTCCAACAGAGATTCGTTCATTTATGGGTCTGGCAGGTTACTACAGAAGGTTCATCGCGAACTTTTCAAAGATCGTCCTGCCACTTACCACTCTGACTCAGAAAAGTCAAGCTTTTATATGGGTGCAGAAACAAGAAGATGCATTCCAACTTCTAAAACAGAAGTTATGCAACTCCCCTATCCTTAGTCTTTCAGAAGGCAGTGATGATTTTATTTTCTAATGTGATGCTTCAAACCTTGGACTCGGTTGTGTACTTATGCAATGGGACAAGGTGATTGCATATGCTTCAAGAAAGCTTAAGGTTCACGAGAAGAATTATACTACTCATGACCTTGAGTTGGGGGTTGTGGTCTTTGCATTGAAGATTTGGAGGCACTACCTTTATGGTACTAAATTTGTCATCTATACGGACCACAAGAGCCTGCAACACATACTCAATCAGAAGGAACTCAACATGAGAC
Source organism: Mikania micrantha (assembly GCA_009363875.1). NCBI lineage: Eukaryota > Viridiplantae > Streptophyta > Magnoliopsida > Asterales > Asteraceae > Mikania > Mikania micrantha. The sequence goes on along the minus strand of CM018695.1, from coordinate 47,471,468 downwards.
AATGGCGTTGGGTTGAACTTCTAACTGATTATGACTGTGAGATTCGTTACCACCTGGGTAAAGCCAATGTGGTGGCGGATGCTCTTAGTCGTAAGGAACCAGTCAAACCAATTCGAGTAAGAGCCATGGAGATCAACACACAACCAAACTTGAAAGATCTGATTCGTATTGCACAACAACAAATAGTGATCGACAATCAACTGAAGCCAGACTTGGACTGCGGAGTTGAGGGTAAACTAGAACCTCGAGCTGATGGGGTTTTATACTTCAACGGTCGCATGTGGATTCAAAAGTTAGAAGAATTGCGCACACTCATCTATGATGAGGCTCATAAGTCGCGATACTCAGTTCATCCAGGGGCCGATAAGATGTACCAAGACTTGAGGACATCTTACTGGTGGCCCGGAATGAAGAAAGACATAGCATTGTACGTGGGGAAATGTCTAACGTGTTCCAAAGTCAAGGCAGAACATCAGAAACCTTCGGGACTTCTGCAGCAACCTGAAATTCCTCAATGGAAATGGGAGCAAATTTCCATGGATTTCATCACCAAGCTGCCGAGAACTCCGCGGGGTTACGATTCGATTTGGGTGATCGTTGATCGACTCACCAAATCTGCTCATTTTCTCCCAATCCGAGAGGATTATAAAATGGAGAAGTTAGCCACCTTGTACATCAACAAAATCATCGCTCGTCATGGTACTCCAATATCAATCATTTCTGATCGTGATAGTCGTTTCACTTCTCGCTTTTGGCAAACATTGCAGAAGGCTTTGGGAACCCATGTTAATCTTAGCTCGGCGTATCATCCCCAAACCGACGGTCAAAGCGAAAGGACTATCCAAACACTCGAGGACATGCTTCGTTCTTGTGTGATTGACTTTGGTGGGAGTTGGGATACTCATCTTCCACTCATTGAGTTTTCATACAACAACAGCTACCATACAAGCATTCAATGTGCACCATTCGAAGCTTTATATGGTAGGAAGTGCCGATCACCGGTCTGTTGGATCGAGGTTGGTGACTCACAGGTCGTAGGACCTGAACTCATTCAAGAAACAACAGACAAGATCAAAATCATTCAATCAAGGCTTAAGGCCGCAAGGGATCGACAAAAGAGTTATGCCAATCGACGTAGGAAATCGCTTGAGTTTCAAGTCGGTGACCGAGTCTTGCTCAAGGTTTCTCCCTGAAAAGGCGTTGGACCTTTTCAGATCCTGGAAAGGATTGGTCCTGTAGCTTACAAACTCAAACTTCCAGTGGAGCTAAGCAATGTTCACGACACGTTTCATGTATCGAAACTTAAGAAATGCTTAGCGGATCATGATGCTCAGATTCCACTTGAAGACATTCAGATTCAAAACAATATGCAATTCATAGAACGTCCGGTTGAAATCATGGATCATGGAGTCAAGAAACTCAAACGTAGCCATATCCCGATCGTAAAGGTACGATGGGAGGGCAAACGTGGTGCTGAGTTCACCTGGGAACATGAAGAACAGATGAAGCTTAAGTACCCTCATCTTCTTACAGTACCTTCGGCTAGTTAATTTTGGGATGAAATTCCCTTAAATAGGGGAGACTGTAACATCTGTGCATTTAGTCATGGTAGTCATAAACAGTGATAGTACAATATGTATTTTATTCAGTATTTCCATTGTGATTCAAGTGTTCATGATTGTGTTTGTGTGTGATAGGACCTTATTCAATTAGGAACAAGTATGTATTATTTATTTACAGTCGATTACGCTAGACAAGAACAATATTGTATTATATCGAAACAGTGGTGGGCTGGCGTAGATAAGGCAGTTAGCAAGACTCTGGGAATGCCCTATACATATATTGCGTTCAGTGTAATGGGATAGTGTTAGTGTGTAGTGTTGTGACGAATAGTATGACAAATGAATTAATTAAACAAAAATCGTAATGCATAAGCGAGACTGAGTGTAGTTATGGGTGACGATCCATAAAGATACGAATGTTGAACTTATAATTACTAGTAAACGATAATAAATAAATAATACGACCGACAAACGTACGCAATTATGAGTATACACGTAATTGTAGTCGTTTAACGGTCTGATTTCGAACGAACAAATAAAAATAAGTAAAATATTTTACTTACATTTTACAATTTTGAAACTCATCAAAATAATGAGAATAACAACTCTTTTATTTTAAAACGCGTAAATATACACGAAACTGACACTGAGCGAGACCGAACACGCGGGGAACCACCCGGGGCATAAAAGCCCTTAATTTCCCCCATCTTCTCCACAATTGCAGCCATCTCTCCCTCTCTCTCTAAAATTTTCACCATCTCACTGTTTCACTACAAATCCACCATTAAAACATCAAGATGTTCTTCAATACATTGCCAAATCGCGCATATAGCATATCAAAACGATCCCCTCAACGAAAGGAAGCTTGCAGTTCAAGGATCGGAGCTACATCGAGCTATTCAAGCCGGATTCTTAGAGAGAAGTTTCGGATTCAAGGTTATTCTACTATTCATCATCTCCTTTCTTTTAAAACCGGGTTTTAACACACCATTTTAATTCTTACATGTTCTAAATGAGTTTTCGCATGATTACCAACTGAAAATCACTATCTATTGTGGTTAAATCACGATTTCATCATGAACCATCGCTGAATCGCGATCAGGCGAACCTGTAGGGGCGAACCTATAGACGCAAACCTGTAGGGGCGAACCTATAGAGGCGAACCTATAGGGGCGAACCTATAGAGGTGAACCTGTAGGGGCGAACCTATAGCGGCGAACCTGCAGAGTAACGAACCTCTGGTTCTGGCGAACCTGAGGAACGAACCTTTCAGGCGAACATGCAGGGCGACGAAGCCTTATCCAGAGAAACCTGCAGGGGCGATGAACCTTCACTTAGACGAACCTGCAAGGCAACGAACCTAAAGGTTCTGGCGAACCTGAGAGGTGAACGAACCTCTAGGTTCGGGCGAACCTGAAGAGCTGAACGAACTTAGGGCGACCGAACCTCAGGTCTGCGAACCTTGGATGGATATTGCCGAACCTAGGGTAGACGAACCATAAGGTTTGCTGGTCCTAGGAATAACGAATGAAAAAATTTGAACAAAGTATTCGATCGGGATCCGTGCAACACTTTTAAACATAAAAACAAGTTATTCAATGGTTAATCCGGATCAAAATAATCCAAGTCAATTAATCAATCAAAGAATGCAATATCACAAATCTTATATTCTATGTATGATTACAATGATATAGGAACCAGTTAGAAGTCTTGTTTGCTACTTGCTACTTGTTCTGGTTCAGAGTCTACTACTGTCAGGTGAGAACATTAGCCCCTCTTTTACTGTTTTACAACTGTTTTGGGGTGGAACACGTGACCAAACACTTTCTATGCAAATCATACTTCATATACAGGATTCATGTTACTATTCAACTATTACAGGTTCACTTTACAAGTTCAAGGAATTTCTCAACTATTTTAAAAAAGAATTACCAACTGTTGTAATGGTTTTATCAACTGTTAAACAATTTCTACTAAAAGGTTTTACAAAAGGTTCACTAAACTGTTTTATATTTGTTTTACATAAATGGTTTTATACATGTTAAATACTTTTAAAGAATAAGTTTTATAAACTCTTTTACTAAAATCTTGTGCTTTCGATAAAATGATTTTGTATAAACCTTGTTATTGTACAAGGACTCTATTCTCAATATTAAATCAGAGGTTTCAAAACAAGGGATTCAATCAATAGTTTTTCATGGCGGTATTCAATCAAATGATTTCAATTCATGGTATTCAAGCAAGGTTTTCAAATCATGGTAATCAAATAAGGCATTCAACCAACGGTTTCAAATCATAGTATTCAAAAACATGGTTTTCATCGTTGTGAACAAACTTATACATACATCAAGACACATATTCTTATTCATATAGCGTTAGTACTGGGTGATCACAACAAGGGAAAGCGGACACATTTGGTTACGCCAAGGCTGCGGTGAGCGTTTTAAATTTGTTTTAAAAACTAACTGCAGATTGGATGCTTTACGGTAATATGAAATTGGTGCTAATTAAGTTTACCAGCATAAGTCATATGGACCGGGTCACTCAACTCGGAGTTGTCTTTTGAGTAAGCTCATTAGTACAGCTCGTGTTGAATGTAGTTGCTGACTAATATTTTTCAGACTCCAAACGTAGTTTGGGACTTGATTGGTTGTTGGCTTCTCTAGTAAACAGTCTTTTGCTTGTTTGCACACGTTATTCTTACTTGATGTTAGTTTGGGTTGCAACCATCCATGTATTTTCATTCATCCCTTTATACATATGCCTTACAATGCATATTCATATTTACAAATGTTAAACCTCTTGCTCTCACCAACTACTTTTGTAGTTGACAGTTATTTTTCACGTGTTTCAGGTAATCAGGTTTAAGACATTCTAAAGGACAACTAAGGAGACCGTTTTAACATAGAACAAGATGAAGAAACAAGCTAGGATGGATTAGAAACTCATTTAATCCTGATTGTTTAATTGTCTTGTCTAAGTCTTATTTTGTAAACAATATTTTTGGGTCATTAGTTGTCATTCTTTTGGGAAGATAGATAGATTGTCTGTAACTAAACAATGGTCTAATATCTATGAAATTTAGTAATACATTGTGGTTGTTCTTATTCAATACTTGTGCATGATTCAACCATCGATCGTCACCGCGCCGTGGATTCCGCACGCGACGCAGGGGGTGTGACACTTTGCGTAATCTCTGCATAATTCTAACACCTTATTGTTTCTAAACTACTTGATATTATGAGCATCAATTGTTACACAAACTTAGTGTTAGCTGTGGTTTCCTAAGTATGTTGTATACGTTAACTAAGGCTTCCATCGTTGTTTCTACAACATGACAGAACTTCTAGACTTCCATGGAATACTTATGTGGTTATACTAATAGTAACAAGATTAATTTCTTGTGCATACTAGTATCAAAATGAAACACGCACTTGTGGGTTAAAGCATATCACATGTCAGTACCCATCTTTGGCATATCTTCGTCTTGTATTCGCAACTGATTCTCCTGATCTACTTATTTAGTTTAACCATGATTTCAGCATAATCTTAACATTCATCCTTTCCTTAACATCCTAAAATCGAAGTTCTCCAAACTAAGTAACTCGAGTTCTTATGAGGTCTAGGTGGAAAGTGGCAGCTTACACGTTAGTTTTAGCATTTTGACTTTCTACGGCTTTTAGTGTTCTAATTAGATAAGGTCCTCTTTCTAATTACAGTAGTTAAACTATAATCAAGAATTACCTTATCTTTATTTAATCATTTAACGCTTAAACTTTACCACATAAAATAACATACCTATGAAGTCATCGGACTCCGAGTGATCTCCAAGAGCTGGTAAGGCAAGTAATTCCTCAGTGATTGTTGGGTCAGCTGGAGGCATCCTCCTAGGGCAGTCTCTCGCGAAATGTCCGAACATTCCGCATGTGTAGCAGTTGTGGTTATGTTGAGAGGAAGTAGCGGTACTTGCTTTCTGTTCCTGTTTCCTAGTGGAAATAAATCGACACTGTTGAATCCAGTGTCCGTATTTCCCACAATTCAGACAGTGTCTACAAGGTTTCTTCTCGTCATGGTGAAAACCACATCTGGCACATTTAGGAAATGTACCAACATATTGACAGGAAATAGGGATCAATGGTGTCCTGCATTGTTGCATCTAGTGACCTGCCTTCCCACAGTGTGTGCATCGTACACATGGAAGTTCAGCTCGATGATAGTAGTGACAAGCTGAACAGACAGGGGCTTTTCCCCCATAATGAGCACTGACTCCTGTAGTCAAATCTGACAGAATTTGACGGATATGTATAGCTTCAGTGTAGTTCACAGTTCTTTTTCTCCTTTTTGCAGAACGACGTTTAGGTTTCTTGTTGGTTTCTCCTTCTTCAGGTTCCTTCTTTTCTGCAGAAAGTAGTGGAAAGTTCCTAGCAAACTCCTCATTGTTCCTGATCCGGGTGACTATTCCAGGAAGAACCGCCATCAACTCTTCACTGATCAGAGTTGCGAGTGCATCAACTGTTGGGTCCATCTCCTGTGAAGGAAAGGGTGGTGATGGTTGTCTTCTTGGTGACATTTTGATCATAACCAATACAATATTGGTTAGTGCAATGATAGAATGTAGAAGACACAATGCAAGTAAATTCCAAATTCCTATGTTCTCTTCATGAAGGGTCCCTAAGTCATAGTCTAGGCCAATCCGTTTAAGTAAATGACCTATTATTCTCTATAACCTTGAGCTCTGATACCAATTTGTCACACCCCGAGCCAGCGGGAACGGACCGGCTTTCCCGTCGGGCGGAAGGTTCTCGGGGCGCGATATCGTGAGTGATAATCGTGATGATCAGATTGTTTACATAGCATGAATGTTAAGAATAACTAAAGCACAATTTAACTAAGTAAACCTATCAAAAGAATAAGATGTTTTCTATCTTGTATCGGTACAAGATATCAAATAGCTTCACAACGTTCATCAAAACATGTGCTTTTCAAAATATACTAGGTCCTATAACTAGGCATCCTAGTATGCATTCCTTAGCCTTAGCTTCTTCCTGTACGTCACCTGAGAAAGCATGTAAGAAAACAAAGTCAACACAATGGTTGGTGAGTTCATATAGTTTTAGTATTTGAAAAATAGTTTTGCAAACCTATTCGGTAAAACCTTAACCTCATTAACACCATCTGTATCATCCAACACGGTATGCTTATAAATAGGGCATACCCCTGAGTCGAGCCTACAACCCGCCCAGACGCCGTCCCACCACATACTAAGCCACATAGGACATTGCTGTTAATGATAACTAAGCATTTTACCTACCATTCAATTACATCATAGTTTCAATCATCCTGTTTAAAAGTTTAAGTTATCTACCCAATAGCATTCCCAGATCCCTTCGGTAACAACCTTAATATCATTAACATCACCTGTATCATCCGGTTCGGTATGCTTATATATAGGGCATACCCATGAGTCGAGCCTACTACCCGCCCAGACGCCGTCCCACCACATACTAAGCCACATAGGACATTGCTGTTAATGATAATTAAGCATTTTACCCACCATCAAATCCAATCATAGCTTTAAGTGTTCTGATCGTAAGTTTCAACACGCACCAAGTAGTAATAGAGCATCAAGTTTGAGAGTCACCATTATGGACAGCTGAACACCCTAAGGAATTCAGCATCCATCCATAACGGTACTAAATATGACTCGCGACGTGTTCTGACAGAGGGATCCTTAAGATGACACAAAGTCAGCTAGAAGAAACCAAAATTATTCTATTCGCTCGTCATAACCATGGACGAATCAAGAAGGACACTGAATGACTAGTATGGCTTGACCACTGTCAAGACGCGTCAGCCAATCAGTCTGCCTTACATGATTCTGACAACAAAGAGCACTGATGACTAGTATGGCTTGACCAATGTCAAGACGTGATGGCCAACAGTCGGTCATACGATGTCCGACAACGAAGAACACTGATGACTAGTAGGGGTTGACACACCGGTCAACACGCGGCGACCAACAATCTGTCTTACGATGTCTGATAGCTTAAGCATACAAGTTTAGAGCATTCCCATAGTTTAACTGATGACTAGTAGGGCTTGACCAATGTCAAGACGCGATGGTCAATCAGCCTGTTGTCTGAGCATTTCAAGTTTACCAAGCATTAAAGTGTTTCAAGTATTCCAAGCATATCGAGCATTCAATTGTTTCAAGCATTTCAAGCACATCGAGCATTCAAGTGTTTCAAGTATTTCAATCTTTTATAACCTTTTGAGCAAATGAGTCTTTCTGAGTTTAAGTTTTCAAGCTTACATAAGTATAGTTTTCTAAAGCATTTCTAGTTTTAGTATTTGTCATTCTTATGCATTTAAAAGTTTCGAGAGTTTTAAGCCACTAAGTATAAGTGTAAACTGAATTAGCATTAAGATTAAAAGTGTGAGATATTAACTTTTTAAAAAATGTATAAAGTATTAGTATTTAGAATATGTGTAAATAGTATTAGCTTTTAAAATGAGTGTATGAAGTATTAGCATTTAGCGTAAGCGTTCAAGCTTTAGCATCAAGCATGTAGTTTAAGCATATAGTTTATAGCATAAGCATCAAGCGTATAGTTTAAGCATCTAGTTTGTAGCTTCCCAAGTAAGAGTTTCAAGCTTAAGTGTTAATATAAGCATCATGAATATGTGTAAAAAAACATTTAATAAACATTTCAATAATTGTTTAAAATGTATAACATGCTTCTCAGTCCCAAGGTAAAACAAATATGTTTGAAAAGGGACAAATGAACTCACCTTGTATTTGAAGTGGTTGACCAAGTATAACAAGAATGCGCACGCTCGTTGTTGTATTTGTTGTAGTATTCACGCTCCTGTATTGGTTTCATGTTGTTGTATCTTATAAGTATATGTTGTAATGATTCGTGTGCATGTAAGTGTTAGTGTTAGTGTTAGTCCGAAAGTTGGCTAACCCTTGTGAGTATCAATCTTCATTCGGCCCTAGTTCAACTGTAATAGATTTCCCTACATTTATCTGTTTTGAACTAAAGTTGGTTTATTACTCCTTAAAATCACTTGTTAACCTGATTTATGAGTAAAACATTATATTGTATGTTGTTCATTAATCAGTGAAATTCCATCACTTTTGTATTAAGTTAGGTTAACAACCTCCTGCAAGTTGTCAATCTAAGGTGTTTGTTAAACCATTTTTTAAACAAGTCGATTCACATAATGTGCCGGGAAATCTATTTCGACCGAATGTCAAGGGTTGGGCCGAATTAATCAACTATTGGGCCGATGTAAATTGTGTGTGGCCGTACTAATCATATAGGCTAATCCAATGATATTAGGCCGAAAGAAATAAAAGGATTTGGGCCTATTCACAATTTACTGGGCCGGTTAAAAGTGTTGGGCTGGATTAATCGTCACGAATTGGGCCTAATAACTTCCTTAATTCGGTTGATCATTTGGGCCCAAACAAGTTTATGGTTAAGTTATTTCCATGGGCCGAATGTGTGGCTTTAGGCCGAATAGAGTATCCCGGTCCAAACCATAGCGTGTGTCAAATCAATTTTTATTAGGTTGGTCTCTTTAACTATGGGGCCGAGTTTAATTGATGTGGGCCGACTTTTAAGTTCTGGCCCAAAACCCATGGTAATCCTTGGGCCATGTACAATACATTGGGCTGCATGCATTCAACATGACCGAACCAGAATTGTGTGGGTTGGCCGGAAGATGAGTTGCATAGCTCCAAGGTTCGTGAAGGGGAAACAAGGTTCGGCCAAAGTTTAGTTCAACTAGGTTCGTCTCTCATCAGTTCATGATGCATAGGTTCGGCTAGGGTTTGGTTCCAATGGGTTCGCCAATGGTGCAACAGGTTCGACAGAAAGGTTCGCGATCCAGACATGAGGTTCGGAGATTGTAGTTGTCGGCCGAAGGTTTGACTAGGGTTTGCCAGAGAAGGTTCGGTTCCTATGCAAGGTTCGCATGCAACCAAAGGTTCGTTTGATGATGATGAAGGTTGGGCATTGCACAGACCAGCACAGGTTCGGTGGTGTAGGTTCGGTCAAGGGTTCGCTCTGGGAGGCAGGGTTCGCTGCTACTAGCTTCGGCCATGGAAGGCTTGTAGCCGAAGGTTCGGCTGATTAAATTCATACCCATAGGTTCGCTAGTATGATGCTTGGCTACACAGCCTTCCACGAACCTGAGTGTTCGCCCCCATCATCAAGCTGAAACCGTTGATTAGGCTCTTCCCATGGTGCTGCTACGCAAAGGTCAAGAATTAGTGGTGTGAGGTGTGTGTGTGTGTGTGTGTTATGGGATGCAGGATTCGCTCTGGGATGCAGGGTTCGCTGCTACTAGCTTCGGCCATGGAAGGCTTGTAGCCGAAGGTTCGGCTGATTAAATTCATACCCATAGGTTCGCCAGTATGATGCTTGGCTGCACAGCCTTCCACGAACCTGAGTGTTCGCCCCCATCATCAAGCTGAAACCGTTGATTAGGCTCTTCCCATGGTGCTGCTACGCACAGGTCAAGAATTAGTGGTATGAGGTGTGTGTGTGTGTGTTCTGGGATGCAAGGTTCGCTCTGGGATGCAGGGTTCGCTGCTACTAGCTTCGGCCATGGAAGGCTTGTAGCCGAAGGTTTGGCTGATTAAATTCATACCCATAGGTTCGCTAGTATGATGCTTGGTTGCACAGCCTTCCACGAACCTGAGTGTTCGCCCCCATCATCAAGCTGAAACCATTGATTAGGCTCTTCCCATGGTGCTGCTACGCACTGGTCAAGAATTAGTGGTGTGAGGTGTGTGTGTGTGTGTTATGGTTTCACACTGTTTGAGTGTGTGTGTGGGCGACGGGGTGTACCAAAACCCTAATTTCTTTGAACTTTCAAGCTCCATACCTTATCTTCTCTGATCTGTTGTACTTCTAGGTAGAGGACCTCAAAAGCTTCAAATGAGCACCAAAACACACGATTTCATCAACAAATGGCCAAGATCTTGAGGGTTGAAGATGAAAATCTTAGAGTGAGAGAGAGTGGACGGCTAGTGGTTTTAGAGAGAGAGAATAGATAAAAATGAAATAAATGCCTCTTTTAGGGTTTAAATACCCCGGGGGTGTTCGGGTTCGTTTCGGTTGCTCGGTTCGTGTTTTCATCGTGTTTCCGGATCGTAACGCGCGCGTTTTTGTAATTTAATTAGAAATTAGTTTTAGCTTACGTTTTAAGGTTGTGATTCCAAATAATCTTTAAAATTTATTTGTTTTAAATTATTTATCGTAATTAATTATATCGAACGTTTCGTTATCTCTTTCGCTTATTTTACGTATTTTAGTTAAAATAGTTTCTTTTTAATTTTGTTTCTGATGAGTTTCAAAATTGTAAAACAGGAAATATTATATTTACTTAAATTTATTATCGTTCGTATCGTCTTCGTTTTCGTTTCGTCAGAAAACGTCACTTACGCGCGTTTTCGTACAGAACGCTGACTGTACGAACACGATCGTACGTTTCACTTTCTGATTTTGTTTTCTACTCTTCAGTCATTATCTCAGATCGTTAAACTATCAGATCTATTCGTACAGATCGTCACCTATACGAATAATTCGTCGGTTTAGCATTATGTAACAACAACTGTTATGGTTTTGTTCTGTTTATCCTCACACACGTTTAAACCTAATAGTATCAAATCAAGCATGTGTGTACCTGTTCAGTGTTTTCTGATGTGTTTCTGACTGTTAAACCATAAGGTTTAATTTCAGATTTCAGAACAATAGCCTAATAGTTTGGGTTTAGCATCAAGTGTCCATAGTATTTACCTAGTTCACGTAGTTTGTACTTGAGTTACTGTGCAATTTATTGTACAAATTATTGTTCCGGTAACGATTCCGGAACAGATGTTACAGGCTCACCGAACCGTGCACAAAACATGAACATGGGAGACACCTTTTAGACTCACCTATGGTACAGAAGCCATGATACCCGTAGAAATAGGCTCCCCAACACAACATACACAGCTAACTGAAGCAAAGAACAGTGAGGACCTCCTCATCAACTTGAACATCTTGGGAGAAAGGAGATACCAAGCCGCAATACGAGAAGTAAAATGCAAGAAGGCAGTGTAAAAATACTACAATGCCAAGGTTAGGAAGAAAGAGTTGAAGCCTGGAGACCGGGTGCTCTGATCTAATGAAGCAAGTGTTAAGGAACCACGGGGAAAGTTAGGCCTAAATTGGGAAGGAGCATACAAGATTATTTGGAGCAACACGAAAGGTTCGCACAAACTTGCGGACATCGACGGTCACCGAGTTCCCAGAACATGGAACAACATGCAACTTAAAAAATATCACGTGCAAGAAGGCGCAATGCTTTGTAAGGTCACGAATAGTTTAAGACCATATTTTGTAACAAAGTAACGGCCAATGAGGTTTTACCTTTTGTGAAATATCACCATTTGTAAGCAAGAAATGAACATTCCAACAATCACTAGCAAATCACCACTAAGTGATCAGTGACCAAAGGTCATTCATCCAAATGCATATACAGCTAAACTAAACAAACATCGCTTGCGCAAAAAAATACCACAAAGAAGCGGACATGAGCATATATAGACAACCAAATAAAGCTCCTTACAAAAAAAAAAAAAGACGTATATACGCGAACGGGATAGCCGGCCTTTTTAAGGGGCTCCCACATATCAATCACAACCACCGAAGTTTAAGCATACGATGCTACATACACAATCCAACTTGGCAAGTAACTGAAGTTACATACATATTACCAACCATAATATTTACAATGCCGAAAAAAATATACAAATAAAGGTTACAAACCGTCAAGGGCCAGGGGTAGTAGGATCCACAACAGATGTGATAGCTTCCAGCTCACTTATCGACATATGGGGAGAAGTGGAAAGCTGAGTAAAGATGGATGGAGTAGCCGTTTCCAAGGCCAAGGTCGATCCGCCATCCACTGCTTAGCAGAAGGGTCATAGCATGGCGATTCCTCCAAATGAACACCCTGATCAAAATACTTGTAGATAGCCCTCAGACCATTCTGGTAGCCCAGCGCGAGACAGTCAGAATTTAATCCCCCAACAGCTTCACAAACTCATTACTCCCATGAATCCTATCTAACACAAGGCGATACCCCTGTGTCAGCAACCATTCACGATCATGTGACAATGTCTTGTTTGACATGTCTAACCACTGCACCTCAGCATGCAGCCCCTGATTCTCTTCCAACAATCTGGCCACCTCAACACAGGAATTCAACAGGTCATTCTGAATAGCATCCAAATTCGCTTGTTCTCATCCAAAAAAACTGAGAAGAACAAGGAAAGGAAAGGAGCCAAACTGTTATCAAAGGCCACAACCCATACGCATAATAACCACAAATACAGACAAAATCACAGTCGTTGGATAGACTCCCCTCATGCCGCTCATTGTCACCCATAATCCCATCATTGACAATCTATTGGCATTGCAGCTCATAAGCGTACCTCTCTACCTCATCATCCAACACTTGCACTCGACCCTTCGTCGTTTTCAATTTCTTATTCACAACACAGAAATCCTCCTTACATTGCAAAGACTCCGCGCGACCCGCTTCCAAACCCAAAACATCACCTACCAGTTGTTTTTCCTCCTCCAAGGTTTTTATCACCTCATCTTCTAATCTCGCAATCTTCAACTAAGCTTCATCGCTACATCAGACCGATGTTGCAGTGATTAATTATTTCCATCCCATGCAATAAGTTCTCATGAAGAGTAACAACAAATTCTTAACCCAACACAAAAGTGTCCATATCCTTCAAATTCACAATCCGCCTCCTAATACCGGATTTAAAAAAGTGCTCTAGTCCGGTTTCCATTGTAGGATCCACATCCGACGGAGGGGGAGATCTTATAGAACTCATACCCAACACAACCTGTGGCATAGGAGGAGTCACCAACAGGGTAGGTTCTGACGCGGAAACATCATTTCCCATTTCATCAATCTTTTCCCCTTCCTGAAGAGAAGGACCAGGCGCCTTGCGCTTTACAGGGAAAATTGGCATCTCAAAAGTAGAACCCACCTCCAGGATGGGTTGAACAGACGTCTAGCTACGACGCCGAAGCCGCAATGGCACACCCTAAGAACCCTCACCAAATTTTGAGGACTTGCCAGCAGTTGAAGCGCCACTTTTCAACATCTTCGCCAAAGGGAACGAATCGTCGTCAGTACTAGAGATATCTTCCAAGGGCGATCGCTCAGGGGAGGGCAAAACCACATTTTTAGATGATAATGGGATAGGAATAGCTGCATCCATAGAAATAAATTACATCCTTGCAAAAGGGAAACACACCACGTTAGCACATATTATATGAATACAACAATAGCAATAACAAGTATTACTACACCCAGCGACGAGAAACAGTAATACTAATAATCTTTCGATAATATCGAAATTAAAAAGCAAGCAAACAATAAAGAAAACAAGTAACCTTCCCCGTCTTTCATCACAGCAGGTATATGACTAGATTCCTCCCACAAATTACTAATCCTAGCCATCACCAACAAGCTCAGGAAAAACGACCGTCGGAGTTGGATTACCAGTCAGCAACACGTACAAACGACGATCACAATCAATCAGTGGTGGAGCCGGATCTTCGTATACCTGATCAATAGCGCAAAACAGAAACGAACGGGGAAGAAACCGATCAGACACAAAAAAGAAACGGTTTTTCCACTCACGAAGGCAATGCAACAATTTGCTTACACAACTAGGGTACGTCGGAGTTCTCCGTCTCTTAAAAGTGAACCAATGGCCATCAAGGTGAAATCGATAAAATTAATGAAACAATGGAACATTGTCCATACCACCCATACCCTGGCAAGCAAGTTCGAAGTGAACAATCCTCAAAAACCCAAGCGGATGGATTTAAGAGAAATGTACTCGGTAAAACTCAAGCACGGAAAACAGGAAAACGACCACAGGAAATGTACGCCACACGACCTAAAGAATAAACGTAAATGGTCACAACTCCAGTGCGTCTGACCACGGTATCGTTCTTCCCCGGTGCATGTTGCCGCAGATGCGACAAAATACGGTACTCCCGACAAAAAGATGCCACATCTTCCGCCGTCAAGATTGACGTCGCAGACCGTAAGCCTTGCCTATCTACCATATCTAAATTCTCGATAAGCTAACAATAACTCACCGGAACGGAAGTTTAATTCCGGAAGAGAAGATCAGGAGCGCTACAAAATTTCAGACCAGGAAGGAAATTATGACGGTTGTCACATCATTGGCCAACGTGTAACCGTCGATCATAAAACTGCCCACTTAGCACACATTTTCAAAATATATTGGGTTCCAATATTAAATATCCCAAACCAACAACTCTTGTCTCCCCATTTCACCAAACCCAACAAATAGCCCGCAATATTCAAAGAGAAAAAACACACAATGCAATTACTAATACCGGCTCAAATGCTTTACTACCATTATTGTACTCCTAAAGTGGCAAAAACAACTCAACTTACCCATTTAACCTTAGCGGATTAGCAAGAGAGTTCACCAAGCAACGACCGCTTCGTCGTTCTCACTGAACTGGGGGACTTGAAGAGTAGCCATGTGGAAAATCACATGATGGTAAAACGGATAATTAATTAAATGTGGCTGAGCATGTAATGCAGGCTGTCACAAAGCATGCAAAGAAAAGAAATATATGGCTGAGCATTTAATGATATATATCAGGCTTTAAATGTGGAGATTACATGGGAGGAAAGAATATGGCGTTTCATGCAAAGAAAAAAAGACAAGATCCTTACCTGGGTAATGACCAAGCATAAGAAAATGAGTGACACCTATCATTTGAGAAAGAAAAGACCGGCTGCAGGAGGAGTGGAATCAGTGACAGATAAAAGGAGAAGATGCAAGGATAGAAGGTGTAACACCCCGACCGATGGCGGAAACGTCGGGATGCCACGAGGGATGTGTAGATTGTTCATAAGCTCGTGGGCATCTAAATAAATCATCACATATCAATTAAATCAACCAAAGTAATTACGCAAAAATCATGTACATCATGATTTAGTTACATCAATTTACACAAAAGATTTGCTAAATTAACTAAAAACTAGTCTTCAGTAATCCAGTTAATTTTAGCTAAGTCCAAGATCCTAAGTGATGATGTTCAAAATGTGAGACCATCCTTCTCAACCTACTTTTCTTCATTCCCTGAAACATGTAGAAAATCAAGTGTCAACTACGAAGTAGTTGTTGAGTAATCATAAGTTTTTATATTTCAGAAATGTTTACAAGTGTTTATAAAAGTTTATAGTTTTCAAGAAAAATACACATGTGCACCTGTGAGATAATCCAATTTAGTCAGCACACAAACACAAACACAACAATCACATAATTCAAATAATCACAAATATCATCCACGTATATTCAAAAAATCTCAACAAAACACATCAAATCAATAATCAACATTCACCATAATCATCTCAATATAAGTTACCGCGGAGGACCTCAGTCAACTCAATCAACGGCGGAATCATCGCGGAGGACCTCAGTCAACTCAACCAACGACATCCCTAATAATATAAGTGTAAATACATGCACTGCGGAGGACCGTAGCTAACTCAACCAACAATGGAATCACCAAGGAGGACCGAAGTCAATTCACCAACAGTGACTCAATCATTGCGGAGGACCGAAGCCAACTCAACCAACAATGACTCACGGAGTTTGTAATAATCCATGCCAATCCACAATCAATAATAATTCAATAATATGAATATCATATTGATAATCCAGGTGTCACCCATGTGTTATCAAAATAATATTTAAATCTGGTATACATGTTCCACCTCCGAGTTTAAAAGCAAAATGATTTAAAAAGGAGGTTATGAGAACTCACCTAAATGCTTTAGATTCAGTCTTTTGTAGTATGCGCACTCACGTATGTGAAATCAAAAGCAACTCAACAACTATATTTATCATATGTTTCGTGTTCATAAGTATGTAAGTTTGATCATTATTAAGTGTCTATACGTGTTTATCTTAAATTCATAAGTATATCATTAACTTAGTTTATTTTATCTAAGTTAAAATGATACTTGTTGCTAAGAAAGTCATTATCATCAAAATATAATTTAAACTGATTGGTTTTATTTATATAGGGATGATAAACTAAAAGTGAAATCTTGTGTGCACCCCCGTAGATATATATGCTAAATAGTGATAACCTTAATGATTTACATATCTATACATGCATTCATGTTTATTCCAATTGACTACCATGATTTAAGTTATTAAAATCTAATTTAAGTTAAAGAAAATTATACTTAGGTTATTGACATAAGATGTTCAAATTATGTAAATTCATAATTTAAAACCTATGTATATTATGAAAGGTGGTAGTTCTTTAAAACATCCATGCATGCATGTTCCTTCATTTATCCTTAATCCCAATTTGAAAAACATAGGTTCATAGCCCCATGGCTCGGCAATGGCTCTAGGTTCACTGCCTTTGGTCCACACCACATCGGGCTTTGGTAGCCTAAGGTTCGGCAACCTAATATTCGGCCATGGTGAAAGTTTGCAGCTCTTAGAGATCAACCGATTGGAAGTTCACAGCCATTAGGTTCGGTAGAGGGAAGGTTCGTCCACCCTAAGGCTCGGCTACTTATAGGTTCGAACCCTGTGTTCGTGGCTCCAGGTTTGTGGCAGCAGGTTCATGGCAGCAGGGTTGGTGGCAACAGAAGGTTTGCAGCCCTGAGGTTTGTAGCTCCCAGGTTCGGAACTCCCGGATTCGCCATTTAGGGTTCGCAGGCCATGGATTCCAGGTTCGGCCGTCCCTTTGGGGTTCGGTCCTTACGTGGGTTCGCTGGTTACGAGCTTCGGCTACCTTAGGTTTGGCCATCAGAGGCCTTTCACGACCTCAACTGCTCATCATCATCACCATCGAGTTCTTCATGATATATGTTCATCCATGGCTCCCAACACCTCATATTGGTTCGTTTTAGGGTTTTCCATATGTAAAAATCATTTACAAGATAAAGATGCAAACCGGTTATTGTCATAGTGAAAAGCAAAAAGTAAAACTCGTGATTTACCTTCACAACTCGATCAAAAGCTAGATTTCTTCGTGGATTCTTGTTCTACTCGACCGTATGAACGATTTGGCACCAAGATCTATTCAAATGGTGGAGTTTTGAAGGAGAAAACTTAGAGAGAAGTTAGAGAGAGTAAGGTGACGAAAATTGTGTTTAGAGAGAGAATGTGGTCTTGCAAAGTGAAGAGGAAAAGAGAGGATGGGCTTTTATAGCCCGGATTCTTCCCGCATGTTCGTTCTCATTTATTTTGCGTTAAAAATTATTAAAAGCTCGGTTCTTCTCGTAAATTATACTTAACACATGAAACATTTAAATAATTGGATTTCGTTTTATAAAATGGTTTTAATTTATTTCCGTTAAATCAATTATTTATTTAGATACTACAATTTTATTCAATTCGTTTAAGGTCGTAATTCCTAATAAATGTTTTTAAATTCTTTTTCCTAATTTAATATCGTTAGATATTATTTTGGTTATCTCATCGAAACGCGTTACTCACGTACGTATTCGAAAAGATCGTCACCTTTTCGAATCCAACGCTCGTATCATATTTCGATTTGATTTACGATTTATAAAATATTGTTTCGATATATTATTCCTAATAATTGTAATAGTGTGAATCGTCATCCACGCGAATACATTATTAAGTTAATATTTCTGAAATAAAAAACGCGTTTAAATTATATTCGTAGCCTCACCATCGTGTAATTATTTTCAATAACGCTTTCATTATTTTATTACCTTGAATATTATAATTTCCCAATCCAAATCCCACTAAATCATATCACTGACACATCCATGATAGACCGAAATAAGCTTATGTATAGGGCATATGTAGGAGTAGGTCGCAACCTATCCAGCCACCGTCTCATCACCATTTCGATAAACCATGACCATGTGTCCTTGACTATATTTAGTAACCAACCAATAACCAACTCATAAACCTTGTCATTCCAAACCAAAACCTCGGATTCTCTCACCAAATCCTCAACACTGATATAATCATGATAAACCGAAGATGGTTTATGTATAGGGCATACGTAGAAGTCAGTCGCAACTGCTTCAGCCGCCATCCCACCACCTCTTCGATAGACCATGATTATATCATTGCCTATCTTTGGTTATAGAATCCCATACCACTACCATTCCAAATCAACAACCCATATCATATTAATTCAATTGCAATAAACCCTCTGGTTCTGTCTAGTTATTTTCCAAACTAGATTTCCCATGGTTTATGCTCATAATTATATGTTCTCAGAATGTATACCAGTGATAATATCATCAAATAATTCATAGAAATTATCAATAATCATATCAGGTCTTATCAATACAATTAAGCATGTACAGACAAACATAAAATACAGTGATGTTACAGTTTCCCCTAGTTGAGGGAATTTCGTCACGAAATTCAACTTGGAGCGAATGCAGTGAATAAGTGTGGATACTTAAGCTTCATCTGATCTTCTCGTTCCCAGGTGAATTCTGGACCACGCTTCGACTACCATTTTACTTAGACAATCGGTATTCTACTGCGCTTGAGTTTCTTAACTTCACGGTCCATTATCTCGACTGGTTTTTCAACGAAGTGCATGGTATCATCGACACGAATGTCATCGAGTGGTACCTGAAGATCTTGATCAGTTAAGCATTTCCTTAAATTGGACACATGAAAAGTCGGGTGTACATTGCTAAGTTCAGGAGGATGTTCCAGCTTGTAGGCAACCTTCCCGATCTGTTCGAGAATCTTAAAAGGGCCAACATAACGCGGAGCAAGCTTACCCTTCTTCCCGAATCGGACGACTCCCTTCCAAGGTGATACCTTGAGTAATACTAAATCATCAGCTTCAAACTCTAAAGGTTTCCGTCGCTTATCCACGTAACTCTTCTGTCGACTGCGACCAGCTAACAGATTGTCGCGAATCTGGTGAATCTTGTCTGTCGTTTCTTGAATAATCTCAGGACCAGTGATCTGCGATTCGCCGATCTCAGTCCAACAAATAGGTGACCGACATTTTCTACCATAAAGAGCTTCAAACGGCGCCATACCAATGCTCGTGTGATAACTGTTGTTATACGAGAACTCGACTAATGGTAGATGGCTATCCCAGTTGCCACCGAAATCGATGACACAAGCTCTCAACATATCTTCCAATGTCTGAATCGTCCGCTCCGTCTGTCCATCCGTTTGAGGATGATAGGCGATGCTAAGATCCAATCTTGTTTCAAATGCTTCGTGAAGCGATTCCCAGAATCGTGCCGTGAAACGGGCATCACGATCCGATATTATGCTTAAGGGAATTCCATGTCGACTAACGATCTCATCAACGTAGATACGAGCTAATTTCCGCACAGGGTACGTCTCACGTATTGGTAAGAAATGAGCCGACTTGGTTAATCGATCTATTATCACCCAAATACTATCATTACCGCTTAAGGTTCGTGGGAGTTTGGTAATAAAATCCATGGATATATTCTCCCACTTCCATATGGTATTTCTCGTTGCACTAACATTCCCGAAGGTCGCTGATGATCAGCTTTGACTTTTGCACAGTTAAGGCATTTGGCCACATACTCAGCAATATCCTTCTTCATTCCAGGAAACCAGTGCAAGACTCTAAGGTCTTGGTACATCTTATCAGCAGCCGGATGGATTGATTAACGAGACTTATGAGCTTCATCCAAAATCATCATCCTAAGATCATCCCTGTTCGGTATCCACAACCGATTCAAATAATACATGAAATCATCATCCTTAGTTTCCAATTGTAATTCGGCCCCGCAAGACATCTCATCTTTTAGGCTATCTTGAGCCAATAAGTGTTGTTGTCTGTGAGAACATCATTACGAAGATTAGTGTGCACTCGGACACTATGGATTTGAACATGACTCTTGCGACTAAGCGCATCTGCTACTACATTCGCTTTACCAGGATGGTAGCGAATTTCACAGTCATAATCATTCAACAATTCAACCCATCTCTGTTGTCTCATATTAAGTTCTTTCTGATTAAGTACATGATGCAAACTCTTGGGGTCTGTAAAGACTACACACTTAGGGGCCGTTTGGTTGTATCTGAATCATTAAGTGCTGAATGGTTAAGATGTCTGAATGGTTAAGAGGGTCTGAATTGTTAAGAGGGTCTGAATGATAACTGTTTGGTTGCACATCTGAATAGGAAAAAAAATAAAAAAAATAACAAAAACCCTTCTTGAGTTCTTGTCGTTTCAACCAATCGCATCCCCCATCTCCTCCCATCTCCGTTCGAGCAAACCCTAGCCTCCCCGCCTCTCCTCCGCCATGGCAAGCCATGAAGCCAGTCGCCGCTCTTCGATCTCCACCCCCAAGACCTTCGATCTCCACCATCTTCGCTCGTCACAGACCTTCGATCTCCACCCCCAAGACCTTCGATCGTCACTCGTCGCCGCCCTTCGATCTCCACCATCTCCGCTCATCACAGACCTTCGATCTCCACCCCCAAGACCTTCGATCGTCGCTCGTCGCCGCCCTTCGATCTCCACCATCTCCGCTCGTCACAGACCTTCGATCTCCACCCCCAAGACCTTCGATCGCTGCCCATCGCCGCCCGTTTCAACACCATCTCCGGTCGTCGCCGCTCGTTAACATCATCGCAGCCTTTCAAGTGAATCGTACCCCATCGTTCGAGTGGTGGTGGCCATTCAGACGATGGTGGTGGCCGATTGGAACCCTTTCAACGGTGGTGGTGGCTGATTGGAACCATTCAGACGTTCAAGCACTCCTCTCTTTCTCATTCAGATTCCATCTCAAGTCTGAACCATTCAGACCTTGGTTCAGACCTTGAGCCCCATTTAGATGTTGTTTTTTTCCCTCAAACAAACGGTCTGAATCTGAACCATTCAGATTCAGACCCATTCAGATTCATTCAGATCCAAACAAACAGCCCCTTAGTGCCATAAAGATAATGTCTCCATATCTTCAAAGCAAACACGACTGCACCAAGTTCCAAGTCATGTGTAGTGTAGTTCTTCTCATGGATTTCCAACTGTCTTGATGCATATGCCACAACCTTTCCCCGTTGCATGAGAACACAGTCGAGACCTAGGTTGGATGCATCACAGTAAACCACAAAATCATCATTTCCATCCGGCAGTGTCAAGACAGGAGCATCACAAAGTTTCTACTTTAAAGTCTGAAATGCCTCTTCTTGCTTTGGTCCCCACTCATAAGGTCTATTCTTTTGAGTTAAAGAAGTGAGAGGGACAGCAATCCTGGAGAAGTTCAAAATAAACCGCCGATAATAACTGGCAAGTCCAAGAAATGATCGAATCTCCGTTGGTATCTTTGGTGTACTCCAATTCTTCACCACTTCAATCTTTGCAGGATCCACGTGAACACCCTTTTCATTGACTATGTGTCCCAAGAATTGAACTTCCTTAAGCCAGAATTCACACTTGGAGAATTTAGCATACAGTCGTTCTTCTCTTAAGATCTCTAAAACCAACTTAAGGTGTTGCACGTGCTCTTCTTTTCTCTTGGAGTATATCAAAATATCATCTATAAATACAATCACAAATTTATCCAAGTATGGCCTGCAAAGACGGTTCATGAGACCCATGAAAACCGCAGGTGCATTGGTAAGGCCGAAAGGCATTACCAGGAACTCATAATGGCCATATCTTGTTCTGAAAGTCATCTTGGGAATATCATCTTCATGTACACGAAGCTGATGATACCCAGACCTAAGATCGATCTTCGAAAACCATGCCGAGCCTTGAAGTTGATCGAAAATATCATCGATGCGCAGCAGAGGATATCAATTCTTGATAGTCAGCTTGTTCAACTCGTGGTAGTCTATACACATTCGGAATGACCCATCCTTCTTCTTGACAAAGAGAACAGGAGCACCCCATGGCGAATGGCTCGGGCGAATGAATCCCTTCTCAGACAGTTCTTGTAGTTGGCTCGCCAGTTCTTGTAACTCTGAAGGCGCAATTCTGTAGGGAGCTTTGGCGAATGGGTTCGCACCAGGTACTAAGTCAATTCGAAATTCTACCTGACGTTCTGGTGGAAGACCCGGCAAGTCGTCTGGAAATACTTCAGGAAAATCTCTTATCACATGAACGTCTTCAATGCTCTTTCCTTTCTCCTTTTTCTCCACAACGTGTGCTAAAAATGCTATACATTTCTTCCTAAGGTACTTGTGTGCTTTAGTGCATGACATTAACTTAAGACCTTTACTAGAAGTTTCCCCAAAAACTCTTAAAGTTTCACCCGAAGGCAAGGGAATACGAATATATTTTTCATGACAAATAATTTCCGCTTTGTGGGTGGCTAACCAATCCATGCCTATGATAACAACAAAGCTACAAAGTTGCATAGGTATAAGATCAATCGGGAAAACGTGATCATTTAAGTTCACAGTACATCCAATAATAACAGTGTCAATATCAATAGTATTACCATCAGCCACCTCTATGTTAAACGGTTTGTCTATCTTAGTACGTGTTATTCCAAGCATACATTCAAAATCATGTGAGACAAAACTCCTATCAGCACCGGAATCAAATAAAACTGATGCATAGGAATTAATCAAAAATGTACCATTAACGACATCTTGGTTGGCCTGAGCAGCTGGAGCATTCAGTTGAAAAGCTCTGCCTCTCACCATCCTTTGATTGTTTCCCGTCAGTCTTAGGCATTGATTTCTGAAATGACCCACATCACCGCACTCATAACAGGCTTTTGCCTTTGCAAGTACTTGGCAAATGGGTATAGCTTGAATTGGTTATGCATGTGCAGCTGGCAGTGCAAGCGGTGCAGGTTGCATCCTTTGTGCTTGCGGTGCACTCCGACATACATTAGCAAAATGACCATACTTGCCACAGATGTTGCAGACGCGACAGGGCAAGTTAGGTGTGTGATGATATCTGCAGACATTACATTGAGGAATGGCCCCAACATAATTTCTGGTGTTTGTGTTGTTTGTTGATTGTTGAGTAGTCTTTGCAGCAGGAGTAGTAACAACAAAATTCCTGGTTTTTCGTTTCCTATTGCTGCCTTTTGACGAGCTGCCTTGTTCAGTCTTGACTTCGGTTGAAGCCTTCTTTGCAGCTAACCTTGTGTCAGTCTTCTTAGTTCCCTTTCTTTTGAGTGTTCCAGCCTTCACGTGATTATCAGTCAAAGTTGCAGACAGGCGGATCGCAGCCTCCAGCGTGGTAGGGTTACTACCAAAGACTGTGTCTTGTATCTGCATAGGTAGACCGCCTATGTACTTCTCAATTGCTCTCTCAAGTGGTGTCACCAGATGAGGTACCAGTAGACTTAGCTCATGAAAGCGAGCATTGTAGATTACATTCTCACCGCTGTCTTGCTTGAGTTCCCAGAACTCAGCTTCCAGTTTCCTCATCTCACTGCGAGGACAGAATTCTGTGATCATCAGAGTTTTGGCCTCAGTCCAAGTCAGTGCTAGGGCTGCATCAACTCCCCTAGTTCGCTTTTTGTCATTCCACCAAGTTAGTGCTCTCTTTTGGAAAACACTGGTGGCATATCTCACTTTCAAATTTTCGGGACAGTCACTGTTGATGAAGGTGTTCTCAATACTCTCAAACCACTATAACAGACCAGTGGCTCCCTCAGATACCGTAAATTTTAGCGGATTATAGGAGTTAAAGTGTTTGAACGTGCAAACTGGTGGGTTTGCACCACCCCTATTTTGGTTAAGAGTTTGGTTGGCCTGATTCAGTTGAGTCACCAACCCAGAGGTAAGATTTGCTAACTCTTGAAAGCGATTGTTGGCATTATTGTTGTTAGCTTCTCCGTCATGTGGGTTTGTAGTATCTTCGTTGTGACGGCACGGCGGCATGTTTCTGAGGATGTTAGAAACATGTTACTACCGTTTACAATGTAAGTCATACAAACTATGGTCAAATGAGTTCATTTCAACAGCTAGGATTACATATAGGAACTATATTTTTCTCCTATATGTCATTAAACTCATAATAAAGTAGTAATCTCCTAACATTATACTAAAGCATCCTAATTGGTCATATCTAATATTAACTAAGTATTCCTAAGTTTCAAACATGTCTCACCCTATACTAACACTGACAACCTCCCGATGTAGTGCAACAAGTTTATATATATGGCATACGTAGACTTGACCGCAGTCGCATCATCTGTCGTCCCACCACCGTTGCAATGCACCACGATTATGCCCTTGTTAGAATTTAGGGTGTCAATATGTTTTTCCAAAGCGTTTCACTACACAACCTTATCCTCTGTGGAATAATTATGAGTGAAGTGTGTTCAAGTACTTCTGACATCTAGGGTTGCCTAATGTCTAAGTTCACCTGACTCTAGGTGCACCTACTTTCTAAGTTCACCTAATGTCTAAGTTCACCTACCATTTAAGCTCCCCTAGTGTCTAAGTTTACTAGATGTTCACCTCATTACCAAGTGTTCATACCATCACTAATTGACAGTATCATCACTACGCGTTCATATTGTCACCAAGTGTCCATGTCAGCACTAAATGTTCAGTTCGTCACTAAGTGTTCATATCGTTCATTGAGTCTATTCACCCAATGTGTCCAATAAGTGTGTTCATAAGTGAGTATATATGTGTCCATAAAATGCGATCATCCAATAATTCAATCCAAACCAAATTCAACCAACATTCTATCAATCACAACTTTACAACATATCCAAATAATTTCCTAAGTTTCCTAACACTAACAGACCCCCAATATACTACAAATGGTATATGTATAGGGCATACGTAGGAGTAGGTCGCAACCTCCCCAGCCTCCGTCCCACCACCTTTGTAGTATACCACGAGTGTGTCCTTGTCTGGTGATCAAAGATCAAGCAAGCAATTTCCTAAGCAATTAATTTCCTAAACAAGTATTTTCGCAAACGGGTAGTTCCCTTATTCTCCAATACTGACATCCACCTAATGTACTGCAAATGGTATATGTATAGGGCATATGTAGAAGTCAGTCGCAACTATTTCAGCCACCAGCCCATCACCTTTACAATACACCACGTGCATGTCCTTATCGAGTCATCAGGGCACAATCAATCACATATAAAATCAGCAAGTAACATATGTAAATCAGATATATATCAGGAGTTCAGTTAACATGTAATAAACACATAAGCATGAAATCCTGAATATAATAACTAGTGTATGACATTGTTCATACTATGGTATCCTACGATTATAGACTAGGTCAACCATTTCTAGTAACATAATTCCCTATAACCCAGGCTCTGATACCAATCTGTAACACCCCAACCGATGGCAGAAACGTCGGGATGCCACGAGGGATGTGTAGATTGTTCATAAGGTCGTGGGCATCTAAATAAATCATCACATATAAATTAAATCAACTAAAATAATTACACAAAAATCATGTTCATCATGATTTAGTTACATCAATTTACACAAAAGATTTGTTAAATTAACTAAACACTAGTCTTCAGTAATCTAGTTAATTTTAGCTAAGTCCAAGATCCTAAGTGATGATGTCCAAAATGTGAGACCATCCTTCTCAACCTACTTTTCTTCATTCCCTGAAACATGTAGAAAATCAAGTGTCAACTACGAAGTAGTTGGTGAGTAATCATAAGTTTTTATATTTCAGAAATACTTACAAGTGTTTATAAAAATTTATAGTTTTCAAGAAAAATACACATGTGCACCTGTGAGATAATCCAATTCTGTCAGCACACAAACACAAACACAACAATCACATAATTCAAATAATCACAAATATCATCCACATATATTCAACCAATCTCAACAAAACACATCAAATCAATAATCAACATTCACCATAATCATCTCAATATAAGTTACCGCGGAGGACCTCAGTCAACTCAATCAACGGCGGAATCATCGTGGAGGACCTAAGTCAACTTAACCAACGACATCCCTAATAGTATAAGTGTCAATACATGCACTACGGAGGACCGTAGCCAACTCAACCAACAGTGGAATCACCGAGGAGGACCGAAGTCAACTCACCAACAGTGACTCAATCATTGCGGAGGACCGAAGTCAACTCAACCAACAATGACTCACCGAGTTTGTAATAATCCATGCCAATCCACAATCAATAATAATTAAATAATATGAATATCATATTGATGATCCAGGTGACACCCATGTGTTTTCAAAATAATATTTAAATCTGGTATACATGTTCCACCTCCGAGTTTAAAAGCAAAATGATTTAAAAAGGAGGTTATGAGAACTCACCTGAATGCTTTAGATTCAGTGTTTTGTAGTATGCGCCCTCACGTATGTGAAATCAAAAGCAACTCAACAACTGTATTTATCATATGTTTCGTGTTCATAAGTATGTAAGTTAGATCATTATTAAGCGTCTATACGTGTTTATTTTAAATCCATAAGTATATCATTAACTTAGTTTATTTTATCTAAGTTAAAATGATACTTGTTGCTAAGGAAGTCATTATCATCAAAATATAATTTAAACTGATTGGTTTTAATTATATAGGGATGATAAACTAAAAGTGAAATCTTGTGTGCACCCCCGTAGATATATATGCTAAATAGTGATAACCTTAATTATTTACATATCTATACATGCATTCATGTTTATTCCAATTGACTGCCATGATTTAAGTTATTAAATCTAATTTAAGTTTAAGAAAATTATACTTAGCTTATTCACATAAGATGTTCAAATTATGTAAATTCATAATTTAAAACCTATGTATGTTATGAAAGGTGGTAGTTCTTTAAAACATCCATGCATGCATGTTCCTTCATTTATCCTTAATCCCAATTTGAAAAACTTAGGCTCACAGCCCCATGGCTCGGCAATGGCTCTAGGTTCGCTACCTATGGTCCACACCACATCGGGGTTCGGCAGCCTAAGGTTCGGCAACCTAATATTCGGCCATGGTGAAAGTTTGCAGCTCTTAGAGTTCAACCGATTGGAAGTTCACAGCCATTCGGTTCGGTAGAAGGGAAGGTTCGTCCACCCTAAGGCTCGGCTGCTTATAGGTTCGACCCCTGGGTTCGTGGCTCCAGGTTTGTGGCAGCAGGTTCATGGCAACAGGGTTCGTGGCAACAGAAGGTTTGCAGCCCTGAGGTTCGTAGCTCCCAGGTTCGGAACTCCCAGGTTTGCCATTTAGGGTTCGCAGGCCGTGGATTCCAGGTTCGGCTGTCCCTTTGGGGTTCGGTCCTTACGTGGGTTCGCTGGTTGGGAGCTTCGGCTACCTTAGGTTTGGCCATCACAGGCCTTTCACGAACTCAACTGCTCATCATCATCACCATCGAGTTCTTCATGATACGGGTTCATCCATGGCTCCCAACATCTCATATTGGTTCGTTTTAGGGTTTTCCATATGTAAAAATCGTTTACAAGATAAAGATGCAAACCGGTTATTGTCATAGTGAAAAGCAAAAAATAAAACTCGTGATTTACCTTCAACACTCGATCAAAAGCTAGATTTCTTCGTGGATTCTTGTTCTAATCGACCGTATGAACGATTTGGCACCAAGATCTCTTGAAATGGTTGAGTTTTGAAGGAGAAAACTTAGAGAGAAGTTAGAGAGAGAGTAAGGTGACGAAAATTGTGTTTAGAGAGAGAATGTGGTCTTGCAAAGTGAAGAGGAAAAGAGAGGATGGGCTTTTATAGCCCGGGTTCTTCCCGCGTGTTCGGTCTCGTTTATTTTGCGTTAAAAAATATTAAATGCTCGGTTCTTCTCGTAAATTATACTTAACACATGAAACATTTAAATAATTGGATTTCGTTTTATAAAATGGTTTTAATTTATTTCCGTTAAATCAATTATTTATTTAGATACTACAATTTTATTCAATTCGTTTAAGGTTGTAATTCCTAATAAACGTTTTTAAATTCTTTTTCTTAATTTAATATCGTTAGATATTATTTTGGTTATCTCATCGAAACGCGTTACTCACGTACGTATTCGTAAAGATCGTCACCTTTTCGAATCCAACGCTCGTATCATATTTCGATTTGATTTACGATTTATGGAATATCGTTTCGATATATTATTCATAATAATTGTATTCGTGTGAATCGTGAACCACGCGAATACATTATTAAGTTAATATTTCTGAAATAAAATGCGCGTTTAAATTATATTCGTAACCTCACCATCGTGTAATTATTTTCAATAACGCTTTCATTATTTTATTACCTTGAATATTATAATTTCCCAATCCAAATCCCACTAAATCATATCACTGACACATCCATGATAGACCGAAATAAGCTTATGTATAGGGCATATGTAGGAGTAGGTCGCAACCTATCCAGCCACCATCTCATCACCATTTTGATAAACCATGACCATGTGTCCTTGACTATATTTAGTAACCAACCAATAACCAACTCATAAACCTTGTCATTCCAAACCAAAACCTCAGATTCTCCTCACCAAATCCTCAACACTGATATAATCATGATAAACCGAAGATGGTTTATGTATAGGGCATACGTAGAAGTCAGTCGCAACTGCTTCAGCCGCCATCCCACCACCTCTTCGATAGACCATGATTATATCATTGCCTATCTTTGGTTATAGAATCCCATACCACTACCATTCCAAATCAACAACCCATATCATATTAATTAGATTGCAATAAACCCTCTTGTTCTGTCTAGTTATTTTCCAAACTAGATTTCCTATGGTTTATGCTCATAATTATATGTTCTCAGAATGTATACCAGTGATAATATCATCAAATAATTCATAGAAATTATCAATTATCATATCAGGTCTTATCAATACAATTAAACATATACAGACAAACCTAAAATACAGTAATGTTACAGAAGGCGTTCAATGCAACGCAACTACCGGAGAGAGAGTATCTTCGTGAGGAGGAAGGAAGGTCGTAGGGAGGTTCTTACTTAGCATTTTGTTATAATCCTCATTGTTTAGTAGGATCTATTGGTTTGTCCTTACCTGCTAGTTTTGGATTCAACACTTGTTAAATTTAGTAGTAAGGGATGATACGTGACAATTATAATTCACAAATATCTAAATATTTTTTTGTGTATGATAACTAAATATCAACTTACCTTTTATTAATTGTAATGTGGAAAGAAACATAAAGATATTGATTTTGTAAACAACATAATCTTCATCTCATCTAAGATTGCACATCGTATAACTGCCCATTTTGTATGAAGATTAGAAACTGAAGAGTGATGATGAAGATCAATCCTTGAAGGCCACTGAACAGTAGTTTCCTACAGTCATAAAAGTAAATAAATAAAAAGATCAATCCTGATAAATGATGAAGGTCGATTCTCATTAATCAATTAGAATCCAAACAAACAAGAAATGTGATTTGAAGCAAATCGAAGTTGTTGAGTGATAGGGTTAGACCTACTCGAATAGTTCAAATCCAATGATAAAAAACTAAGACATGATATTTGCAAAAGCAAATAAATCAAATACACGTTATATCCTAAATTTGAAAGACCGCTGGTACAAAACGTGTTCAACCCAACTAGTTTCTTCTTCTTCTTGCCATATATAGGATGATATCATTCGGGTATCCGGAATTCAGATATTCGAAGTGGGGAAAAATAATAATAAATTTAATATAATATATTTTATATATCATAAAATCCGAATATACGAAAATTATCTGGATATCCGGAAAATATCCGAAATTATCCGGATATCTGAAATATCTGAAAAATATCCGGATATACGAAAAATTATCTCGAAATATCCGAAAAAAGTATCCAGACATGTGAAAAAATATCCAAAAAAACTATTTCGGATATCATATATCCGAAATATCCGAAAATTTTCAAAATAGGTATCCAAACCTGAATCTGAATTTTCGGATATCCGAAATTATCGATATCCGATTATTTCAAATATTTTGGATTCGGATTTTCGGATATTTCGGATTCGGATATGGATTTTTTTAACATCCCTATGTAAAACTACTATATCAACCTCAACATTTTAATTAGAGGAAACATGTAAGGTTTTCACTTCACATCTATTTCATTTCTCAAAATATAGAATTATATTTAGAGACATTTCTTATTACTCATACTTCTTTCCATGTATATATTGAGTGCAAAAAGACAAAAATAAATAAAAATTTAAAATAAAAATTCAATTTAAAATCACATTTATGTCTAAATTTTATTCATTTTTATAACCTTTACATCTTATTAATCATTTATTTTTTGATTTTAATTAAGTTTTATTTCTCTATTATTTTTAAAGTAAATTCCATGGTTGATCCCTGTATTTTACTAGCATTTCACTTTTGGTTTATGAGTTTCATAAATTACTCATATAGTCTCAAACTTTAAACATTTTAACACATATACTGCATAAGCCACCAAATTAGCCTCACATACTTGACTAAATTACTTTAATCTGAAGGCTATATAATAATAACAACAACAACGACGACGAAAGAGCGTGCAAGTGATGTTTATTAACTTATTATTATTATTCTTATTATTATTATTATTATTATTATTATTATTATTATTATTATTATTATCATTATTATTATTTTATTCTCATTTCATATATATATAGGGAAGTGTTCAAATAATAACTCAATCTTAAAACAATAACCCATATAACTTTGCCAAGATGAAGCCAAATCTTGAATTTTTTTTGAACATCATTGTGGCGCAATTAGAACACTATGTTCTTTTATGAGTTTGTGAGAATTCTTCACCGTTTAAGAGATATAATCGTTGTAAGTTTTTGATTTATAACACTGTAACTGTTTTAAGCCCAAAACTTACAACGATGATATCTCTTAAACGGTGATGAATTTTCGCAAACTCAAAAAAGAACATAGTGTTCTAATTGTGTTATAATAATGTTCAAAAAAAATTCAAGATTTGGCTTCATCTTGGCAAAGTTATCTGGGTTATTGCTTTAAGAGTGGGTTATTATTTGAGCACAATCCTATATATATATATATATAGGGGAGTGTTATTTTGAAAACCTCCTTTAGTTAAGAAAACTTTGAAAACAATGAAAAATACCATCAAAAAAAAATTTCATTTTTTTTACAGTTTAATTAAATCATTAGGGTCATTTTTATAAAAAAATTAGAAAAAGCTCCGACTAGATTTTTTTTTAAATAATAAAAAACCGATGTAACATAGTCATAACATCGCTGTACAAGCCTGGATTGAGGAATTACGTAAGTGTAACATTGTTGTTTTATTAATTTTTTTTAAATTTATTGTCGGTGCTTTTTTTATATTTTTTTACAAAAATGATCCTAATAATGTTACAAAACTATACGCCTGGATTAAGGTTTTTTTTAACTCAATGGGTTTCCATCCCCTATATATATGTGTGTGTGTATATACATATATGTGTATATATATAGAGGAGAGTTCAAATAAAAACCCATTACTTTGGAGAAAACTAAAAAAACTCGTACTAAACAATCAATTTTTAAAAAAACAAATCATGATTTTTTATATTTAACTTAGAAATGGTATAAACAAAGACATTTTTTTAATAAAAATATGTAGATTACAAAGTTATGTATATGTAACCAAAAAAGTTACATATATGTAACTCATATATGTAGTTTACAAGTTACGTATATGTAATCAATGAGTTACATATAATTTTTTATTTTTTTCTTTTTGTTAACAGATTTAACCTTATAATAAAACAAAATGTAAAATAAAAAACGAAAAACGAAATTGATTGATAACAATTGTGGTTAGTTTTCTAAGTTTTCTCTAAAATGGAGGTTTTCTATGGAACCCTCCCATATATATATATATATATATATATATATATATATATAGGGGTAGGTTCAGATACAAATAGATTATTTTGTAAAAATGGTAGGAACCAATAAAATGTTGACATGTGACATTTTAATTAATTAATAGAAAAGGGTAGTATAGGCACTTTGTGTTTAATTGATTTTTAAATTTTGCATTAAAATAGGAAAGTGGGTAATCAGTTTAATGATTCAACCTATTCCAAAAATTAACATGTAATTGAATATCACGTATTATCATAAAAAAAACGAATTCGTAATAGCACATAATAGCACTCCACCATTACAATCTAACATTTAACATACCAGCACATACTAAAACCATTTCAACATACATCTAACATAATAACACATATCAGGACAATATGATTGGTTATTAACATAACATAATACTACAGATAACATAATAACACATAATAGCACGACACCATTACAATCTAACATTTAACACATCAGCACAAACTAACACCATTAGAATATTACAGCTAACATAATAGCATATCAGAACAATATGATTAAATGTTAATAGCACATCCCGATTACAAAATCAAAACGTAATATGTTGCATCCCGATTGAATCTTTTAATTTTAGAAACTAAATCCCATTTTTTTCGTTAAACCGTGATATCAGCAAATCAAAAAACAAAGAAATCCCTAATTTACCCTTTTGATAACCGTAAAGCCCTTTTAATTCAATTTTTAACCAATTTTAAATCTCAACCCAAGATCTTAGCACATCGATGGCCGAGATTGTTTCTCACACTTTTTACAAAAGTAACACTTTGTACAATAATCCTACTATATATATATATATTTATATTTATATTTACCGAGTTGTGGATAAGATATAATTTTTGTAATTAGGGTTTTGAGATACATTTTCCTTGATTAATAAAAGCTTTGGGAGTTATCCATATTGGTGTTTTTGTGTGTTTGATATCAATTTGGTCTTTGAAGATATATTTTCCTTGATTAATATAGCATTCCTTACTACTAAATGTAACATGGTTTATTGCTGTTAACGATCAATAAGTATAAGGCTCGTCTTGTGGCAAAGGGGTACCTTCATTGCTGTTAACATGCATCGTACCATACCAATTATTGTCCGATTGCGCCTTTCCACTACCCCATTTTGGTGATGTGAAGATAGTGCTCTAAGATGCCTCCTTATTCCCATGTTCTCCACCCACGCATTAAACTCGTTGGATGTGAATTCTCCACCTCGGTTGGTTCTTAGTGTGTCAATTCTGTATCTAGTTTCAGCTTCAACCAAACCTTTGAATCGCATGAAATCTTCAGAAGTTGATCCTTGGAATTCAATAGATAGCACCGCATGTAACGATTGAACTCATCAACGATTAGGAATATCTGTTTTTTGCTGGGGTACATGGTGCAATTGGCCCGCACAAATCCGCATGAAGCAACACTAGCGGTTTAATAGCTTGAAACTTGGCCTGATTTGGATATGGTTTCTCGGTTTGTTTACCTACGAAACATGATACACAAACGTTAGAGAAATGAGCAATTTTTGGCATTCCTTGTACCATATCTTTTGTGCTAAGAATCTTTATTGACTCAAAGTTTTGATGTCCTAATCGGGAGTGCCACAACCATGCCGGATCATGTATCTTTGAGAGCAAACACACCGGATCTCCCACGGTTAACTGAATATTGTAGAGACGTTTCAGGGAATGTTGCACTTTCATGAGTAATTTCCCTTCATCATCATGTAGCAGCAAATAATTCGAGGCTTATGACCGAGGCCTGACCGAGGCTTATGATATTGCTTTGTAAGCTCGGTATAAAATAAACACCGGACAATATGTGGTGCTCTCCAGTTTTACTTGTGAACATTATTTCTCCTTTTCACTTGATGTCTACACATGGGTCGTCCCCAAAGCTCACCCTTCCTATCACTCATTCATTCAACTCCGAAAAACAAGAAATGTTTCCGGTCATATGGTTTGATGCTCCGTTGTCAAGATACCACATGTTTTCCTCCACTGGCTCATATTCAATTTTCTTTGGTATCACATTTTGTTCATTCAAAAAAATTGTTTCATATGCACACTTTACCATAAAACAAGCTGGGTCTTTCGGTTCCTCTTCAGCAAGATTTGCTTCTTGATTCATCTTCTGTTGTTGGTCATGACACCTTGACGCAAAGTGTCCAAATTGATCACACCTATAACATTGCACCTGTGAAAGGTCTTTCTTCCCTTTGTGTTGATACTCAGTGCGTTCTTGGTTCAGGCTACTCGAACCCCAACCGTGTCCACTGCTTCATCCACGGCCACGACCCCGAGTGACTTGGAAATTCCATCGGTTGGCTTGGAATTCACGACCACATTCTGTCATGTGATCATTTGGTATATTCTTGTTTGGATCAGACTTGACAAAGATTAGTCTACATTGCTTTTCTCATTAGTCACCACCCTCCTTTATTCTTTCTTCGCATGCTTTGAGGCGACCTACAACATCATCAAAACCAATAGTTTTCGGGTCGACTACCTATTTGATTGATGCCACCTTGTGAATGAATAGTTTTGGTAAGCCGTTTAGAAAATTTTTGACCAACGTTGTTTCTTCAATAATCGAGCCGAGTGAGGCTGATTTTGAAGCTAACCCGGATATGTCTGATGCAAAATCATCTATGGTACACGTATCCTTCATCTTTAGGTTCTCAAAGCTTGACATTAACGTCTGTATCCTAGCTTCTCTTACCCGGTCTGCACCAAGATTGCGGGCTATCACTGCCTCCCACATCTCCTTGGCGGTATCATAAAGCCCAGCCTGCAGTATTAACTCTTCTGTCAAAGCTTGGAACAACAGGGCAATCGCCATGTTGTTTTCTTTGCATCCATGCACGTCCCTAGATCAATAGCCTCCCAAACTCCATACACATTGAACACGGCTTTTATGCGCATGGACCATACAATATAGTTTGTTTTGTTGAGCATAGGACATTGAAGCATGGTTGTGTTTGCGTTTCCTTCTTTTGCACGTGGTTGCGCATTCATGATCGTACTCATGGCTATGTGCTATATTTTCAAACGACTTGGATCAAAGGATTCCAAAACTTTGATCAATATTGTTTTGATCGTCTATCGGCTCTGATACCAACTCAAAGACCGAATTGATATCAAACACACAAAAACACCAATATGGTTAACTCCCAAAGCTTTTATTAATCAAGGAAAATATATCTCAAAACCCTGATTACAAAAATTATATCCGAACCATAACTCGGTAAAGATATATATATACATAGGGGATGGTTCCATTGTTAACGCTCCCTTATAGCGTTAACCCGTTAACCCTGACATTTTTTGCCCGAATCTTTGTGTTTTTTATATGGTTTTTATTATACATAAATAGGGAGGGTTTCTTTTTTGTGTTTTTCCCAATTCATCACCGTTTAGAAATTAAATCAAAATGTAAGTAAGTGTAAGTTTCTTTCTTACACTTACTTACATTTTGATTTAATTTCTAAACGGTGATGAATTGGTAAAAACACAAAAAAGAAACCCTCCCTATTTATGTATAATAAAAACCATATAAAAAACACAAAGATTCGAGCAAAAAATGTCAGGGTTAACGGGTTAACGCTATAAGGGAGGGTTAACATTTGAACCTCTCCCTATATATATATATATATATATATATATATATATATATATATAAACCATGAAAGTGTAAGTATATATATATATAAACCATATATAAACCATGAAAAAAAACAAAGATTCGGGTAAAAAATGTCAGAGTTAACGGGTTAACGCTATAAGGGAGGGTTAACATTTGAACATCATTGTAACACAATTAGAACACTATGTTCTTTTATGAGTTTGTGAAAATTCATAACCGTTTAAGAGATATCATCGTTGTAATTTTTTGAATTACAGTACTGTAACTGTTTTATGCCCAAAACTTACAACGATGTAAACTCTCAAACGGTGATGAATTTTCGCAAACTCATAAAAGAACATAGTGTTCTAAATTATTACAATGATGTTCAAAAAACAATTCAATTGAAAAACCAAAAGCTTTAAAGAAATGATAGGGAAAGCTATACTTTTGACATAAAAACTATATGAAGTTCTCAACGCAATAGTTTCAAAATCATAGCTGTTACAAACTAAGAAGATCAGATAATAATTATTTAGATATTAGAGTTTTTAATTGTTAGTCTATTACCTAAAATCTTTGTCTATACTTACGTTAATCATTCTATACCAAAATATTGTTTTATAATTCTTAAGTTTTTATTACTAACTATTTATTTTTTTTATGATTAATCTATGTTATACACGGGTTAATAATCTAGTTTATAATAACTAGAAAAATTACCTGCGTCTTGCGGCGGGTGATAGGATTAAGATTCATGTGTTGTAACATGGTCATACGATTCAAAAAATATGCGAAGTCTCATCTGGTTGATTATGAAGATTAAAATGTAGATAGACAACACTATTGTGCCTTATACGTTGTGTTTCATTAATTAAAAAATATTAACAGGAAAGAATATAAGAAAAATCAAAAACAAAATCATGCGATGCGACCTGTTTACGAGTTTTATTATGTAATGTTTTATGAATATAAAAGAGACGTATAAAGTTACAACGATTCAATTTTGGAGATTAAAATATATAAAAAAAATTTGTTATATAACTATAATATGTTATTAGGTCGATGTCGGTCTCATTTTTAGTAACAACACATCATTGTCAGTCTATAGCCATAGATTTGTATGTATACATACGTACGTAATATCATAGGAAAGCGGACCAGATTCGTAGACGGAATTGATTATGACAAATATTTTTGACAAAGCGTCTAAAAAGTAAAAATATATTAGATTTAACTTGACTGGAAACATAAAACGGACTCAATTGTGATTAATATTTAAACCGAAAGGTCAGCTTAAAATATTACGTAGTAAAGTGTTAAAGTTAAAACATTAATGGTGTTGGACTAAAAAAAATAAACAAAAATACAGAAGATTTAGAAAAAAAAAAAAAGAACGCTGGAAGCAAGAGTTGAGCTCAAAATTTGGAGGTATTGTTTGTATGGTGTGAAATGTACAATTTACACTAATCACAAGAGCCTACCGATGCTACTAATGCTAGATCATGAGGCAATCACCTTGCCCCTTTGCGTATGGACACAATCAAGTACAAGATAAGATGCACTCACTTTACAAATTAAGTATATATGTCATTACCAATGAAGCTTTCTCCAAATTTAACGTTGGAAGCATAGGCGATCACCTTGTGGTATAAAACGACAACTAACCATTCCTTACACACCTAATCATAATGGAGTAGTGGAAAGAAAAAATAGGACCAACATAATTATTATTTATTAATATTTAGAGAAATTATTTATCGTTTTAGGGTATTTATATAACTAGTTTTTAACATTTAATAAATAATTTCTTTATTTTTTATTGTTATATTTTTATTTATGAAATTACCAATGTTAGATAATAATGCATATATTCTTAATACACTTACATATAACATATATAACAAGAATTATATATATATATATATACACACACACACATACATACTTAATTTGTAATGTGAGTGCTTTACTTCTATTATATATATCATTTCAACTTAATGTGAGTGCTCTATTTCAACTTTTAGATATATATCAAAATAAATAAGTTAGCCTTTTGTAGGAATAGCTAAGGATTGAAGGTATGGAAATCATGGTTTTGAGTTAAAGACTTTGAAAGGACCCACGTATCGAGGAGCTAGCTTTCCTCTGTTGCCAAACTGAACAATATGTTTCCAAGGAGACATCTTCAAAAGGACCATATCGTTGACTTGAAATTCCAACGACTTTCGCTGTTTGTTAGCGTAACTATTTTTCCTACTACGAGCAGTCGTTAGATTTTCACAAATACGCATGATTTTGTATGTTGTTTCTTGAATCAATTCAGGTCCAGTGATTTGAGCTTTACCTAGCTCATTCCAGCAAACTAATGATCGACATTCACGCCCATAGAGTGCTTCAAAAGGAGCCATATCAATGATAGTATGACAATTGTTATTGTATGAAAACTCAATCAATGGTAGGTAGGTATCCCAATTTCAAACAAATTCAATCATACAAAATCGTAGCATGTCTTCAAGTGTTTGTATGGTCCTTTCAGATTGTCCATCGGTTTGAGGATGGAAGGCAGTGCTTAGATTCAATTGAGTACCAAGAACCGATTGTAATGACTTCCAAAATGAGCTATGAAACGACCATCTCGATCACAAATGATATTAAGTGGAACACCATGTCTACACACAATCTCATTGGTGTAGATACGAGCTAGTTCTTACACTCGATTAGTAATCCCTAGGGTTCGTTAAAATTTTGAGTATTTTAATTTAGCTCAACGCATAATAAAACTCTTTAATATTCTTTAAAAATATTCGTATTCATGAACTTATAGATGCATAGTTACATTAAAGCAATAACATTAATAATAATAATATTGATAACAACAACAATAGTAATAATAATATAAAAAACATTATTTAAGCTTTAATAAAATTTAATTTTATAAAAATGATTCATTTAAAGGTTAAAAATAAATATAAGTTTAAATACATATTTAAAATTATATATGGGTTATGATCATTACAATAAAAATGTTAGTTATATTTACATTATATTTTGAATAATAATAAAAAGTTAAATAAATGACAATTATAGAATTTGTAAACTTAAGTGGCAGAAAACTAATAAAAAGTTTTATAGAAATAATGAACCTTGAATGTTAAATAAAAAGTTTTATAAAACTTTTATAAAGATTCTTTGACATAAATAAAGATATATATATATATATATATATATAATAGATTTAATGAAAACATATAACAATTAAATTTAAATAAATCTATAAAGATTGTTTTATAAATTTTTTAGAATTTTAATACATAAGTAAGCCATGTAAATTCGAGGGACTAGAACTGACTAAATAGAAAGTGGATGTGTGAGGGGGAGAACTAAATTCAAAAAAAAAAAGAAAAGAGGAAGGAACTTGGAGGGCTAAATTTGTCAAATGGAAGCAAAGTTTCCATTGTTCCTTCTTTCTTCTCCCAACCGGGTGTTCGAACCCATAGCCTCCGGCTCAATCCCAAGAGCTGCGAAAACGCGATTAAAATTTAAATGGCAAGTCACAGAACGATTACAGGTCGATCATGAATCGATCTCTAAGATCCATTCCTAAAATACATAGCAATCAAGTTGTTACGGATCTATACCAATGCAGGGTATGGGACTTGTCCCACATCGGTTGTATGGGCAATTGATGTGGGGTTTATAAGTCAAATGGGATCTCTCACCCACCAGACTAGTCTTTTGGCTTGACTTCTCCTGTTTGGCTTGTAAGATTGGTATCAGAGCCAACTAGGAGTGGTGGCCCACGAAGTGGTGGCCTGGAGAGAGCCAGTAGTGACCAACGAGGACGTTGGCCCTTAAGGAGGGTCGATTGTTACGGATCAATACCAATGCAATGTATGGGACTTGTCCCACATCGGTTGTATGGGCAATTGACGTGGAGTTTATAAGTCAAATGTGTTCTCTCACCCACGAGACTAGTCTTTTGGGTTTTGGCTTGTAACACATGCACTAATCGTATCTGTGAACATGATAGAAATAATCAGATTGAAATCAACTACAAAGTAAGCATCTATACAAAATTAAACACGCACACATAACCCCACGACATTGTTATGAATCAAACGAACCCGAAACTCCCATCACCAACACACTGGTGCTTTGAATCGAGGCTGTGCCTAGTGCTCGAGTTATTCATCAACCAAACTCGTTTAAAATGGTAACTATCCAGGTAAAATCCTATATCATTGTAATCGTTTTGGAACATAAATCAATAGCCCTATCCTTTTTAGGGCTAACAATCTCTTCATCGATTGACTGAGAACGAACCTCAATCTAGGGTTTATGTTGATTCAGGGGCGATTTCATAAACAGTATAATATTAATTTAAAACGGATTCAAGCAAGGCATCCTAGCCCTGTTCAATGGTAAATCAAATGGATTGGGGCGCCGAAACACGGGTTCTAATCCCTTAAGCCGGCCCATTTCCGTTTTTTCTGGCTATTACTTGGCTCCATTCGATTTTTTTTCATAAAAGTAACATTAAAAATCATAGATAATTTATTTACACATTCTGTTATAACTAAGAAATAAAATTAAATACTTTCTTTTACAAATTTTATTTAATATGTATTTTGTGATTCAAGAAACTATAAATATTTAAAGAAAACATAAACTTATTTTTCTACACTTTATGTCAGAATTAAAAATTAAATTAAATACAAAATATATAGGTATTTATGTTATTAAATGATTTAAATATCATAACAAGATGCTTTCAAAAACATATTTTAAACACTTGATTTATAATATTTACAAAACCTATTTAGAATCATTTCAAAACTTAGTTGTCTATTTTAAACATCTAAGTTAAAAGCATTGTCCTTAAAATTTTGGAATAAAACAATTTAACATGATTATTCAAGATAATTCAAGGTTTATTTGAAGTTTTTTAAAGGACTAAATAGAATTGTATAAATGATTTTAAGCAAATAAATTTTATAATTCAAATGTACAAACTTTTAAATACAAATAAATGATTTAAATAAATGGATGGAAATTTAGCCAACTAGAATTCTTAGATAGTCGATATACAAAATAATAAATAAAGGAATATCACATATTCTATTTTATTATTATTAAATACTCTTAAACAATTAGTTTAGTAATCATAATAATATCGATAAATAAAAAGAATACATTTGATATTAAATCAATATTATAAGATTAGTTATTCAAACATAGAATTATTCAAACTAGAGTTTCCATTAGGATGTCGTAGTTCTAGGAATCCTAAACTTTAAGATTAGTTATTCAAACATAGAATTATTCAAACTAGAATTTCCATTAGGATGCCATAGTTCTAGGAATCCTAAACTTGAGCTTTAGGATACTAAGACCTGTTACTATAACTTTTGGGTGAGTAGAAAGCTTTGCTCCTCAAACATTAATCAAGGACTTGGAACTAGCTAAGCATTCAAACTATGAGTTTCTTCACATTCCCTTTTACATTTTTGTTTTGGGATGTTACACATGTCTTATTCAAAACTCTATTCTTTCTATTATTCATCCAATCTATGATGCAAGCCTTAGACCTAGTTAGCTTTATGTGTTAAATGCTAAGCCTATACAATGTGTTGTTTCTATGTGTGTTGCCGGTCAAGCAAGCTAGTACATAGTAGCCTAATATGTGTTAGATATCATCTTCGCAATGGCTTTTGCCTTTGTGTGAAAAGGTGAAAAGTACACCTAGCAAGCTTGTTGAATTATGACTGTTAATTTATAGTATGACCATACTTGAATTAACATGTTGTAACGATACTTGTTTGGACACAAGCTATTGTTATTCATTTATTCATTCTTTCATTCTATTTAATCAAACTTGTATTCATGCTATGCTTACGATACGTATTCTAGTTAGGCTATAGTTTGCATCCTTTTTATACTTATTATTTAAATTTAGTATGTGAACTCACCAACTATGCAAATAGTTGACAAACTTTATTTTACATGTGTAACAGGATAAGGAAGAATGATGAAGAAATTGGATAAGAATTAGCAACCTAGTTAAAATTGTAATCAATGTTTTAGTATTGTAAATGTAACCGTTGTGTATTCAATTCTTGTAATGATTATTTGATTCAATGAATATTTTGATTGTTTTGTAATATTGATGCATTAAATATTCAAACGTTATAATAATACCATGAGCTCATGAACAGTCAAACTCGCGCCTCGACATATTTCTATGTCGGTCAGGGTGTGACACGATTGGTTTCTCGAATTGGTAAAAAGTGAGCAACATTTGTCAAACGGTCAACA
The DNA here is from genome assembly GCA_009363875.1 of Mikania micrantha. Classification (NCBI taxonomy): domain Eukaryota; kingdom Viridiplantae; phylum Streptophyta; class Magnoliopsida; order Asterales; family Asteraceae; genus Mikania; species Mikania micrantha. Next base: position 47,429,062 of record CM018695.1, on the reverse strand, counting down.
ATTAACCAAATTTTGTCACAACCCTGAGCAGTTCGTGGGAGTTTAGTTATGAAGTCCATAGCAATACACTCCCATTTCAAAAAGGGTATTTCAGGTTGTTCAAGCAATCCTAACGGTCTTTGATGTTTGGCTTTCACTTTTGAACAAGTAAGTCACTTAGACATGAAAAGTATCACATCGTTGTTCATTCCTGGCCACCAATACTGAACCCCAAGGTCTTTGTACATTTTTTTGGCACCAGGATGAATATAATATCAAGACTTGTGAGCTTCATTTAGAATGAGTTCTCGTAATTGATTTCGATTTGGAATCGATAACTGGTTTTGAAAACGCAATAAACTATTCATTTTGGACTCGAGTTGAAGTTCAACATTTGTCGGCATTTTTTCAGATAACTTGCCTTCCGATACCGTTCTTTGTTGAGCTTCAAGGATACGGTCTTGAAGATCAGATGAACGTTGAATACTTTGTAGGATGATTGACATTCCAAGAGCTATTCAACTCAAAGCATCGGCCACAACGTTTGCTTTACCAGGATGGTAGAGGCTTTCACAGTTGTAGTCGTTAACCAATTCTACCCAATGCCTTTGCCTCATGCTAAGCTCTTTTAGATTCAGAATGTGTTGAACACTTTTGTTTTCGGTAAACACAACATACTTTGTACCATAAAGGTAGTGCCTCCAAATTTTTAATACAAAGACTACCGCACCAAGTTCAAGATCATGGGTTGTATAATTCTTCTCATGGATCTTTAATTTCCTTGAAGCATATGTGCTAACCTTTCCACGTTGCATAAGTACGAATCCAAGTCATTGGTTCGAGGAATCATAAGTTTAGCAAGTTTAGAGTATGTAATGAAATGAATCTTAAGGAAAATACTATCATGTTAAGATTTTTGACATGCTAGACCAAGGAATGATCGGATTTCAGTTGGTGTCATTGGGGTCTTCCAACTCTTCACCATCTCGATCTTGGCAGAGTCAACATGAATTACATCCTCGTTTACATTGTGTCCCAAAAATTGAACTTCTTTAAGCCAAAATTCACATTTAGAGAACTTGGCATAAAGCTGCTACTTTTTCAAGAGTTCAAGGATCAAACGAAGGTGGTTCTCATGTTCAAACTTTGACTTTGAGTAAACAAGGGTGTCATCGATGAATACAATCACGAATTTGTCAAGATACAGTTTACACACTCGGTTCATTGAGTCCACAAAAATCGCAAGTACGTTTGTCAAACCAAAAGGCATCGCCATGAACTTGTAATGCACGTACCTTGTACGAAAGGCTGCTTTTAATACATCTTATTCAAAAAACGAAGTTGATGATAACCCAAACGGAGATCTATTTTTGAGAAACACTTTGAGCCTTGTATTTGATCGAAAAGATCGTCGACTCTCGGTAAAGGGTATCGATATTTAATCGTGAGTTTGTTAAGCTCATGATAGTCGATGAACATACGAAAAGAACTTTCTTTCTTTTTCACAAACAAGACCGGCGCACCCCAAGGAGACGAACTAGTGCAAATGAATCCTTCTTCAGAAATTTCTTGCAATTGGCTTGCAAGTTCTTGTAATTCGGTAGGTGTGAGTCGATAAGGAGCTTTGCAACAGGAATCACACCAGGAACATGGTCAATGCGTAATTCGACTTGTCCTTTTGGAAGTAGACCATTGATGTCTTCGGGGAATGCACAAACTATATGAATATCTTCTAACTTCTTTTCTTCAACTTTGGTTTCCATAACATGACCCAAGAAGGCCACATACTTCTTGCGCAAGTACTTTTGAGCTTATACGCACAAGATAAGTCAAAGACCTTTCGAGGCTTTCTCCCCATATAATCGAAGCCCTTGACCTTTATTGATTGGGATTCGAATGCACTTCTCATAGAAAACTATTTCAGCATGATGTTTTGACAACCTGTCCATGCTTACTATGAGGTCAAAACTCACCAATTGCATTGGTATAAGATCAATAGAGAACATATCAAAAAAATATAGATGAATAAAGTCTGTTTACAAGAAACATATCGTTCGTCACATAGTTGTTATTTTGAGCTTAATTGGCATTAACATTGAAGACACGACCCATAGCCCCTTGATTCCCTTGATTGTTTGAGGCCATTAAGGCATTGCTATTGTTGACCCGTCGAGGGCAAGTGTTGGCAAGATGGTTTAGATCCCCACAACTATATCATGCTCTAATTTCATTTTGCCTTAAATCGGTGATGCCTTTCACATTATTTGGGTTGTCTTGAACCTTTGACACTCGACAACTGATAGCAAAGTGACCATAACGATTGCAGCTCGTACACAAACGACAAGCGTTCGTGGAATGATGATGAAAGATACAATTTGGGCACATTGGAAAAGGACATGTGTAAGCTTTCTTGTTGGCTTGGGTATGAGCAGTGGCAGGTCCAAATTGTTGAAGAGTAGCCTAGTTCACAGCAAATTTCACATGATCGGCCTTTCTCTTATGGTTCTTTTTGAAAAAGGAAGATGACCCAGCTTTGGCCTTTTCCTTTGGTACTTCTTTTGGACCTTTTGGTCAATCCTTATCCTTTTTAGACCCCTTTCGAGTTAGAGTCCCAGCTTTGACATGGTTATCTGTCAAAGTAGCAGCCATATGAATGGCATTAGCAATTGTAGCAAACTTGCTACTTAGCACATAATCTTGAATCTGCATTGGCATGCTGCCAATGTACTTCCCGATCCCCTTTCCAAAGAGGTCACCATATTCCCTAAAAGAAAAAGTCATTTTTCCTGACAAAAATTTGCTACGCAATTTTTTTTGTAACAAATCGCTACCCAATTGCGACAAAATGCCAGCGAAATATGTGAATGTAAACAAAGCTTAGGTTTTGTCACAATTCCGTCAGAAATTCCTACAAATTTCCGACGAAAAAAAATAATTTAATTGAAAAAATATTTCGTCACAAATGTGTCGGAACTTGCTACGAATTTCTGACACAAATAAATTAAATTTAATTAATAAAATATTTTGTCGCAAATGTGTAGCAAGTTGCTACGAATTTCCGACAAACAAATTTTAATTTAATTATTTATTTATTTTGTCACAATTGCGTCGGAAATTGCTAGAAATTTCTGACGAAAAAAAATTAATTTAATTAAAAAAATATTACGTCGCAAATGTGTCGCAAGTTGCTCCGAATTTCCGATACAAATAATTTAAATTTAATTAATAAAATATTTTGTCGCAAGTGTGTAGCAAGTTGCTACGAATTTCCGAAATTTTTTTTTTAATTTAATTAAATATATATTTTGTCACAGTTGCGTCACAAATTGCTACATATTTCTGACGAAAAAAAATCAATTTAATTAAAAAAATATTTCGTCGCAAATGTGTCTCAATTTGCTACGAATATCCGACACCAATAAATTAAATTTAATTAATAGAATATTTTGTCGCAAATATGTATCAAGTTGCTACGAATTTCCAACAAAAAAATTATTTAATTAATTATATATTTTGTCACAATTGCGCCACAAATTGCTACCAATTTCCGACGAAAAAAATCAATTGAATTAAAAAAATATTTCGTCGCAAATAAATTTAATTTAATTTATAAATTTTTTTGTTGCAAATGTGTAACAAATTGATACGAATTTCTGACAAAAAAAAATAATTTAATTAATTATATATTTTGTCTCAAATTACTACAAATTTATGACGAAAAAAAATCAATATAATTAAATAAAAAAAGATTTTCGTCGCAAATGTGTCGCAACTTGCTACGAATTTTCGACACAAAAAAGTTATTTTAATTAGTAGCATCACCAGTTAGATTTCAAATTATTGAAAACTCCCTGATTCCTATGTTTGTTAGTGCTCGATTTGTCCACGAAAACAAGAGGGAGAAGTGTTTTGTTTAGGGTATTTTGTAAACATACATACATACATACGTACGTACATGCATGCATCCCTACATACATACATACATACATACATACATACATACATACATACATACATACATACATACATACTTACATACATACATACCTACCTACCTCGCTACCTATATACATACACACACACATACATACCTCCATCCATCCATCCATACATGCACACATACATACATACATACATACATACATACATACATACATACATACATACATACATACATACATACATACATACATACATACATACATACATACATACATGCACACACACATACATGCATGCATACATACATACATACATACATACATACATACATTCCTACCTACCTTGCTACCTATATACATACATACATACCTCCATCCATACATACATACATCCATACAAACATACATACATGCATACACACATATTATTGCGAAAATTCACTATTTGTAATTTTTTTTGTATATATAGATAAAAATATTAGATGTTGCATGTTTCTACAGTTTAAACAAATTTTGTATTTGTATATATTATTTTTTATAAATAATATAAACTTAAATTTGAAACCGAAAATTTTGTATTTATATATATTATCTTAGTATACTAATAAACAAAGATATATTTTGTCACTTGTCATGTTCTTACACAACTATTGTTACATGTTAACTTTTTATCAAATTCATTTAATTATCTTATAATAAATAATTATATTATATTTCTTATTAAATATTTATAATAGTAATAACTAATAATATTATTTATCTTTTAATTAAAAAACACATTTAAAAAAAGTTAATAAAATATAAAAAAAATAATATTGATTTTTTAAAAATAAGAAATATTTTATTTTTCTAGAAAATCAAAGTTAAATAATTTTTTTTAAAATGAATTTTTTATAAAAATAAAATAAACTATAAACCAATGTTTAAACAATAACATTATTATAAACCAAATACGACTTTTAATTTTTTTTTAAAAGTCAAAGTGAAAAAATGATAGAGAAAGCTACACTTTTGGTCCTTATATTTAACGTTATATATAAATTGAGTCGTTAAAATTAAATAATTTTACAATTTATATTTTTTACCTTCTTGATTTTTAAAAGTTTGTTTTTGATAAAATACAAACTAAAAGTTTATTATCAATTAGTTGAAAGATAATAATTGTTAAAAATCAAAACTATCATATATCATTTGTATAGCTATAAAGTTTTTTTTATTGTTGTTTTATTACTTAAAGTATTCATTAATATATAAATTAATTATTTTATCTTAAAATATCATTTTATAATTTTTAAAATTTATTGCAATTATTTAATATTTATATTAAACCCGTGTAATACACGGGGTAATAATATAGTTTTTTTTATAAGTAATATAAACTTAAATTTGAAACCTTAGATTAATGAAAACATTTCCTTGCACACATGTTCTTAGTTTCTAGGCGTGTAAACGAGCCGAAACGATCCCGAGCTCGTTAAGGCTCGAAATCTGCTTGTTTAGATAAACTAGTGCTCAAGCTCGAGCTCGGCTCGGTAGAAAATTTTTAGGCTCGAGCTCAGCTCGGCTCGTTTAGATTTTATTTATTTAATTTATTTACCTATAATTACTAATTTAATTATATTTATAATTATATTTTATAAATTTAACATAAAATATTTTATTTAAATATTTTTATAATAATTTTTTATATAAAAATAATTAATTTTATAAATAAACACTTAATATAATAAATAAAAATTATATAAAACAAAAAGCTCGTTAAGGCTCGCGAGCTGGCTCGAGCTCGACATGTAAAGCTCGAGCTCGGATCGATAACTAAACAAGCCACACTTTTAGGCTTGAGCTCGGGCTCATTAAGGCACGACTCGTTCGAGCTTTTTACCGATCCGATCCCGAGTATTTAACAAGTTGCCTTGGTTCGTTTACACCTTACTAGTTACGGCTAGAGATGAACAAAAGAAAGAGTTAACCAAACTGGTACCGGTCTGTAAACGGTTTTTAAACCGGTTATTGGAATCGGTTTTAGGTTTTCCAAAAGCCGGGAGTTTACGACTGGTTTGAAGTTTCAATAAAAAAAGCCGGTTATTAACCGGAATTTTAAACCGGTTAAACGGTTTGTGCACCACTAGTTACGGCTAACGGTTATAGACACATGCATGTTAAGACACGACACAGAATTAACAAGTTTCATGTTTAACCTTAACACGTCAGCACGTTTAGACACTATATAAATCGTGTTTTTTTAAGAGGTTAGTTATAAATAATTAAATATATTATGTTAATGTTAATATTGTAAATAAGCGGCGTTCAATATCAGCAACTTCACAATTCAAATTCATTTCTTTCTCACGGCTTCTCCTAGTTTCTCAACTTTCCTGCCGTCGTTCCTCACAACCGTAGCTCTTACCATCACCGGCGCTCCTATGTAGGTCGTCGCCTCATTGTCGCTCCTCCCCTCACCGATGTTCATACCCTAGCCATTGCTCCTCCCCTAGTCGTCGCTCCTATGATCCGTCACCATTGTCACCACCATCCTCTTACCAGTTATGCTTATTTATATAGTGGGTTTTGGAGAGGGTTATCATACGTGATATATTCTTCCTGGTGGGTTTTGGAGAGGGTTTTTTGGAATCTATACAGCCATTTTCATGTATAATTTAGTAAATCATCTAATCACACAATCAAGTTATACTATATAATTGTAAAATGCACTGTAACTTGATATGTTTTGTGTTTTGTTGGCTTTTCTTACTCATTGGCATGAAATTATTTTGAATCATAGAGCTTGAGAGTGAATTTTGTGATAAAGGGTTGATTTAAGTATTAAGGGATCTAGAAACGAGTCCAAAAGGATTGATTTATTGCAAAAAGGAATGGTTGTCTTGGCTGAATACACAACTTACTCTAGTAATTTTTACAACTTCATTGCTCAATCAGGTAAATGTATTTACGTATATGGATCTCTTTGAGACGTATTTCTAATATTTTGTTGCTCAATATTTCAAATTGATTTTGGTATCTTAGAGTAACAAACACTTTCATTTGTTGGTGTTTCACCTCATATTAAGATGTATTTTAATCACATATATCGATTGATTAGTGTTGACGCTTGAATTGGGTTTCCAGATTTACTGTTTTAGAGGAGTTAGTTATCTTGTCTATATTTGTTTTTGTAGTGATTTGGTGAAGAGCAACATAGACGTATTTAATGTTGACTAAGAACATGTTGTATTGCATATGAGCTCATGTTTTGAGGTTAATTGACTATTTTGACAAACATATATCGAGTTTTCATATATTTCTTCAATTGCGTTGGAATAGCTTGTTGACCAACATGTTTTGTTTCTTTTTTTACCATTGAGATTGTAGTGCTAACAGCAACTGTATCCAGTCAGCCTCAGATCCGGTACACACAGACACCATTGAAGGTTCTTTATCTAAGGAACCCGACAAATTCATTTAAGAATTAAGTATTTCCTCTTTTAGGGAAATATTTTTTAATGATCTATTTAGATAAAACAACCCAAATTCAACCATTTGCAAGTGTTTGTTGCTAACGGTTCAAACTAGATATAAACAATAATGTTGATATTTTGATGGATGAATTAGGTTGAAAGCACTGCAGGGATTGACAATGATGCTGCAAGTTCAATGATGCAAAACTTTTGGGATTATGCCACGGAAACACCACCTGCAAACGATGATAGTGAAACCAGAAGGTAATCATTATTACCTCAAATAGAAAATTGTTGAACACGTTATAAGTTTTAATACGATTTTTTAATATGCGGTTTTAATTTTAATACTATACGATTTTTAGTTTACTTGCATACGTTATTTTATAGCTGAATATACATTTTAGTGTATTTTTCCTAAGATTAAGAATAAAGCAGCAGAAGCACATGCTGAAATGCTTGCATGTAAAGAAATGGTTTCCATGTGTAAGTTTTGATTTATGTGATAACATATCAAAATATTTAATCTATTAATCCAATGGCTTATAAGATGATCAATTAAACATCATTTAACTTTTCTTGTTTGCATATCTTTTCAAAGTATAATTGCTTGATTGTTGTCTCACAATGATCATGAAATTATGAAACACTTGTGAACTTAAAAAAAAACCTCATTTAGTTTGAACACCCAAAAATCTAAAGTATTTGGTGGTTTTATAAGACGACATTTGTAATTATGTAGATAAAGCGAGTCATGATGCTGTGAGAACATAGCATCTGTTTTAAAGGACAATAATGGGCACATGTACTTGAGATTAAAAGGGTCTTCTGAGAAACCTGGTAAACATTTCCTTTTAGTTTTTGGACAGGTGTTTTATCATATTTTAACATGTGCTTTATGTACCAATTTCTTTTTGGAAAATTACGAGAGTTGTTAAGGTATGCTATTAAAATCGGATGCAAACTTAGTTGTTAATCTTTGTTGAATTATTATATAAAAATGGATTTTAGTTGGTTTACGTTTCGTAAATAAATTACGTTTTAGGACGACTCATGTTGAATTTTTTAAAAAATATAGGACAATTATTCCTCGCATATTAAAGAGAATTGTTCTTGCAGTGTATTGATAAGATGCAGTTAAGTTTAACCATATATTAATGATAAATTAAAAAAAATATTGTGTTCCTGTTTCAATATGATTACCTATCCCATGATGTGACAATGTTGCTAACATGTAAATGTAATGTGCAAACTTTTCTAAATATAGAAATTCGATAATTATCATTGGACATTGTAAATGAGAAATTTTGCAATGTTTATGAGTAGAAAATGACCATTGTTGTTCTTGTTTACCCCACTTTTGTTGACAATTACAGCTGCCAAATAAGAGGTGTCGCAACCACCATTCAGTCACTAGTTGTCCTTGTTGTCCATCATTGACCCGCTCAAATTGGTATAATTTTAAAAACTGCTAATCCTCACGATTAGTAGCTCATTTAGGGTTGTTTACAGCCTAGTTTTGGCCTTATTGCAACCCCTAATAACCCACACATGTTGCATCATATTGGCAGCTACTAATCCATACAATTAGTAGCTTATTTAGGCTAAAAATGGTTGTATCTTGGCCCTCCAACCTATTGTCTTGAGACTAATCAACTTTCTAGTCAAACTTATCAAACAACTAGGGCTGTCTTGAAAATGTACTCCTACATGGTTTAATTCTAATACCAAATATATATTGTAACATCTGTGCCGGAATCGTTACCGGAACAATAATTTGCACAGTAACGCAGGCACACATTACGTGAAACTATGTTGATACTATTTACACTTGAGGCTTAACACTAAACTATTGTGCGATTGTCTGAAATCTGATTTAAAGCCTTAGGGTTTAACAGTCAGAAACATATCAGACAACACAGAACTGACACACAGATACTTGATTTGATGCTAGTATGTATAAACGTCCGCGAGGATAAACAGAACAAACTATAACAGTTGTTGTTACAGAATGCTAAACCGAAGAATTATTCGTACAGGTGACGATCTGTACGAATAGATCTGAGAGTTTAACAATCTGGAATGATGACTGAACAGTAGAAAACAAAATCAGAGAATGAAACGTACGATCGTGTTTGTACAGTTAGCGCTCTTTACGAAAACGCGCGTAAGTGACGTTTTTTGACGAAACGACACGAAAACGATTCGAACGATAATAAATATAAGGAAATATACTATTTCCTGTTTTACAATTTTTGAAACTCATCATAAATAAATTAAAAAAAAACTGTTTTTAATTAAATACGTAAATTTGGGAACGAATTAACGAAATGTTTAAAATGATAAATTACGACAAATAATTTACGAGAAATGATATTAAAAAAAATAATTATCTGTAATAATCACCTTTCCAACATTTAAAATAAATTCTTTTTATTTAAAGTTACAAGGAACGTGCGTTACGATCCGGAAACGCGACGAAAACACAAAGTGAGCAACCGAAACGAACCCGAATACCCTCGGGGTATTTAAACACCAAAAGATGGCATTTCTTTCATTTTCATGATCTCTCTCTCTCTAAACCCTCTCACGCGCAACTTTCTCTCTCTAGAATAACCATTCTTCTAATCGCGATAACTCACTCGTTTCTTGACGGAATCGGACGTTCTTGGTGTCCACGCGAAGCTCTCAGCTCCTTCTACACGAAAGTACAACCGATCTTTGGATTTGTCCAGCTGATTTTGAGGTATTGATGATTAAAGATTTGAGAATTTAGGGTTTTATTCATAATTTGTTTCACCACCTTTTAATTCGGTTATATACATATATATATACACACTCATGAACTGGCACCTTTGAACATCTTTGGGGGCACTTAATCTCTCTTCTAGTCGACCTTAGAACAGGTGAGGTGGGATACGGCCGAGGAAGACGAACCCATACAGGTTCGTGGGACCTGCATGATGGCCGAACCTTCACCCTTTGAACGAACCTTTTTCCACGCTACCAACCAGCTTGGAAACGAACCCCGATGACCCAACCGAACCTGTCTTCTTTTCGCGAACCCCTTCATCACCAGCGAACCTGGGCTAGATGACCAGCGAACCATGTGGTCTCCCGAACCATCATCAGGCGAACCATTGTGAAGTAACGAACCTTATGGCGAACCAACTACGGCCGAACGCTCCACCGGCCTAGACGAACATTGGGCTCTGGGCGAACCCACCGTATTCCGGCGAACCTGAACCTGGTCTGCGAACCACTCAAGAGCTGAACCATCGGGGAAAAAGGGATGAACCTTGTTGGCAGAAGGTTCATCGACCAGAGCTGGAGATGGAAAACAAAAACTCAGCCTTTTTCTTAATCGGCCCAAGCGTATTCTTGATCAGCCCAGCCCATTTTCTTGACAGGCCCAATAATAACAATATGCAGAAGCCCATAAATAAACGTTGGTCCATGACCACACTTTTGTAAAGTCGGCCCAAGTGTCCTTCGGCCCAAACCATCGGTTCTAGCCCATTCCTCAATTCGGCCCACACTTTCTCGGTCCAAAGGATTAATTGGTCCACTCTGCCTAAATGGGACCCACGTACAAAATATTAGGCCCAAGACTTATGGTTTGATCCAACAATTCGGCCCACGAAGACTAATAAGCCCATGCGATTAAATTGGCCCAACACACTTACTTGGCCCAAAAATAGCCCCAAAAGACCCAATATCAACCATTCAGCCCACCTTGACTAGTTTGGCCCAACACGAGGCCCGCAAGGTTTAAGTTTCAATGAACATCAAGATAGGCTACAATATGTTAAAAGGTAATAACCTTCAAGTTAAAATTTAAGTTTTATACTTGGAATTCTTTTATCATAACAAGAGATTCAAATAAAGCCTAAAATCAATAACAAAGTAAGTTAATCTAAACCTAGTGGGGTGATTGTTATCAAGTCTAACACAACTAAATGGGGGGCCGAATGACGACCGAGACTCACGAGTGTTAGCCGACTTAAAGGCTAACACATACACGAACACGAATCATTACAATATGTCTATATAAGAAACAAACACTATGAAATCAATACAGGATCGTGAACATCACAACAAGTACAAACAAAGAGCGCATGCACATTTTTGTTACACTTAGTCAACCACAACAACTACCAGGTGAGTTCATTTGTCCCTTTTCTAACATATTTGTTTTACCTCGGGACTGAGAAGCATGTTATACATTTTAAACAAATATTGAAATGTTTTAAACAAATGCTTTTATACTTATTCATGATGCTTAATCTTTATGCTTGACGCTTATGATATAAACTTGAAAACTTAATCTTGATGTTTGACGCTTATTACATAAACGTGATATTTAGACTTTATGCTTGACACTTATGCTATGAAACTTTGGGTTTAAACTATACGCTCAATGATTGTGCTATAAACTATACTCTTAAACTTTAGGCTAAATGCTTATGTTACAAACTCGATGCATAAACTACATACTCGATGTTATGTTTTGAAACACTTACACTAAACGCTAATATTTGATACACTCGTTTCGAAAATTAAAACTATATATGCTTATTCTAAATATTAATACTTTATGTAATCATTTTAAAAGATAAGATTTTGCACTCTTAATCTAGATGTTGATTAGTTTTACACTTACGCTTATTTGGTTAATGTGACAATCCGACTTTTCGAATTAACCTAGTTAACTGAAAATAGTGAGATCACAGGCCCAACAGGACAAATGTAGGCCCAAGGAGCCAAGGTAGGCCCAATAAAGCTAGTGTAGGCCCAATGAGGTATAGGAAGGCCCAATGAGGCCAGGGTAGGCCCAATGAGGCCCATGGTATGCCATTTATAGTTATGAGGCCCAATTGGATTAATCAAGCCCAACAGTGTTCTAAGTAGTCAATTAGTGACAATTCGGCAAATTCGGATTAACCCCGTTAGTCCGGAAGTGACTGAAATAATTTGAAAGTAAACGAAATTAAACTAGAAAGTGCATAATTAAGCTGATTGGGTTTAGAAACATTTGATTTTCAAGAATTAAACTTGGAATTGACCAAAATTGGGAATTTTGACTAGTAGAAGTCAAAATTCGGCTAAATGGTGCAATTAAAAATCAAAATTTATGTTAATCAGCCATAATTAATTGGATCGAACCTTCCATTTGCTCTTAATAATGATAATAGTCAGTTATCATCACAATTATCACCATAATTAGCGAATTAAGTCGAGTAATGATAGAGTTATAGTGTAACCGTAGGTATTCTTGATCAAACCGGTATAATTCGATTACAATCCAACAAATTGAAGTTTCCTAAACAATAATCGGCACTTTTAGAGACTATCACACTCAAAAATTCGACCCCAACAACTCAGGACAGAAGATTTTGATCTAGGGGGCGGCCGAGACTCAAGGGTATAATCGAACTACTTCGATTCGGCATCAAATAAGGTAATGCTCGACACTTACATCACCTAAAAGAGCCGACTAAGCATAGCCCTATGCAAATTCGGGCTCTCAATATAGAATTGTATGAAGTCGATCAATTAGGGTTCTTAGAGAAACCGAATTGGGGATTTCAACCCAAACGAGTTTGATATTCAAATTAAATCACATGGGTTGTTTCATAAGATGCCGACTAAACAATACCATTTATCAATTTTGTGATTTAACAACGAGTGGTATGGATTCAATAATTAGGGTTCTAAGCATAAACGGGTTTGGGGGTTTTCAAACAATCATGTGTTAAAATCAAATTGGTTGATACCATTAGCTTCAGAAGGTTCCGATTTAAGTTTAACCTAAGTTAATTTCATGATTCAATTACGAATTGATTAAGTTTGATATCTAGAGTTTTTGAAATAAAAAGATTTGGGGATGTTGATATAGATGGATCTATTTTTCGAATCAAACAACTTGGACACGCTCGAAATATCATTCAAAATGAAAACCCTATGAATTCGGAACATGTGGATTATCAATTCGATTGATTAAAATCGGAATTTGATGAACTCGAGTTCGAATTGATTTATAAGCGATTTAAATGGGTTAATGTTATCAATTTTCAAATTAAAACCATCCTTGAATCCGACTTGGATAGTGGATCAAAAGCCCCATGATAGTGGGCTTGATTTGGGTTGGATCGGGCCCAATTAAAAACAAATTGGGTTCGGTTGGGGAAGAATAGGGGAACCAGGAGAGTTGGGTTTAAAACAATTAATTTCCATGTTAGGTCAATAAGAATTGATCAGGTTAGATGGTAGAATGGAAGTGTCTAGTGTTGGAGGTCGCGGGTTCGAACCCGGCGCCCAACAGTTTTTGGATTTTAATCTTGTTTTTAGTATTTTAGTCATAACTTCTTCGTTATAACTCCGATTCGACTCATTCAAGTTGCGTTGGAACCGTAACGAAATCCCGAATGTTTTAGAGTAATAAAATTCATATTTTAATCCGAAAACGAAATCGCGTATAATTACGTTTAGTTAAATAAAATCGTATATGATTTTATTTAAACGATTTCAAAAGTCATGCGTACTTACGTATGCACATTCTTAACACTTTAACATACGTATGTTGACACGTATGTGATTTCAAGCACAAAACGGCTATTCGAATAACACTAAGTTATTGTTTAAACACAGATCCTTCGTAAGAGGATTATCTACACGATTTCACGCGTATTGATCATTCTGCAATACTCAAAGGTGCGTACACGGCCCCTTTCTTATTTTAAACTGTTTTGGGGGAGAAAACATGTGCAACAAACTATTTTTAGATACATATCACTTGCATGAGTTAGCTGTTTACATTATATGACAACATAGCAATTTGAAAGTCCTTACACACCTCGAACCGTTTAGTTTGCCGTAGCGCAAAGCGTGGTAGTTGGAAATATATCTATTAGGTTTGACAAACCTCACCTGGTAGATGGGATCTACGCAGGTGTTTGACTGACCAAACATACATTTCTATTGTTTGTGCTAGACAATAGTGACAAGGCAAAAACATGCTATAGCATGGCAATTCGTCAGCTTCGGTGTCGACCACTTATGTAAATAGTACAAATGACTAGCTATCATGACTATGCACGTGTGATTATGTTATCTACAAACTTGATATTCAAACTGCTGTTTTGAACATTGTGAATACTTAAAACCTGTGTTATGCACCAACCTTTGTGTTGACTTGATTTACATGTTTTCTCAGGACGCTAAGCAGCGCATTAAAGCTGGCATGGACTAGGAGATAGAGTCGCATGCATTTTAAACATTTTGGATATTTGAATTTGAACATTTGAGGATTTTGTTTTGTAATTTACATATTAGAACTGTTATTAGTTTTAAACGCTTCCGCAATTTTTGAAAACTCTGATGTTATGTTTTTAAGACTAAAGTATGATTTGAAATTCATATAGAGGTCTTCGTTATGTCTAATGATCTGAGATCCTGGTTTGTCACGTTCCCAAACGGTATGATTCCGTTAGTTGAAAATTGGGGGTGTGACAGATTGGTATCAGAGCCCATTGGTTATAGTGAACTAGGTTTGCATTTGTAGACTTAGACTATGACCGTTAGACATTAGACACATATGTTTACACGTATTACTTAGAAATTACATATGGCATTATGTAATTGACTTGCTTACACATTCCATGGCACTGCATTTACATATGGTATTATGTAACAGGCATGGCATCATCATCAGTACCTTACATCTATATTGATGATTCTGAGGACGAGGCACCGATAGTTCCGGCACCACCGTCATCACCACCACCACCTATTCCATCTCCTCCACCATATGAGAGAGATGACTCAGACCCGGAGGAGGATCCGGAGGAGGATCCAGAGGAGGATCCAGATGAGGACCCAGAGGAGGACCCAGAGGAGGATCCAGATGAGGACCTGGATGAGGATCCGGAGGAGGAGCCAGTGGAGGGCACTCAGCAGATCCCTGCTGAGGGACCTTCTACACATCCACCACCAGTATTGGATATTCCAGAGCCAAAGAGGCAAAGGACTAACGCTGAAGAGATCGCCAAACTGCGCGAGGATTTGTATGTGGCAGAAGACAGGATCGCACAAAACTCTCAGGAACTATGGGATGCTAATGAGAGGCAAGATAACCTTGCCCATCTGGTTAATGATATGCGGGATGAGATGATTAATTTGATTGGTCGTCTTGAAGAGTCAGAGAACCGAGCAGAGATTCTGGAGGGCAGAATTGAAGCCTTGGAAGATTTGGTGGTCTCTGAGAATGAGGAAGAGGATGAAGAGGAGGAAGAGGAAGAACCAGCACCAGTTGTTGATTCTGATCCTGAATCCACTGTTGAGGATGATTGATTTTCCTTGTTTTGTTTAAACTTATTAGGAACGGGTTGTGTTCCTACATTAGTAGTTTGAAAACTTATGTTTGATTTCAAAAGTATTGTACTCAAAGCAAATTTCTATCTATTGAAAAACTATTATTTATTTCCAACAGTTGTGTTGATTTATATATTACATGGTGCCTCATAAACTTGATACTCAGATGCTACTTTGTGCGTGTTGTAGGGTAGGTAAGGCGCTTAATTATCATTAACAGCAATGTCCTATGCGACTTAATATGTGGTGGGACGGCGTCTGGGCGGGTCGTAGGCTCGACTCAGGGTTATGCCCTATATATAAGCATACCGAGTAGGATGATACAGGTGGTGTTAATGAGATTAAGGTTGTTACCTAGGGGAAACATGAACACTTTTGGGTTGATATCATAAACTTATAAACAGGATGCTTGAATATATGTTGAAATCGAATGGTAGGTAAAATGCTTAATATCATTAACAACAATATCCTATGTGACGTAGTATGTGGTGGGATGGCGTCTGGGCGGGTCGTAGGCTCGACTCAGGGGTATGCCCTATATATAAGCATACAGAGTTGGATGATACATGTGTTGTTAATGAGGTTAAGGTTTTACCGAGAAGGTTGCAAAACTATTTTTCAAATACTAAAACTATATGAACTCACCAACCATTGTGTTGACTTTGTTTTCTTACATGCTTTCTCAAGTGACGTACAAGATTAAGTTAAGGCTAAGGAATGCATACTAGGATGCCAGTTAGAGGACCTAGTACATTTTGAAAAGCACCAATGGTGACGAACGCTGTTAAGCTATTTTGATATCTTATCTCGATGCAAGATAGAAAACACTTGATGCTTTTGATAGGCTTACTAAGTTAAATTACTAAACAGTGATACTGTAATTTAACTTTGAAATTTTAGTTTAATGTTTATTGTGCTTTAGTTATTCGTAACATTGATGCTATGTAAAACAATCTGATCATTATGATTATCACTCACAATATCGCGCCCCGAGAACCTTCAACCCGACGGGGGCTTCGATCCAACCGCGCCGGCTCGGGGTGTGACAGATTGGTATCAGAGCTCAAGGTTATAGAGAATAATAAGTCATTTACTTGAACGGTTTGGCCTAGACTATAACTTAGGGACCCTCATGTAGAGAACATAGGATTTATGATTGCATTGTGTCTTCTGCATTCGATCACTGCACTAACCAATATCCTTTTGGTTATGATCAGAATGCCGCCCTGAAGACAACCGACCCGGTACCTACACCACAGACTTCTGCACCTCACTCATCGACGCCATCGCCACCAGCTTCACCACCGCCACCACCTCCTCCTCCACTAGACCCTCCTCCGAACCCGACTGCAACTATAGTTCTGGATCCTGCTACTATTGCCATGGCAACATTACTGAGTAGCCAATTGACTAACCAGATGAAGGATATCATCCCGGAGATGATCAACCGAATTCAAGGCCACGGTAACAACACCGGACTTGCTGCAGGGGAAACTAGTGGAAACACTAGCACCACTTCAGACTGCTCCTACAAGTCATTCGTAGGATGCAAACCGCCAAGCTTTAGCCGAGTTGAAGGAGCTGTTGGACTGATTTAATGGTTAGAGAAGATGGAGACTACACTGGACATAAGTGGTTGTCCGGAACGACATAAGGTTCGTTACGCCGCTGGATCTTTCAGTAAGCGTGCCCTAACTTGGTGGAACTTCCAGATACACGCTCGAGGTAGAGATGAAGCACTAGCTATGCCTTGGGAAGAATTCAAAATCCTTCTGAGGAATGACTTCTGTCCTAAGCACGAACTACAGAAACTGGAAGTTGAACTCTCCAATCATGTGATGAAAGGAGCTGATCACATGACATTCACTACCCGCTATCATGAATTGGTAGCCTTAATGCCTGAGATGGTTCCAACTCTAGAAAAGCGAATTGACCGATATGTAGGAGGATTGCCACCCTGCATACAGGGCATTGTACTTGCTGCAACTGCAACTTTAGAGTCCGCCATTTCTCTGTCCGCTAAACTCACTGACGTGATGGTGAAATTAGGAGAATTGAAAGACGAATCGGGCAAGACTAAAGAGGAACAATCTAAGAAGAAACACAAGGTCACTCAAGACTACCCGATGCCCATACCTCTTCATCAAGTTGCTACAGTACCCACTAAAGCTGCACGCAAACCTTACTCTGGTGCACATCCTCAATGTGCACAATGCCAGTTTCATCATGCTGCCTCATTGCCGTGTAGACAGTGTACCAACTGTGGCCGAAAAGGCCATTTGGCTCAATACTGTCGAACCACACCGGCACCGGCTGTAAACAACGCTGCCATGGCAATGCCACCACCACAAAACCCTGGCAACTACAACAACAACAATCGGGGATGCTATAACTGTGGAGAATTAGGTCATTTCTCCAGGGACTGCCCGAAGAGAGCGCAGCCAGGAGCCCAAGCGCCTCGTGGGAGGGCATTTATGATTGGAGCCGCTGCAGCATGCCAAGACCCGGAGACGGGTACTGGTATGTTGTATCTCCTTAGTCATAAGACTTTATTTTATTTTGATACTAGTATGAATAAGAAATTTATCTTATTCCTATTAGTATAAACACATGAGTATGCAATGGAACTTAGGAATTCTTTTATTGCGATAGAAACAATGAAAGAATCTTTGGTTAATGCACATAACATACGTAGGAAACCATAGCTAACACTAAGATTGTGTAACGATTGATGCTCATAGCCTCAGTTAGTTTTAAACAATAAGGTGTTAGAGTCATACAGAGACTTAGCAAGCCGTAACAGTAAGAAAACTATGAACAACAAGATTAGCAAAACTTTGAGGTCATACATAAGAATCCCAAACACGACCCAGATTTCATTTAGGAGCATAGGGACATCACACCAAACAAAGATTTCCCACTTGTTACAAAGAAAGTCGTATCGATAATAACTTTTAATTTTCGGGACGAAATTTCTTTAACAAGGGGAGACTGTAACATTTGTGCCGGAATCGTTACCTGAACAGTAATTTGCACAGTAATGTGCACAGTAACTCAGGCACACATTACGTGAAAGTATGTTGATACTATTTACACTTGAGGCTTAACACTAAACTATTGTGCGATTGTCTGAAATCTGATTTAAAGCCTTAGGGTTTAACAGTCAGAAACATATCAGACAACACAGAACTGACACACATATACTTGATTTGATGCTAGTATGTATAAACGTCTGCGAGGATAAACAGAACAAACTATAACAATTGTTGTTACAGAATGCTAAACCGACGAATTATTCGTACAGATGACGATCTGTACGAATAGATCTGAGAGTTTAACAATCTGGAATGATGACTGAACAGTAGAAAACAAAATCAGAGAATGAAACGTACGATCGTGTTCGTACAGTTAGCGCTCTGTACGAAAACGCGAGTAAGTGACGTTTTTTGACGAAACGACACGAAAACGATTCGAACGATAATAAATATAAGGAAATATAGTATTTCCGGTTTTACAATTTTGAAACTCATCATAAATAAATTAAAAAGAAACTGTTTTTAATTAAATACGTAAATTTGCGAACGAATTAACGAAACGCTTAAAATGATAAATTACGACCAATTTTTTACGAGAAATGATATTAAAAAAAATAATTATCAGTAATAATCACCTTTCCAACATTTAAAATAAACTCTTTTTATTTAAAGTTACAAGGAACGTGCGTTACGATCCGGAAACGCGACGAAAACACAAACTGAGCAACCGAAACAAACCCGAATACCCTCGGGGTATTTAAACACCAAAAGATGGCATTTCTTTCATTTTCATAATCTCTCTCTCTCTAAACCCTCTCACCCGCAACTTTCTCTCCCTAGAATAACCATTCTTCTAATTGCGATAACTCACTCGTTTCTTGACGGAATCGGACGTTCTTGATGTCCACACGAAGCTCTCGACTCCTTCTACACGAAAGTACAACCGATCTGTGGATTTGTCCAGCTGATTTTGAGGTATTGATGATTAAATATTTGAGAATTTAGGGTTTTATTCATAATTTGTTTCACCACCTTTTAATTCGGTTATATACATATATATATACACACTCATGAACTGGCACCTTTGAACATCTTTGGGGGCACTTAATCTCTCTTCTAGTCGACCTTAGAACAGGTGAGGTGGGATACGGCCGAGGAAGACGAACCCATACAGGTTCGTGGGACCTGCATGATGGCCGAACCTTCACCCTTTGAACGAACCTTTTTCCACGCTACCAACCAGCTTGGAAACGAACCCCGATGACCCAACCGAACCTGTCTTCTTTTCGCGAACCCCTTCATCACCAGCGAACCTGGGCTAGATGACCAGCGAACCATGTGGTCTCCCGAACCATCATCAGGCGAACCATTGTGAAGTAACGAACCTTATGGCGAACCAACTACGGCCGAACGCTCCACCGGCCTAGACGAACCTTGGGCTCTGGGCGAACCCACCGTATTCCGGCGAACCTGAACCTGGTCTGCGAACCACTCAAGAGCTGAACCATCGGGGAAAAAGGGATGAACCTTGTTGGCAGAAGGTTCATCGACCAGAGCTGGAGATGGAAAACAAAAACTCAGCCTTTTTCTTAATCGGCCCAAGCGTATTCTTGATCAGCCCAGCCCATTTTCTTGACAGGCCCAATAATAACAATATGCAGAAGCCCATAAATAAACGTTGGTCCATGACCACACTTTTGTAAAGTCGGCCCAAGTATCCTTCGGCCCAAACCATTGGTTCTAGCCCATTCCTCAATTCGGCCCAACAATACGATTGCTCGGCCCACACTTTCTCGGTCCAAAGGATTAATTGGCCCACTTTGCCTAAATGGGACCCACACACAAAATATTAGGCCCAAGACTTATGGTTTGATCCAACAATTCGTCCCACGAAGACTAATAAGGCCCATGCGATTAAATTGGCCCAACACACCTACTTGGCCCACACATAGCCCCAAAAGACCCAATATCAACCATTCGGCTCACCTTGACTAGTTTGGCCCAACACGAGGCCCGCAAGGTTTAAGTTTCAATGAACATCAAGATAGGCTACAATATGTTAAAAGGTAATAACCTTCAAGTTAAAATTTAAGTTTTATACTTGGAATTCTTTTATCATGACAAGAGATTCAAATAAAGCCTAAAATCAATAACAAAGTAAGTTAATCTAAACCTAGTGTGGTGATTGTTATCAAGTCTATCACAACTAAATAGGGGCCGAATGACGACCGAGACTCACGAGTGTTAGCCGGACTTAAAGGCTAACACATACATGAACACGTATCATTACAATATGTCTATATAAGCAACAAACACTATGAAATAAATACAGGATCGTGAACATCGCAACTAGTACAAACAAAGAGCGCATGCACATTTTTGTTAGACTTAATCAACCACAACAACTACCAGGTGAGTTCATTTGTCCCTTTTCTAACATATTTGTTTTACCTCATGACTGAGAAGCATGTTATACATTTTAAACAAATATTGAAATGTTTTAAACAAATGCCTTTATACTTATTCATGATGCTTAATATTTATGCTTGACGCTTATGACATAAACTTGAAAACTTAATCTTGATGTTTGACGCTTATTACATAAACGTGATATTTAGACTTTATGCTTGACACTTATGCTATGAAACTTTGGGTTTAAACTATACGCTCAATGATTGCGCTATAAACTATACTCTTAAACTTTAGGCTAGATGCTTATGTTACAAACTCGATGCATAAACTACATACTCGATGTTAAGGTTTTGAAACACTTACACTAAACGCTAATATTTGATACACTCGTTTCAAAAATTAAAACTATATATGCTTATTCTAAATATTAATACTTTATGTAATCATTTTAAAAGATAAGATTTTGCACTCTTAATCTTGATGTTAATTAGTTTTACACTTACGCTTATTTGGTTAAACTTAAAACGAAAACTTATATGATTAGAAAGACTTACTGGCTTAAAAGGCTACAAAGACTTATATGCGTGAAATACTTAAAACACTCGAATGCTTGATTAACTTGGAAGGCTTGAAACACATGAATGCTTGATATACTTGGAAGGCTTGGAACACATGAATGCTTGATACACTCGATATGCTTGGAATACGTGAATGCTTGATACACTTGATATGCTTGGAAAACATGAATGCTTGATACACTTGATATGCTTGGGAAAACATGAATGCTTGATATACTTGATATGCTTGGAATGCTCAGACAACAGACTGATTGACCGCCGCGTCTTGACATTGGTCAAGCCCTACTAGTCATCAGTGAAACTATGTGAATGCTTTAATCTTGTATGCTTAAACCATAGGGCATTGTAAGACAGGGTGTCAACCCCTACTAGTCATCAGTGTTCTTCTTTGTCGGACATCGTAAGACCGACTGTTGGCCGCCACGTGTTGACCTAGGTGTCAACCCCTACTAGTCATCAGTGCTCTTCGTTGTCAGAATCATGCAAGACAGACTGATTAGCCACCGCGTGTTGACCTATGTGTCAACCCCTACTAGTCATTCAGTGTTCTTATTTATTCATCCATGGTTATGACAAGTGACTATAATGATTTGAGTTCTTCTTGCTGACTTTGTGTCAGCTTGAGGGTTACTCTATCATAACACGTCACGAGTTATACTTAGGATCGTTATGGATGGATGCTGAACTCTTTAGGGTGTTCAGCTGTCCATAATGGTGCCTCATAAATTTGATACTCAGATGCTACTTTGTGCGTGTTGAAGGGTAGGTAAGGCGCTTAATTATCATTAACAACAATGTCCTATGCGACTTAGTATGTGGTGGGACGGCGTCTGGGCGGGTCATAGGCTCGACTCAGGGGTATGCCCTATATATAAGCATACTGAGTTAGATGATACAGGTGGTGTTAATGAGATTAAGGTTGTTACCTAGGGGAAACATGAACACTTTTGGGTTGATATCATAAACTTATAAACAGGATGCTTGAATCTATGTTGAAATCGAATGGTAGGTAAAATGGTTAATATCATTAACAACAATGTCCTATGTGACTTAGTATGTGGTGGGACGACGTCTGGGCGGGTCGTAGGCTCGACTCAGGGGTATGTCCTATATATAAGCATACCGAGTTGGATGATACAGGTGTTGTTAATGAGGTTAAGGTTGTACCGAGAAGGTTGCAAAACTATTTTTCAAATACTAAAACTATATGAACTCACCAACCATTGTGTTGACTTTGTTTTCTTACATGCTTTCTCACGTGACGTACATGATTAAGTTAAGGCTAAGGAATGCATACTAGGATGCCAGTTATAGGACCTAGTACATTTTGAAAAGCACCGATGGTGACGAACGCTGTTAAGCTATTTTGATATCTTATCTCGATGCAAGATAGAAAACACTTGATGCTTTTGATAGGCTTACTAAGTTAAATTACTAAACAACGATACTGTAATTTAACTTTGAAATTTTAGTTTAATGTTTATTGTGCTTTAGTTATTCGTAACATTGATGCTATGTAAAACAATCTGATCATTATGATTATCACTCACGATATCGCGCCCCGAGAACCTTCCGCCCGACGGGGGCTTCGATCCAACCCCGCCGGCTCGGGGTGTGACATATATGTTTTGTTAAATTTGTAGATTCATGATTTGGAGGTTCAAATGGAACCTGAAAGGAGATCAAGGCTGAAGCTGTATGAAGAAATAAGAAAAGAGCGACGTGAACGACATAAAATACAACTACAAATAAAAGAGTTCATGAATCTTATGCAATGCCCTGCTAGTTAGATGTGCTAACTTGGATATTATTTAAAACTTATGTTAGTTTTGGAGACCTATGAATGCTTGATTGTGTTTAAATTTGATTTGCAAAACATGTTTTGTATTTGGCTTTGTTGTTTACCTTTTTAAAGCATGTTTATTTATTTATGTGCAATGGTTTAAGGAGGAAAAATTTTTTGGGTGAATTTTATTTCTCTGTATAAAATAAAAAAAAGAGATTTCGTCAGAATTGCGTCGCAAAAGGGAAATGTTTCGTTGGATTTGCATCGCAAAAATAAAAATGTTTCGTCGGATTTGCGTAGCAAATAACATAAATGTTTTCTCGGATTTGTGTCGCAATTGTCAGAATGTCTTGTCGGAATTGCTTAGCAAATTGTTTTGTTGGAATTTTTTCGCTATTTATTTCTGTCGGAATTGCGTCGCAAAATGTTTCGTCGGAATTGTGTCGCAATTATTTTATAGGAAATGTGTCACAATCTGTTTTGTTAGAATTGCGTAGGAACGATTTGCATCGGAATTGCATCACAAATGTTAAATACATGTATATCATAGTAAATAAATAAATATTAATTTGTGTCAGAAATAGGTCGGAACTTCTGTTGTCTTATTTTCGCTGGAAATTTGTCACATTTTTCGTAGGAATTCTGTCGAAACTGCATTTCCGACCAAGGATTTTCCGATAACCTATTTCTGTCGCAAATCTGTCGAAAATCATATATTGTGACCCATTTGCAACGCAAATACAATTTTTTTCTAGTAGTGATTAGGACATAGAAGTCTAAGTTCATGAAAACGATTGTTGTAAGAAAGATTTTTACCACTATCTTGTTTGGGCTCCCAAAACTCAAACTTGAGCTTCTTCACCTCTTTGTGAGGGCAAAAGTCTCGGGTTATAAGTTCATTTAGCTTATACCAAGTTAGTTCATTAACAGTGTTTTCCCCAATGGTTCGTTTTTGTTGTTCCACAAGGTGAGGGCTCATTTTTGTAGAGTCCTCACAGTATACCGAACCTTCCATACCCTCAAACCATTGGAGCAATCTAGTTGCCCCATTCGACCCATTGTACTTGGGTGGGTTGCATGAGTTAAAGTGCTTAATGGAGCACTTAGGTTGGGTGGTTGGTATGTTCAGGATTTGGGTTGGTTTGGTTGATGTTGAGAAGTTGATGTAGTTGCGCAACCATGTTTGATATGATAGCTTCCATTTGCCTAGCGATTTCGGCAGCTAAACGACGCTCACTGGTACGTTGTATACAAGCCTTCTAGATAAATAATAAGAATAGATTAGGAATTGAATATGAATTGATCATAATAGAAAGCATTTAGACTTGTGACATTTGTTTTATCTTAGATGTAGTAATAAAGGGATTATTACTAATCATAGATAAATTGTCATGGAATATAAAAAACACATAACAAATCATTTGGTTTACTCAAAACACAAGGGATGGTATTCAAATTTGAACACCTTGTGACATATTAGAATTATTTGGTTTGTAAAATGTTTGGTGTGATATGCTTTGGCCTATAAGTGGTCATACTCTCATCATAAGTTCCCAGGAAAGCTAGACAAGTCCGAAAGTACCTCAAGGATTTATATGAATAGCTTTCCAGGACTTGAATTCTAACTATCGGTACTACACCCTTCTAGTTACTAAATATCCACCTCACAAACCTAATTCTAACGAGAACTTAAAATCAATATTGGAATTTCCTAAACTTAAATTCTCTAAGGAATAATAGGCATTAAGCCTAATGAGCTCATACCTTATCAACTAACGATCACTCGCACACATTTGAGTTTAAAATAGAGTTTACTTAAAAGCAAATTCTAAGGCAATTGCTTAAACTAAGTAATCTCCATGATATGAAGTTCTCTTAAACTAAGGTATTCTAAGCTAAGTGTAAGCAAAGACATTTATTTAACTATGGCTTTCCCCTATGGTATTAAAGTAAGGCTTTACTATATGGTAACAATTATAATAAAACACATAGTGAATATTTATAGCACATAGCACATAAGCAAGTAATAAACAATAAGTGTAATATGAGGTAGCTCATATTTGGGTAAGCTTAGTTATAGTCTAGGTCATCAGTTCTAATAACCTAAATCTCTATAACCATGGCTCAGATACCAATATTTGACACCCCAACCAACAACCGACAACCAATGGCGAAATATGTTGGGCCGCGAGTTTAATTTTTCATAAGCTCATGGTGCTATGTTAATGTTTGAATAATTTAATCAACCATTTAAATAAAAGCATTCATTCAAACAACCAAACATTTAATAGGCATTCACACACTAAGTTTGAATACTATGTATAAAAGGATGCAAAGCATAGCCTAACTAGAATATATATAATGATCATATTATACATAAAATTTTGAATAATAGCATGAATGAGTGAATAGCAATAGCTTGTGTCCAAACAATTATCTTGACATAATAATTCGAGTATAACAATACAAGAATTATCATTTGTAATTCAACTAGTTCTCTAGGAGTACTTTTATCCTTTTTCACAAAAAGATAAAAGCCATTGTGAAGATGGTATATAACACATCTTAGGTTACTAAGTACTAGCTTGCTTGAGTGGGAACACACATATAATCATAAGCTGAGCATCCAACACATAAAACTCACTAGGCCTAAGTCTTGCATCATAAATTGAATAAATACTAGAATGAATAAATTTTGAATAAAACATGTATAACATCCCTAAAAAAATGTAAAAAGGAGTGTGAAGAAACTCACATGTTTGAATGCTAGCTAGTTCCAAGTTCTTGATTAGTGAATAAGGAAGCAAGGCTATCTACACACCTAAATTTTGAGCAATGAAGTCTTAGCAATCACATAGTTCAAGTTCAAGGATCCTAAAACTATGGCATCCTAATGTAAGTCTTAGTTTTAAAGAGTCTATGTTTGAATGGATACTTACAAAAAGTGTTCTTATAATATTGGTTTAATAAAATAGAATATTAAATATTCTTTTTAATTATCAATATAATTGTATGAATAACTAGACTAGTGCTTAATAATATTTATTCATATTCTTATAATAAATAAAATAGAAAATGAGATATTCATTCTATTTATTAGTTTGTATATTGAATATCTAAGAATATTACAGGACTAAATTTCCATCCATTTCTTTTCTAGTTTAATTATTTATTTGTATCTAAAAGCATTTACATTAGGATTATAAGATTTTTTATTTGGTCATCATTTACAAAATTTTATTTGGTCTTTTAAAGATTTAAAATTGTAAAGTAGTCATTTTGAAAAACAAATATTTTTAAAACTTAGATTTTAGTTTTAACTAGTCAGATATGACCCGCGCTTCGCAGTGTAAAGTGAATCGATATTGTGATAAATGATAGTATATAAAAGTTTAATATTTAAAGATAAAACCATGTAACATGTAAAAGATAAACTCCATAAAAGAAACCATAACTATAATGAATTTTTTTTACCTAATAGAGTATCAAGTGTCTTTATCCATATTATTATCTTATTAAAGCACTTAAGTACGTTGAACTAAAAATCCTTGCTACATAAAGTAAAACAAATTTTTATTTCAAACTATATTTTTTAATGAGAGAATTTTTTAAAACAAAATGATATAATATGTGAAAAGATGTAAACAAAAAAAAAACTAAACTATATTTTTAGGATGCGAGAATATTTGAAAACAAAATGATGATATATATGTGAAAAGATGTAAACAAAAAAAACTTTTTTCTTAAAGATGATATCTTAATGAAGATACATTGATTACAAATTATCTGTAAATCAATTTCAACTTATTTCTTTGATGAAAAAGACATATATGGTCGAATTGTAACCATAGAATATGACCCGAATCAAAATGCATACATTTATCTCATACACTATTGGGATGGTGAGAATAGATATATTTTACGGGAAATGCCCTACATTTGAGTGTGGTTTTCATGCGGATGATAGAAAGTACTCGTCTGGATCTTCAATTTCACAGGGTCTAACCATAGAAACAAATGCAGACAACACAGGACTCTTATTTCAAAACTTAGCCAACAACTAAACAAACAAACTCAGTCATGCCCCATTAATCAGTATGGTCTAGGAGATGTGGGATGAAGTCAAATCTTACCACTCTCTTAATGAGACAAAGAGGATGCTTAAAGAGAACATCGACCTTAAAGTGGCTCAAAACCAAGCCAACAATATTGCCTATTTGGCAGCAAAATTAAGTCATCGATTGAACCTAAACATGAGCCACATTTGATACGCCCATTCCCTAATGAGCGTCTAGAACCTGTGAACCATGGTCCACTCTTGATGCACGTGGTGGCAAGAACTTACTTTCCACAACTTAATTATTGATGTCTACTGTGTATATAGTATAGTCAACTAATTATCATGCACACTTGTAGTATGAGTTTAAGAACAAACTGATTCTTTTTTATCTTATGTAGATGCCTAAATACAGATGGTAAAATCTATAGTAGAATCATAGAGGAGAAGAAAATTACATTTAACTTCAACTATGTTACAAATTGATGCGCTTACAACATCAAACAATATGAATTCATTAGCATTAACTATTTGTGACTACCATTTTTTCCTAGATTTTTTCATTTCTTAAAAATATAGTTGGTTATTTTCTAATAAATTACAGGAAAATTTATGTCCCGCTTATCAAGACTTTTAAAGTTAAGGCATAGAGGAGAAGAAAATCATGTTTAACCTCAATTGTGCCACAAACTGATGAACTTATAGCATTAAACACTATCAGGTAAGGTGCAAAATTAGATGCATTATCAAATATAAAAGTAACCTCAATTGTTGCACAAAGAAATGAAATTTCCAAAAAGACATAGGGATATAAGACACCTACTAACGGACAACAATTGTTGACTTAGCCCCAACATCAACCTACAAGTGCTTGCCTAGAAGATATGAGCAATTTGAGAGATTCCAAGAAAAACAACATGAAAAATTAGAAAGGATGTTAACATAGACAATAAATGCAATAGTCATGGCTTATATCTCAACCTGTAGGCAAATAAAAAAAACATTGAAATGGGCATAATGTGTGACTGAAATGGGCACAATTTGATAGGGTTGAGAGAGAATTGCTAAGAAGAAGGAAATTGGTTCAACTCTGGATAAACTCCAGATTCACGCATTTCATTAAATAGAATAACCAAATTACATAAACAACTTTTAAGAAAACGTAAAAGACCATGCGAACCCTAACACTCTCTTTTTTATTAAAACAAACGTAACAATACCCCCTAACTCTTTTTGACCTCAAAAAGAGCCTTCAACCCAATTGAAAAATTTGGAAAACGCAACTTCATGTCATCCAAGACCTCCCAAGTCGCTTCCTGCGCTGTTTGACCATCTCATTAAATCAAAACCTTCATAGCAGCTCGACTGCCCCTCTTTACCAACTTTCGGTCCAACACAAGCCTTGGCTTCAAACGAAAACGAGCATATTCTGGGATGGGCATTATTTTGTTAGGAGGACCAACGGCTTGCTTCATCAGATAGAAATGGAACACTAGGTGAATTTGGGAGTCATCAGGAAAATACAACTTATACGCCACCTTACCCACCTTGTCAATAATTAGGAACGACCCAAAGTACTTCGGAGTCAACTTGGAATGTTTGGGCACCCTTAATGAATTTTGCATGTACGGTTACAACTTAAGATAAACCCAAGTACCCGTTTCATATTCCTTATCAGTGCGATGTTTATCAGCTTGCTGCTTCATTCGATTTTGAGCCTTTTGTAATGATTGTCTCAAAACTGCTTTTGTAGCCTCCCTATCTCGCATCACTTCATCCACTTCCTTGTCGCCTAAATCCTTGTGAAGGTAAGGAATGTGCTAAGGTGGAGGGAACCCATATAAAGCTTCAAATGGCATCATCCCTAGCGATGAATGGAAAGTGGTGTTGTACCACCGTTCAGCCAACGACACCCACTTAACCCACGTATACGACCAGTCCATAACCATGCACATTAAGCCGTCGATAGTTTTGTTTCTACCCCTTATAATGCTAAAAATTCCTTCCAAAACTCAGAAAGATTGGATCCTTGTCAGAGACAATCGATGCTGGGCACCCATGCTACCTATAAATGTTATCGAGAAACAACTGAACAACATCCCTTGCGGAGAACGGGTGGCTCAATACCATAAAATGACTATACTTGGACAGCCTATCGACTACCACGAATATTGTGTCCTTACCCTTTACCTTAGGTAGGCCCCCAATGAAGTCCATGGAGATTTATGAGAAAATGGTATCGGGAATGGATAGTGGTTGTAGTAATCTGGGTGAAGCGATGTTTTCATGTTTCCCCTGACGCACACCTCACACTTCTGTACCACTTTGTGCACCCTCTTTTCTATTCCCTTCCAATAAAACATTCCCTTTATTCGTTGAACCGTGCATGTGACCCCTGGGTGCCCCCTATCATTGACTCATGGCATATTTTATCAATTCTTCGTCAAAAGCCCTCATCCTGGCCCACAACCACCCTATTACGCCTTGACAGCCACGTACCATTCCATTGCAACTTTGGAAGGATCTCCCCATTTTTTTATTTCGTGATCATTGCTTGCACTTGCTCATCCTTTTTTTGGCTTTCAATAACATGTTGGAGTAGTAATGGTTCAACCTGGGAGAAAGCCATGGTGAATAAAGTGGCCCTTTGCACTCTGGACAATGCGATGGCTGCCAAATTCTACCTTCCCTTTTTGTATTCCATGGTGTAATCTTACCCTAGCAGCTTGGTCAACCACTTGTGTTGCAAAGGGGCTGTAACCTTCTGTGTTAGAAGGTGTTTAAGACTTCTTTGATTCGTTCTTGTAATGAAATTGCTCGGAATGAGATAGTATGCCACTGTTTGACCGCCATTAATATTGCCAGCAATTCTTTCTTGTAAAGTGAGAGAGCCTGTTGTTTCGCAGATTGGGCCTTGCTAATGAATGCAATGGGGGTGTGCTCCTGCATTAAGACAGCTCCTAGACCACACGCCGATGCATCTGTTTCCACTATGAATTTTTTGTTGAAGTCTGGGAGTGCTAGCAAAGGGGCGGACCATAAGGCAGCTTTAAGTCGATCGGACGCATCTTGCATTTCCCCACCCCAACAGAAGTCATCCTTATTCATCAACTCCGTGAAGGGTTTTGCAATAAGTCCAAAGGATCTTATGAATCTTCTGTAGTACCCGGTTAATCCCAAGAACCCCTGCAACTCCTTTAATGTTTTTGGGGCTGGCCACTATTGAATGCTTCTATTTTCGTTGAATCCGTTGTCACCCCATCACCAGAGATTATGTGGCCCAAGTAATCAACTGATTTCCCCCCGAATACACATTTGGATTCGTTGGCAAATAAATGATGTCACTTCATGATCTCCAGTACACTTCGAAGGTGTTGCTCAAGTTGGGACTCATCCCGGTTGTAGAGAAGTATGTCATCGAAGAACACTAGTACCCTCTTGCGCAACATGGGTTTGAAAACTGAGTTAATCAGTGCCGGGAACGTGGCTGGGGCGTTTGTGAGGCCAAAGGGCATCACAAGGAATCTCATGCGTGCAGAAGGCCATCTTGTGCACATCTTCCGGGGCCATTCTCACATGATGATAGTGAAAAAACGTTTAGGACCGACAATTTCTGCAATTGACAGAAGGTTTAGGGCAAGAACACAACACAAGTATGAATCAAACCAAGTGTATATTGAATAAACAAATGATTACATGATTGAATCCATACACAAAAAAAAAGAACATAGTCATTTCCGGGGAGAGATAGAGCATGATCTCTCCCCCTCTCTTGCTCAAATTCTAAGAACACTCAAAACCTTGAAGTTCAAACACTAAGAACTGGTATATATATAGGGCAGAACTCTATTCGTACGAATGGAGCCATTCGTATGCTCATTCATACGAATGGACCCTTACACATTAAACTCATTTGCATATGCCCCTATGAATGACTCAATTTCCAGTGTAACAAAATACAAATAGATACAAGTGTATACAACTCAACATTTACTAATCTATACTATCGACCAGTAGCGGACACCTAAAATATGCATCAACAGATATCCGGATCGCAAGTCTTGTTTGGAGAAGATTGACCCCCCCAATTCATCCAACAACTCTTCTATTAATGGGATGGGAAATTTATCCTTTACGGTTGCCCCGTTGATACGGCAACAATCCATGCACATGCGCCATTGGCCGTCTTTTTTCTTCACCGAGGCAACGGGTGTAGAAAACGAGCTTTGATTGTTTCGAATGATTCCCGCATCTAAAATTTCCTGTGTGGTGCGTTCGATCACGTCCTTTTGAATGGTGGGGGTAGAGATACGACTTTTGACTTACGGCTATCGTTCCCTCTTTCAAATTGATCCTGTGATCTAAGTCCTTTTATGATGGCAGGTCCCTTGGCACTTCAAAAACCTTTTGGAACTCATGGATGAGCTCCTACCATAGTTGTTTATTACTAGCTCCTTCCTTTTCACTTACTACCTTGGAAGTATGCATGAGCTCTCGCTCCTCTCTGGTTAGTAGGAGGTTGTACATCTATTCAGTCCCCTTTTTTGCTTGTGTTTCAAGTACCTCATCCAGTATCGTTAACGAGCACATAGTGGCTTTATTGGTATGGATGCCCTTTAATTCGCACCTTTCCCCATCTGTCGTAAATTGCATTGTCATCTTTTGGAAGTTCCATTGGAAGAAATTTTGTAGAACTTTTGTAGTGAACCACCTCCCTTGCATGGTCCATTGGAAGTCAGTACATAGTTTAGTAGCTGTCAATTGTTTGCCATCTACCACACTCACATGGATTGATTGGATATCCTTTACAGGATATTGCAATTTTCGTGCAACTCTCACGTCAACAAAGTTGTGTGTGGAACCAGAGTCTATTAAGACGTGGAGTTGCTGTGTACCCATCGACCCCTTAACCCTCATGGTAGAGTATGAGGGTAGGCCTGTTAAAGCATGTATCAATATGAGGTGTTCCTCCTCTTCTTCTTCGACCTGTTCCTCTTCATCCTTATCGTCCCCATCTTCCACCTCAATGAGGAATAGTTGTTTACGACTGCATTTATGACCCAGGACGAACTTTTTTGTGCACCGGAAACATTCTCCATTTGACCTTTTTACATCTAATTTTCTACTAGAGAGTCGGCGGGGTGTGGTGGTGTATGTTTTTGGTGGCATCGGGCCCACCACCCCAGGTGGTGTTGGTAGGATCAATAGTTTAGTAGCATTGGTGGGAGGTGTAATTCGGACATTATCATTACTGGCACGCGAGTAGGATGATCCTCCTTTGTCTAGTTTCCATTTGGTTTCCATGTGTCGATGGTTGCTATCTTGAATCTTAGCCAACCCATACGTATCATGTAGGGTCTTTGGTTTGAACATCTTTATGGGCCCACATATCTCCGTTTTGAGGGCCTTAAGGTATAGATTGATGGCTTGGGTCTCGCTTAGTGTGACCTTGTTTAAGAGAGCATCAAA
Source organism: Mikania micrantha (assembly GCA_009363875.1). Taxonomy (NCBI): domain Eukaryota; kingdom Viridiplantae; phylum Streptophyta; class Magnoliopsida; order Asterales; family Asteraceae; genus Mikania; species Mikania micrantha. Next base: position 47,395,977 of record CM018695.1, on the reverse strand, counting down.
GGAAGTGTTCAAAGTGTGCAAATCATCCGTTTGCGTGAGGGATGCTATTTCTTCCATGGGATCCTCAAACATAGCGTTTGAGAACCAGGCTGATATGGCGCGAACATAGTCCGTCCACGCTAGTTCTACCACTATTGCCCCCCGCGTGTTCATGAATGCTTGATGCCATTATATAGCGTCGCCTTCTAGGTTAATAACTCCATACCTCAATTTCATGTTATCCGGTGTCTCGTCTATAGCAAAAAAGTGTTCGCATTGATATATCCATGCCTCGACTCCTTCCCCTGAAAATCTGGGAAATTCCTCTTTTTCTTTTCGCATGGGACGATTACCCCTCTTGAGCCCCCATCGTGGAACAGGTTTGGCCCGTATTCACCCCCATTAGAACTGTTGTGATTAGCGCTGCCTGTGCTTGAATAATCCTTGAAGGCCGAAAGATATCCTCCTATTACTTCAACGACTTTTCGTGTTGCTTCATGGATTGTTCATGTTGTTTCATCAAAGATGCAAGAGTGGCTTGCAAATCTGAGATGGCTTTTCCGTGGTCCTTGAGAGTGGTCTCCAGTTCTTGACCGTGGGTGATCTTCATGATCTCAAATCAAGAATCCCACAAGGAATCGGAAAGCTTTGATACCCTTGATAGGGTTGAAGAGAGAATTGCTAAGAAGAAGGAAATTGGTTCAACTCTGGATAAACTCCAGATTCACGTATTGCATTAAATAGAATAACCAACCTCTTTAAGAAAACATAAAAAACCATGCTAACCCTAACATTATGCTTTTTTTATTAAAACAAACGTAACATAATGTGTCACTGATAATTATCGCTTTTGGTAAACAAATCAAAATTGGTGTTAGGCAATAATGGATTACAGTCTTAGCTGACCATAGGTTAACTATATAGATAAAGTGATACACAGATAAGTTGATACACGTAAGGACGGACTTGTTTAGGGCCTGGGGCCCCGGCCCCCCTATTTTTCTGGTTAGAAGGGTCGATTTAGTAGTATTTCGTCTGAAAATCCCTCGGTTTCCTTCGTTTCCTTCTTAAAAATCCTTTGGCCCCCTCTGAGATTTTTTCAAGCTCCGTCAATGGATACACATGCATTATGAATTTATAAACACATACATAGATAAGTCAATAAATGTTACACCCCGAGCCGGCGGACTGGATCGACTTTCCCGTTGGACGGAAAGGTCTCAAGGAGTGATGTTGGGTGATAATCAAAGTGATCAGATTGTTTACATTATACATGATATGAAATGAGAAAACACTAAAGGGAATAGAATTACAAAGTTAAATTACATCAGTATCGTTCATAATTTAACAATGTAAATCTTCCAACAACATCATAAATTATCTATCTTGTATCTGCTCAAGATATACAAAATAATGTGTATAATGATGTTCAAAAATATGCACATTCAAAATACTAGGTCCTCTATTTGGAGCACCCTAGTCAAAAGCATGAATTTCCTAGCTAAACATGTTCGTCACCTGAGAAGTCATGCAAAAATCAAGTCAACACATGGTTGGTGAGTTCATATAGTTTTGTTTGAAAATGTATTTGAACAAACCTGACCGGATGACAACCTTGACCTCACCAACGACCACTTATCCTATCTAATCAAGTATGCTTATATATAGGGCATACGTAGGGTCAAGCTTACCGCCATCCCAGCCGCAAACCCACCACATACCGAACTACATAGTATACTGCTATTGATGATAATTAAGGGTTTCATCCCACATACTGAATTGAAAAACTTGAACAATCTGAAAATGATAATCCTGAACATCCAAAATGACAACCTTAACTTCACTAACAACCACCTATACTATCTAGCCAAGTATGCTTATATATAGGGCATACATAGGGTCAAGCTTACCGCCAGCCCACCACATACCTAACCACATAACATATTGTTGTTAATGATAATTAAGCGTTTCATTCTCTACCATCAACACATAGTTTCATTAGTTTCGTCAAAAAAGTGGAAGTTCTCTTGATTCCCTTAAGCTCATCACACACACAAAAAACCATGGCAATTGTGGAAAAATGTGGAAGTAGTTAATTAAAATGCTTAAATAAATAAATAGATAACCATTTAATTAAAAGCTAAGTCCTAATGATTTGGCCTTGGTCAACTCGAGTAGAATAGTTATAGCAATCAGAGGTTCTTAGAAGTTAGGGGATTCTGTAAATATCATCAAACATGTGACCTACAAATCAAACGGTCTAGCTAGGACTTCTTGAAATGTAGGGTTTTTATTTCGTTCTTGTTTCGTCTAGTTTCGTCCCTTGTTTCGTTTAGTTTCGTTCACACATGTTATCTTTGATATTTCCCAGACTTTCCCCTGAAAATGATTTCTTGATTCGTATTTGATTCGTTGAAAATGTACATGTTTCGTTGAACAATGAATACTAGATTCGTTGATCAAATGTACACTTGATTTGTTGATCGTTGAACAGCGAATAATTGTTTCATTGAAAATGATTCTTTGATTCATTGAGCTTGAACACTTGTTTCGTTGAAAATGTTTAATTGATTCGTCAAATTGCTTATTTGGACACAATCATCCACTTATTTTATATGTAGATAATCTTCAGTAAAACCTGCATAAAATTTACCTAGACAAGATCTAGGGTAACACTTATACATACAAACATATGGAATTTAAAAGCATTTAAGTAAAATATGATCCAAGGAAAATAATTTACGCATGCTTCTCAGCCCCGCATTTATAAAACAAAAATGTTTAGAAAAGGGGCAATGAACTCACCTGTGTTTCAATGCAAATGAACCAAGCAAGAATACGCATGCTCGTTTGTTGCAGACTATGTATCTTCAACACCTGAGTTGATTTGTTATGATTTGGATACTATAAGTATTTACATTCGACGTATATAGGGTTTTGGTCTCAGTGTGCAACTAAGTGTATAAAGACTTTACTAGTGTGTTACTATATTTTCTTTAAATATACTAAGTTATCATGCCCTTCACCCTTTACTGATAAAGACTTAACCTTATTTACATAAGGTTTAGGATAATTAAAGACTTAATCATTTAAGAAATCACCATTCATAAAATTTTATTAAGTTACAAAAATTTATGTTTAGAAGATCATCTAAGTTACTTTAAAACTTTTTAATAAATCAAGTTATGATGATTCTTATAAAACTATGGTTATATGTTATAAATTATTACATTTTAGTAAAATTATAAGTTATTTTCATAAAAATTACAAGTTAACACGTTAGGACTTAAGTTAACCCAAATATGTTAATCACTAAGTCCCTTAATAGTTATGTGTTACCATTCTTGGTTTTGTTCACTCTTGAATTGGTTATTACTAAGTTTATGCATTCAGAACATCCTTAGCGAATTAACCATGTAATGAAATGTACTAAGTGTTGGATGTTAGTAAAATAAAATCATACACCCACACTTAGCTAGTTCTTTGAATCTAATTGATTTCACTTAGTTCTTTAGTTCTTTTGGACATCCATAGCTACTTATAATGTTATTTCCTGATGTGATGTTACCAATTAAACTTAGGATATAAGTTTTGAAAACCTTAAGATAATGTTGGTGATACTAGGGTTTAGATTAACACATACTTGACCACCCTTGAACCTTAACCGATACTAACTTCTTAGTTTAAGGTTCTATTTGATGAAATCCAAGTGTTGAAACCCAATTTGATTGTTTAAACATATGATTATAGGTTAAGAGAGTTTAGAAAATCTTTTGGGTTGAGAGGTCCTTAGTATCGATGAACTAGAAAACCGGTTATCATACTTTGAAAACTCTAATGGCCTTTTTCCCACCTTAGCATGTTATAATCATTCCCATGATCTCATTTCCTAGTATTTTTAGTTGGTTCTAAGCTTATTATACTTAGATGATACGAATGTAACTAATATCAACCATCCAAGGCAATATCGATGACCTATAGTTGGCTAATATCGATGGAACTCGGGCCTTTCCTTGTCGATATTACAAAATCGATAGGTTCTGATTTGGTAGCTTCTTGGCCATCGATATTAACAATAATGATGGTCCCTTGGTCCAGAAACCTTAGAGGACATCGATACTACTATGTTCGAAGCATTCCCATCGATACTAACCCATCGAGATTAGCAATCTCGATGGATGAACATTTCTGAATTGCAGTTCGTCGATATTGGATGTTTTGTGTTGTTCTTATGTCGAGATTAACCTGCCCAAGTCCAAACTCGTTTTCAACCATACCCAACTTCCATTCCAGTTGTTCCTTAATATCCTAGGTCGATTTTGTGCAAGATCCTAAGGTTTTAAGGCTCAAAATTCAGCTAAAATGAGTGCAGGTGTTCGGAAAAAACAAAACCCACAAAAACGGGTTTTCTTGGTCGATTTTACCTTAAATTTGTTGTTCCAATGCTCGGTTTCTTCGTCTTTTTACCATATACACGTTGTTGTGGTCGTTATGACACCAAATGCGTCCGATTTGGTTGAGATTTGAGTAAGAAATGAGGGTTTTTAGTGAGAGAAAAAGTTCGAGAGAGAGATGGACTGAATTCTAGAGAGAGAATGAGTAGGTGAGGGTGGTAAATGGAATTTAATTCCATATTAAAGTCTTTTAATGTTCGGGTGTGTTCGGATTCGTTCTGTCTCGCTCGGTTTCGCGTAGACGCGTCGGTTTCGGATTTCTTGTAACGAAACGTTACGATCTTTTAAAATAGAATTTCCTAAATTATTTTTGGTGGTAATTTCTTGTGAATTAACTAAATATCTTTAGTTTATTTTTAAAATTTCAAAAATGTTTAATTTAACCGTTTCATCAACTCGTACGATTCTCGCTCGTATTCGTACAGATCGTCACCCGTACTAACACGACGACTACTTTACTTTCCGATTTGATTTTCTAATTATTAGACATCATTTGGAACGTTAAAGTCACAGATATATTCGTGTGAATCGTCGTCACCCACACATATACTCCGTCAGTTTAATATTCACATAATGACGCCCGTTATTGTTTTGTTCTGTACATTCTCACATACATTTTTACATAATAAAATCCTAACTAATCATGCACATAACAGATTCGTATTGTCAGACATGATTCTGACTGTTAACATCATGGTTTCACAACATGTTTCTGAAATAGATTCGTAATAGTTTCGTGTTGAACATCAAATAACAAGAAATACACATAGTTTCGTACCAGTAGATACAATTTACTGTTTCGACTATGGTTGAGACACTGATGTTTCAATAAACATGAAATATAAATTTAGTTGCAGATTTTTTTGTCTTTGAAGCATACTTGCATTAACAGGCTTTTATGTCATTTACATTTTGAATTATAGTGATTTTTAAACCAAATGATCTTACCTATGCTTTGATTTGCAGATGTTCGTCAAAAGAAGCATGATTCCTCTTGTGTTTGTCAAAAAGGATCATAATTTTTGTACCATATTGGTTGTTTACCAAAAGGGGAATCATTGGTAATCTGTATTGTTAGCTTTTTAGTTTGTTGACTGGTTCATCTTTTTGAACAAAAAACCCTAATTTCATCATGCCTGCCTCCTTGAGTGCGAGAACAAAAACGAAAACAAATTTCAAACACAACAACCATACGTTGTCTCATCCTTCAATCTTGAAAATGAAAGGCCTTGTCTCCAGTATTGAATGTGAAAGTGTAACACCCCAAAATTTTTATGCAAGTTGGTTGAACGTACGAATAGGTAATGGATAATTTACTTGCCGGAAATATATGAAAAACCAATCAAAAAAAACATCACGAACCGGAATACACTAACTCCATTTTCGTGAACTTCACTTATGTGACATCCAGTACCTGATCGTCCGGCAAGTCCGTACGGTACGTGTACTTTCACTTTTACTGTGTGTAAATACAATTGTTTGAACAATGTTTGTGATAACAGAATTCAAAAATACAAGAAACAGTTGTAGGTATTTATGTGAAAACTTAAATACTGTAAGTACAACACTTATGATAAACAATAGTTGTTTGTATTTAGGTGAAAACCTAAGTACAGTTGATACAACAAATCAAGGGAAACAACAAGAACATGTCTGTTGCGATCTGATATCCGTAGATGACAGGAATCAGATGGCCGATAATTCAGTACAATGTGACAACAGGATGGTTAGTTGAGTCCGTCAGTGAGGAAACAAAATTCAAACACAATTGCAGTGTTATTTCAGAATAATGAACTGACAGTGTGTTTGCGTGGGTGATGATTCAGAAAAACATATCTGTGAGTTTAACGTTCTGAAATAATGACTGAAAAGTAGAAAACTGCCACACCCCGAGCCGGCGGGCTGGATCGAATGTCCCGCCGGGCGGAAGGTTCCCGGGGCGTGATATCGTTGTGATAATCGAAATGATCAGATTGTTTACATAGCACATGAGATATAAAATGAGAAATGCTAAAATGACATCAATACAGAATTACACAGTTAAATTACATCACAATGTTCATAATTCAACTAAGTAATTCTACCAAAAGAATCATTGTAGCTTCTATCTTGTAACTGTACAAGATACACAAAATATGATTCAATGTTTTGTCATATCAGAAGTATGCAACACAAAATGAAGCTAGGTCTTCTAAAAGTCCACTAGCTTAGTCTTTGCATATGAGTGACTACACCTGTTCGTCACCTGAGAAAACATGCCTTTAAACAAAGTCAACACTAGGTTGGTGAGTTCTTAAGAATGTTAATTGAAAACCTTGATTCATTCACATGCACAATCACAATGTTAATCATGTTGCTTGTATGTTGTTGATCCATCTGTTCACCCAATGGACTCTCCCTAGTTGTATGTACAAGTGGTGTGTCGCCCGGTCAAGCATGCTTATATATAGGGCATACGAAAGGGTCAAGCCCAGACGCCATCCGACCACATGCTCAATTAAGTTTCACACTACTTTTAATACAACTATGGGTTTCCATCTCAATTCCCACTTGTTCATCTCATTGTTAATCACCTGTGATATCATGTATTGAATAATATGATAAAGAGTTGTTGTCATCAAACCGAAGTATTGATAACTCTTATATGTTTTAAGGATATTAGATTTATTTAATCTGTTCCTTGTATTGTTCTGATACTTGTAGGGTTAACTGCTGATACACTTTTAATCAATAAAAGTGTTAATTAACCATTTATAATGTATTCTCAATGCAACGTATAGAGCCTAAAAGGAATCCATTGTGATCCTCACGTAATCAGATTACAATGCATCCGATTTACCTCTATCCCGCCGTGTGTTCTCAATGTAGTTAACAAAGTTGAATAAGAACTTGTCTTATTACTTTATGTCAACCGATGTGAGAATGATATTGCTATCATGAAGGTACATTATCATGAATATCATTCTAAATGATCCATATGTTCACCATGTTGCCATTAAGCCGTTGTAAGAACTAGTCTTGCCACCCTTAATCCGCTCAGTTGGTGGATTGATAAATGCTCCATACTATCGCATAGTATTTTTAAGTTGTAAACTAAGCATTATAAGTATTGGACTTATCACACTTAGTTAAATTATAATGTTGAATGATATTTAGAAGATGTAATATCTTCTGATCATTCATGTGTTTTGTAGTGTCATCATGTTTCTCTATAATTGTTCTCAATGTTTGTTTATGTATGAATTATCCCAAAGTTTGCTCATGTAAGAATAACTAAGTATTGTAAGATATAATCTTACAACTATGTTATTCTAATGTGTTGATGAATTATGAAGATCTTTTATCATGATCATCTGATTATCCCTGTCATATCATAATCATACAAGCATGCATACCATGATGAATGATAATAAGCAATTTAATATTATCTAAATCAAAGTAATAGCAATATGTTAAGCAAAAATTTTAAATAAATAAAAGTAAGCATGTTTCTCAGCCCCGTGAGTTTAAAATAAGTTAAGAATAAAGAAAAGGGGCATATGAACTCACCTTTTTGTTGTAGTGGTTGACTTAGCTTAAATAGGAATGCACGCGCTCTTGATTGTACTTTTTGTTGTGTTCACGATCCTGTATTGATTTCACGTTGTTTGTACGTGTAAGTATGAGTCGTAAAGTTTCGTGTGTGTGTTGTGTTAACCCTAACTTGGTTATCACTTCTTGGTCTAGATCCTCATTCAGCCCTGTTTGCTTACTAAGTGTCTTACTAGCTCTAAGCACATTTACTTAAGGCTCATGTATTTGATTTATCTTCCTTTTTCTTTAATGTTATAATAAAAGGGGTACTAAGTGTAAAACTTAGGTTTTTGGTTGAATGTTAACAATCCTTAACACTTGTAGCTTAGGTTTGTATTATCATTGTTCTATTCGCCAGTTCACTTTGAAATCGTTTGTTGACACATTCCTAAATACATTATTTTTGGCTTTAGGAAGCTAATCAAGTCCTTACCACCTTTTATTAAAGTCCTTTCATGGCTTAGGGCCCTTAGTCGGCTGAAACAAATCTGGACCTGTTAGTATTGCAACCGAGTATCAGCTTGGACCAGCAAACCTCCCTGTCTCAATCAAGGTTCGCAACAGTCACAACCCTCTCCAGGTTCGGTTAGGGGTAAAGGTTCGGCTACCCATAGGTTAGAGACTAAGGTTCAGCTTGTTCAAGGGGTAGGTTCGTTTAGGTTATGCATGTTCATAGGAGATAGCATGCAGGTTCGTTCCCAGCTGGTTCGGTGCTACTGGTTCGTAGGTTCCAGCTTGTGGTTGTACCTAGGTTCGGCAGACATGTTGTAGGTTCGTGAGTATTACCAAGGTTCGGGAGATCTGGGTTCGTAGACGAGGGTTCGGTTAGGGTTCGGCAATGGGGAACAAGGTTCGGGGATGGTAAGGGTTCGGCACCCATGCAAGGTTCGGCCACCGAAATGGTTCGACTGGTAGATGCTAGGTTCGTGGCTCAGCAGTTTCGGCTACATCCCAGTGGTTCGCCGGCCATGGCAGTTTCGTCGGTGATGGTTGTCGGCCCACAGGTTCGGCTATGGATGTTCGTTTCACATAGGTTTGCCCGAACCTATAAATTCTCCATCATCTTCTTCATCACGTATCAAGGTTTCTAGGCTGTTTACTTGGTGGTGTTAAGTGGCAGAGGGTTCTCAATGGTACAGAGGTCATGGGAGGTGGGTCTAAAGCCGGTTATAGCTTATGTTAGAACAACACACCCACATAGTTACTGTTGAAAGTACACATACCTTACGGACTTGCCGGCCGGTCAGGTACTAGTTGTACAGTCTCCCCTTGTTAAAGAAATTTCGTCCCGAAATTTAAGAATAAAGGTCGGGCTTTACTTCTCGAACAGGTGGGGATACTTTGTCTTCATGTTGTCCTCGCGCTCCCAAGTAAATTCTGGTCCACGCTTGGAGTTCCATCGAACCTTTACAATAGGGATACGACTTTGTTTTAGTTTCTTAACTTCACATTCCATAATCTTTACAGGTTCTTCAACTAAATGTAGTTGCTCGTCAATTTTTATCTCTTCCAATGGTATGATCAATGTTTCGTCTGCTAAGCACCTCTTGAGATTTGATACATGAAACACATCGTGTACTCCACTAAGCTCATCAGGGAGTCTGAGTCTGTATGCCACAGGACCTATGCGTTGAGTAATTTCAAAGGTTTCGACATACCTTGGTGCTAGCTTGCCCTTAGCCCCAAAACGAACTACGCCTTTCCATGGGGACACTTTCAACATGACTCGGTCGCCCACATCGAATTCCAAAGGCTTGCGCCGTTTGTCTGCGTAACTCTTTTGGTGGCTACGTGTTGCTTGGAATCTTTGTTGTATCTGGGCTATCTTATCAGTAGTTTCCTGAATAATTTCGGGCCCAGTGATTCTGTTATCTCCCACTTTGGTCTAACAAATTGGAGACCGACATTTTCTACCATATAGTGCCTCAAACGGAGCACATCCAATGCTGCTGTGGTAGCTATTGTTGTAGGAGAAGTCAATAAGTGGTAAATGTGTATCCCAACTTCCACCGAAGTCTAGGATGCATGCCCTCAACATATCCTCTAGGGTTTGAATGGTTCGCTCGCTTTGTCCATCCGTTTGTGGATGGTAAGCGGTGCTCAAGTTAACACTTGTCCCTAAGGATTGTTGCAATGATTGCCAGAACCGAGATGTAAATCGACTGTCCCGGTCTGAAATAATAGAAAACGGCACCCCGTGCCTCACTACTATTTCGTCGATGTAAAGTCTTGCTAGTTTCTCCATCTTGTACGTTTCTCTGATCGGCAAGAAGTGTGCAGACTTGGTCAATCTATCAATGATGACCCAAATCAAATTGTGTCCACTGGAAGTGCGGGGTAGCTTGGTAATGAAATCCATAGCTATTTGTTCCCACTTCCATTGTGGTATCTCTAGTTGTTCCAGCAAACCCGAAGGTTTTTGGTGTTCAGCTTTGAGCTTGGCACATGTAATGCATTTGCCAACATAAGTGGCAACATCTTTCTTCATACCCGGCCACCAATAAAATGACCTAAGATCTTGGTACATCTTATCGGCACCAGGATGAACAAAATATCGTGTCTTGTGTGCCTCGTTAAGTATGAGTGTTCGAAGTTCATCTACTGCTGGAATCCAAACACGATCCAGATAATAGATAACTCCATCTTGTCTTGTCTCAAAATGTTTCTCAGCTCCACAATCGAGCTCTTGTTTCTAATTGTGTCTAGCCACTGCTCCCTGTTGTGCTCTCATGATTTGATCTTTCAAACTTGTTTGCACAGTCATTCCCTTTGCTCGTACGCGCAAGGGTTTGACTCTTTCCTTCCGACTCAAAGCATCTGCAACAACATTTGCTTTGCCCGGATGGTATTTGATCACACAATCGTAATCGTTCAGGAGATCAACCCAACGTCTCTATCTCATGTTAAGCTCCTTCTGATCAAATATGTGCTGTAAACTCTTGTGATCCGTGAAGATAGTGCGTTTTGTACCGTACAAGTAATGTCTCCAAATCTTTAAAGCAAAGACAACAGCTCCCAGTTCTAAGTCATGTGTTGTTTAATTCTTCTCATGTATCTTCAGCTGTCGTGAGGCATAAGCAATGACTTTGTCTTGTTGCATCAAAACACATCCGAGTCCCTGGTGGGAAGCATCACAGTAAATTACAAAGTCATCATTGCCTTCTAGGAGTGTTAAGATAGGAGCATTGCACAATCTTTGTTTCAATGTTTGGAATGCCTCTTCCTGTTTCTGAGTCCACACAAAAGGTTCACTCTTCTGTGTGAGTTTGGTGAGAGGCAAGGCTATCTTAGAGAAATTCGAAATGAATCTCCTGTAATAACCTGCCAATCCCAAAAATGATCTGATCTCTGTCGGAGTTGTAGGCACATCCCATTTCTTGATTGCTTCAATCTTGGCAGGATCCACATGAATACCATCACTGTTAATCACGTGACCCAAGAACTGAACTTCTCTTAACTAGAATTCACACTTGGAGAATTTGGTATGTAGTCGTTCTTCTTTCAGAGGTTCTAAGACTGTTTTGAGGTGTTGTTCGTGTTCCTTCTCATTCTTTGAATAAATCAGTATATCATCAATAAAGACGATAACGAACTGATCTAAGTACGGCTTGCACACCCGGTTCACTAAATCCATGAACACTGCCGGTGCGTTCGTCAGTCCGAATGGCATAACCATGAATTCATAGTGACCATATCGGGTACGAAAGGCCGTCTTTGGTATGTCTTCCTCTTGTATCCGGAGCTGGTGATAACCTGATCTCAGGTCTATCTTTGAAAAGTACTGTGCTCCCTGGAACTGATCAAACAAATCATCAATCCTCGGTAACGGGTACAAATTCTTGATGGTGAGTTTTTTGAGCTCTCAATAATCAATGCACATCCTAAACGATCCATCCTTCTTGTTAACAAAAAGAACCGGAGCTCCCGACGGGGAAAAGCTCGGTCGGATGAATCCTTTGTCGAGTAGCTCTTGTAACTGATTGGACAGCTCCTGTATTTCTGATGGTGCCAGTCTGTAAGGAGACTTAGCTACAGGAGTCGCTCCCGGAATCAAATCGATTCGGAACTGTACCGATCTCTCGGGTGGCAGCCCTGGTAAATCGTCCGGAAATACGTCCGTGTAATCTTTCACAATTGGAACGTCTTGAATCTTGATTTCTTTCTTGTCTTTCTCGATCACGTGAGCTAGAAATGCAACGCATTGTTTTCTGAGGTACTTGCGAGCCTTCATGCACGATATTATCTTGACACTCCGCTTCGCTTGGTCTCCACGAATCTCCAAAATCTCATTGTTCTCCACTGGAATACGTAGTAGCTTTTCGGAACAGATGAACTCTACTCTGTTAAGAGATAGCCAATCCATTCCGATGATGATGTCGAAACTGCCTAGCTCCATCGGTATCAAGTCGATGGAAAATGTGTGATCACCAAGTGTTAGTGGGCAATTCCTAAGTACTGTGTCTACTGTGATCTGTTTGCTGTTTGCTATCTCTAAAGTGTAAGGGGAGTCTAACAATTCCTCAACATAATTAAGGTGGCATGCAAAATCGGATGAGATAAAACTCTGATCCACACCAGTGTCAAATAATATGGATGCATAGAAGTCAGATAAGATAAATGTACCCGTGATCACATTCGGGTCTTGTCGAGCTGCAGCGGCTCCGTTCCGGAAGGCTCGTCCTCTTGGTGCTTGAGCCCTTGGTTGAACTCTCTTGGGACAATCCTTCGAGAAATGACCAGGTTCGCCACAAGTGTAGCATGACCTGTTGTCAGCAGCAGCAGTAGTGGCTGCGTTGTTGGTTCTGTTCTGAGCCCTCGGGCTCCTGTAGTGTGCTACTAGATGACCAAACCTCCCATAGTTGGTGCAGTGTCTGCACGGGATGTTTAGTAGATGATGATACTGGCATGAGTTGCACAAAGGTGCAGTGCCAGTGTAGGGCTTTCTGATCTGCAGTGGTGGTGGTTGGTTGGGCATTGGAGCTTGAGTGGTTGCAGCAAAGTTCCTAACCACTTTCTGTTTCTTAGCCGGCCTCTTATCCGGCTTCCTTGAAGTTCCAGCTTTGGCTGAGTCAGCCTCTTTCTTGATTGCACCAGAGGCAACCATCACATCTGTCATTGTTGATGACAGAGTAACAGCCATTTCCATAGTTGTTGGATGAGCAGCAAGGATAAAACCTTGCATACAAGCCGGTAATCCCCCAATATACTGCTCAATTCTCTTTTCCAGTGTTGGCACTATATCCGGTGCCAATGATGCTAACTCATGGAATCTTGTGGTGTAGGCCAGATGCCCAGCACCAATCATAACAAGATTGAGTAACTCAGTCTCAACCTTCTGGATTTCGTTCCTTGGGCAAAACTCTGCCCGCAGTATGGCCTTGAAATCGTCCTAAGGCATAGACAGAGCCTCTTCCCTGCCTCTAGTCTGAACTTGAGCATTCCACCAAGTTAACGCTCTCTTGTTGAATGAAACAGCATCATACTTCACCTTATACTGCTCCAGACAGTTGCTGATCTCCAAAGTTGTCTCCATCTTTTCAATCCATTGGATTAATCCAACGGCTCCCTCACTGCCACTGAAGGTTGGTGGCTTGCATCCTACAAAGTTTTTGTAGGAGTAGTCTTGGTGGTGTCTGGTGTTGCCGCTGCCTTCTCCAGATGAGTTGGCAACTTTGTTGCTGTTGTTACTATTAATTATGTTCATCATCTCGGGAATCACATCCCTCAATTGGCTGGTCAGCAGGGTGGCCAGTGCTATCGTAGCGGGGTCCAGCTGATGAACAGGTGGTGGCGGAGGAGGAGGAGGTGGAGGTGGTTATGTAGGAGAGTCAGTAGGTGAAGGAGTAGATGAATGTGGTGCTGAATCATGTGGTGGTGGTGGCAGTATAGCTGGTGGTGGTCTTCTCGGCGGCATTCTAATCGTAACCGAAAGAAAATCGGTTAGTGCGGTGATCAGATGCAGAAGACACATGCAAATAGAATCCAATGTCATATGATCTCTACATGAGGTCCCTAGGTTATAGTCTAGGCCAAACCATTTAAGTAATATGACCTATATTTCTCTATAACCATGGCTCTGATACCAATCTGTCACACCCCGAGCCGGCGGGCTAGATCGAATGTCCCGCCGGGCGGAAGTTTCCCGGGGCGTGATATCGTTGTGATAATCGAAATGATCAGATTGTTTACATAGAACATGAGATATAAAATGAGACATGCTAAAATGACATCAATACATAATTACAAAGTTAAATTACACCACAATGTTCATAATTTAACAAAGTAATTCTACCAAAAGAATCACTGTAGCTTCTATCTTGTAACTATACAAGATATACAAAATATGATTCAATGTTTTGTCATACAAAAGTATGCAACACAAAATGAAGATAGGTCTTCTAAATGTCCACTAGCTTAGTCTTTGCATATGAGTGACTACACCTGTTCGTCACCTGAGAAAACATGCATTTAAACAAAGTCAACACTAGGTTGGTGAGTTCATAAGTATGTTAACTGAAAACCTTGATTCATTCACATGCACAATCACAATGTTAATCATGTTGCTTGTATGTTGTTGATCCATCTGTTCACCCAATGGACTTTCCCTAGTTGTATGTACAAGTGGTGTGACGCCTGGTCAAGCATGCTTATATATAGGGCATACGAAAGGGGCAAGCCGTAACGCCATCCGACCACATGCTCAATTAAGTTTCACACTACTTGTAATACAACTATGGGTTTCCATCTCAATTCCCACTTGTTCATCTCATTGTTAATCACCTGTGATGTCATGTATTGAAGAATATGATAAAGAGTTGTTGTCATCAAACCGAAGTATTGATAACTCTTATATGTTTTAAGGATATTAGATTTATTTAATATGTTCCTTGTATTGTTCTGATACTTGTAGGGTTAACTGTTGATGCACTTTTAATCAATAAAAGTGTTAATTAACCATTTGTAATGTATTCTCAATGCAACGTATAGAGCCTAAAAGGAATCCATTGTGATCCTCACGTAATCAGATTACAATGCATCCGATTTACCTCTATCCCGCCGTGTGTTCTCAATGTAGTTAACAAAGTTGAATAAGAACTTGTCTTATTACTTTATGTCAACCGATGTGAGAATGATATTGTTATCATGAAGGTACATTATCATGAATATCATTCTAAATGATCCATATGTTCACCATGTTGCCATTAAGCCATGGTAAGAACTAGTCTTGCCACCCTTAATCCGCTCAGGTGGTGGATTGATAAATGCTTCATACTAACGCATAGTATGTTTTAAGTTGTAAACTAAGCGTTATAAGTATTGGACTTATCAAACTTAGTTAAATTATAATGTTGAATGATATTTAGAAGATGTAATATCTTCTGATCATTCATGTGTTTTGTAGTGTCATCATGTTTCTCTGTAATTGTTCTCAATGTTTGTTTATGTATGAATTATCCCAAAGTTTGCTCATGTAAGAATAACTAAGTATTGTAAGATAGTGTCACACCCCCAATTTTCAACTAACGGAATCATACCGTTTGAGAACGTGACAAACCAGGATTTCAGATCATTAGACATAACGAAGACCTCTATATGAATTTCAAAACATACTTTGGTCTAAAAACATAACATCAAAGTTTTCAAAGTTTGCGGAAGCGTTATAAAACCAGTAACAGTTGTAAAATGTAAATTACAATTCAAAAGTTTCAAATGTTCCAATTCAAATAACTAAAATGTAAAGACATGCATGCGACTCAATCTCCTAGTCCATGCTGGCTTTCTTGCGCACCTTAGCGTCCTAAGAAAACATGTAAATCAAGTCAACACAAAGGTTGGTGCATAACACAGGTTTTATGTATTCACAATGTTCAAAACAACAGTTTGAATATCAAGTTTACAGATAACATAATCACACATGCATAGTCATGATAGCTAGTCATTTGTACTATTTACATAAGTGGTCGACACCGAAGCTGACGATTGCCATGCTATAGCATGTTTTTGCCTTGCCACTATTGTCTAGCACAAACAATAGTAATGTGTGTTTGGTCAGTCAAACACCTGCGTAGATTCCATCTACCAGGTGAGGTTTGTCAAACCTAATAGATCTATTTCCAACTACCACGCTTTTCGCTACGGCAAACTAAACGGTTCGAAGTGTGTAAAGACTTTTAAATGCTATGTTGTCACATAATGTAAACAGCTAACTCATGCAAGTGATATGTATCTAAAAAGTTTGTTTGCACATGTTTTCTCCCCCAACACAGTTAAAATAAGAAAAGGGGCCGTGTACGCACCTTTGAGTATTGCAGAATGATCAAACGCACTTAAACTCGCGTAGAAAATCCTCTACGAAGAATCTGTGATTAAACAATAACCTAAAGTTATTCGAAATGTCGTTTTGTGCTTGAAATCACATACGTGTCAACACACGTATGTTAGAGTGTTAAGAATATGCATACGTAAATACGTGTGACTTTGAAATCGTTTAAATAAAATCATATACGATTTTATTTAAATAAACGTAATTATACGCGATTTCGTTTTTGGATTAAAATATATATTTTATTATCCTAAAACATTCGGAACTGAATTCTGGTTCCAATGCAACTGAAACGAATCGAATCGGACTTGAAACGAAGGAGTTATGATTTAAAACTCAAAATTAGTTTTAAAACCCAAAAAAATGTTGAAGACGGGCTCGAACCCGTGACCTTCAACTAAACCCACACACGCTCTACCAGTTAACCAGCTCTGACTTTTGTAATATACCTTCAAAATCAAATCTCTTAACTAACAACTTACTGGTTCCCCTATTCTTCCCCAATCGAACCATTTAACCTCGATTTGAACCACGATTCGATTTCGATCGATCTCAAAACCATAGGGTTTTTGTTCCTATGATATAGTCGAGTGTATGGACTGTTTTAATTTGATTATCAATCAACACATGATCCAATTCATGATGTTCATAGTTTCGAACGTGGATATTCAAACATCCTATTCAAATCGATTAAATTCGCTTATGATAACTTCTAAAATCATAGGGTTTTCATTGAGTATAGATTTTCGAAACTATCTGTAAAGATTGATTTGGTTTTTATAAACATTTTCATAGAATCCCCAAAGCGTTTTTAATCTCAAGAACCCTAAACCCAATTTCAAGCAATTCGATGTTTTCTATTGTAATTATCATAGATTTTTCCTTCAACAGACTATTGCGAAGCTACAGGTATACTTTAATTCGACTTTTGAATTCTGTTAGGTTGAAAACCCCAAATCATTATGAACGATGAACCCTAATTATAGAACTCGATCGATTCGTCAAGATGAGATGAAATTGACATAGCATTAACCTTAATCGGGATCCTCTGAATCTACCCCTGCTATTTAATTTAATTCTTAAACTCATTGGATCAAAAACCCCCAAAACCGTTTTGTTCTATAAACCCTAGAATTGAAATCAATAAATTCGATGTTAAGAACTGAAATTAAAATATGGTTATCAATGTACAGAGCATTTCGAAATTCTCTGCATCATTTGATTTGGTTTTTAATCACATTTGTGTAAAAACCCCCAAATCATCATAGTCGAAGAACCCTAGAATCAAAACTTCTATGATTCGATATTGTTTGACAGAATTTAGTTAGGAGTTCACTTATTCGATCCTTTTAGAGTGTTTAGGAATTAAAACTTACTTGCTTTGATGCCGAATTGTAGTAGATCACTTTAGACTTGAATTTCGGCTAATCCCACGACCAAATTCTTCTTCCTAGCCTTCTACTATTGAATTGTTGAATGTAGGAGAAGCTAATAGTGCCGACTAGAGGGTATTGAGTTTCAATTGTGAGTAATATGATCGAATTGTATGGTTTTCAATTATGCAAGTGACGGTTTCGCCTCTTTGGTTTCGTTTTGGTTCAAATTCAATGGATTAATGGCTCAATAACGTAAAATAACTGTTAATCATCATTATTGGGTGATGAATTAATAATCAATTCGAGTAATTATAGAGCTTTAATGCGAAATTCGAATTTCATAAACCTTTTGGCCGAATTTTGACTTGTAAAAGTCAAAATTAAGCATTTTGCCTCTTTACAAGTCAAATTCTTGTAAATTGGATATTTCTAACCCTTGAAATTTGTTTTCGTATAATCACATCCCATTTCGGTTAATTCTAAAGTTAACGAAGTTAATCCGGGATACCGAATTGTCACTAATTGGGCCAATTGAACTATTATTGGGTTTGATTAATCCAATTGGGCCTCATAAATACCATTGGGCCTACTTTGGGCCTCATTGGCCTACCTAGACCTCCTTGGGCCTACCCTGGCCTTATTGGGCCTTCCTAGACCTCATTGGGCCTACACTGGCCTTATTGGGCCTACCTTGGCTCATTGGGCCTACATTTGTCCTATTGGGCCTGTGATCTCGCTATTTTCAGTTAACGAGGTTAATTCGAAAAGTCGGATTGTCACATCATCCCCTTGTTGAAGGAATTTTCGTCCCGAAAATTAGTAAGTGTTAGGAGTAGTTAGGAAACTACTTACGAGTTTAAATCGTACGTGTTAGTGTGATTTGATCATTCTGTGTGCTTGCGTGTACTCACACACAAAATCTAATGCTTGCAACATCACAACTAAATGTGATCGTTCAACGTAACTGTTTGCGTGTACACTAGTTAGTTCACCTAACTGTGACTGCTTGTGTTTGATCATACCGTGTTGTGTAACCTCACACATAGTGAGTTTCTGTAACTGTTTGTACTATGCAAACCCGCACATAGCAAAATGTGTGTAACTAATCATGTATGTACTACCATAACATGTATTATATGAAATGTAGCACATAAAATGTATAAAATGTAATGTAGCACAAATGTTTATAACAAAACCAATTGAATAAAGTGTTTGTGCTTACAGTTTGAAATTTGCAGTGTTGATGTGTGAAGTATCACGTCATCCCCTTGTTGAAGGAAATTTCATCCCGAAATTTAACGTGTCTTCACAGTGTTTGTAGTTGCTGTTTTGAACAGATGAGGATACTTCTTCATCATTTGGTCTTCCCTTTCCCATGTGAATTCAGGACCACGTCTTGAATTCCATCGGACTTTGACTATTGGAATCTTACTTTGCTTAAGTTGTTTGACCTCCCGGTCCATGATTTCTGCTGGTTCTTCAATGAATCGTAACTGTTCATCTACTTGTATTTCTTCCAACGGTACAATCAATGTCTCATCAGAAAGACATTTCTTCAAGTTCGATACGTGAAAAACATCATGAACTCCACTGAGTTCATCCGGTAGTTTGAGTTGATATGCAACCGGACCAATCCTTTTCAGGATCTCAAAAGGTCCTACATAACGTGGACTAAGCTTCCCGCGCTTGCCAAATCGTATCACACCTTTCCAAGGTGATACCTTTAGAAGAACTCGGTCTCCTACTTGAAATTCCAACGGTTTACGACGCTTGTCAGCATAACTCTTCTGTCGATCCCGGGCCGCTTCCATACGGTTCCGGATTTGTACAATCTTCTCAGTCGTCTCGTGCACCAGTTCAGGACCTGTTATCTGACTGTCACCAATTTCAGCCCAACAAACTGGTGAACGACATTTGCGACCATACAAAGCTTCAAACGGTGCTGCTTGAATACTTGTATGATAAC
Source organism: Mikania micrantha (assembly GCA_009363875.1). Taxonomy (NCBI): domain Eukaryota; kingdom Viridiplantae; phylum Streptophyta; class Magnoliopsida; order Asterales; family Asteraceae; genus Mikania; species Mikania micrantha. The sequence goes on along the minus strand of CM018695.1, from coordinate 47,376,306 downwards.
TATTATTGTAAGAGAATTCCACTAACGGTAAATGATTCTCCCAGCTATCACCAAAGTCAATTACACAAGCTCGTAGCATATCCTCGAGCGTTTGAATCGTTCGTTCACTTTGACCGTCGGTCTGTGGATGATAGGCGGTACTCATATCCAAGCGAGTCCCCAATGACTTATGAAGTGATTTCCAAAAGTTGGAAGTAAATCGGGCATCCCGATCTGATATGATAGAGATTGGCACGCCATGCCATGCTACCACTTCCTTGATGTAAATGCGAGTCAATTTCTCCATCTTATCAGTTTCCTTGATTGCTAAGAAGTGTGCAGATTTCGTTAATCGATCGAAAATTACCCATACCGTATCACAACCACTCTGTGTACGGGGTAACTTAGTAATGAAGTCCATCGAAATCTGTTCCCATTTCCACATCGGTATTTCTGGTTGTTGCAGTAAACCAGATGGTTTCTGATATTCAACTTTGACTTTTGAACAAGTCAAACATTTGCTAACGTACCTAGCAATATCAGCCTTCATGCGAGGCCACCAATACAGTGCCTTCAAGTCATGATACATCTTGTCTGATCCCGGATGGACTGAATACCTGGACTTATGTGCTTCATCCATCACGAGTTCCCTTAAACCTCCATACAACGGTATCCACAATCGATTAATGAAATAACGAATTCCATTAGATTTAACATCTAGTTGTTCTTCCATTCCTCGTAAAGATTCTTGTACCAAGTTTTCCTTTTTCAAGGCCTCGAGCTGAGCATTGCGTACCTTGTCAGGTAAGTAAGTATGTATCGTCATCATAAGTGCACGAACCCGTCTTGTTGAAGTATCTTTTCTGCTTAAAGCGTCAGCTACCACATTAGCTTTTCCCGGGTGATACTTAATCGCGCATTCGTAATCGTTCAACAACTCAACCCATCGTCGTTGTCTCATATTAAGCTCCTTCTGATCAAAGATATGTTGCAAACTCTTATGATCAGTGTAAATAGTACACTTAGTTCCATACAGATAATGCCTCCAAATCTTCAAAGCAAAAACCACTGCTCCTAACACCAAGTCATGAGTAGTGTAGTTCTTTTTGTGTGGTCGTAGTTGCCTTGAAGCATAAGCAATTACTTTATCCCGTTGCATCAACACACATCCCAAGCCCTGTGCAGATGCATCACAATACACCATGAAGTTTTCCGTCCCTTCCGGTAAGGACAAAATCGGTGCACTGCAGAGTTTCTGTTTCAATAACTGGAATGCAGCTTCCTGTTTATCCGTCCAGTTATACTTTGTCCCCTTGTGTGTAAGAGCTGTAAGTGGTTGAGCGATCTTTGAGAATCCCTCAATGAATCGTCGATAATAACCCGCCAAACCAAGGAATTGTCGTACCTCGGTAGGGGTCTTTGGCGCTTCCCAATTCTTAATCGCTTCAATCTTTGCTGGATCCACGTGTATACCCTTTTCATTAACTATATGACCCAAGAATTGTACTTCTCGCATCCAGAAATCACATTTCGAGAATTTCGCGTACAGTTTTTTCTTGTTTCAATAATTCCAATAGCAATCGAAAATGTTCAGCGTGCTCCTCCTCGGTCTGAGAATAGATGAGAATGTCATCAATGAAAACAATTACAAACTTATCAAGATAAGGTTTACAAACACGATTCATGAGATCCATGAATACAGCTGGAGCGTTTATCAATCCAAATGGCATGACCAAGAACTCATAATGACCATAGCGCGTCCTGAATGCTGTCTTCGGAATATCGTCTTCTTGAGCTCTTAGTTGATGATAACCCGACCTGAGATCAATTTTCGAGTAGTAACTCGAACCTTGCAACTGATCGAACAGATCGTCAATTCTGGGTAACGGATACCGGTTCTTGATAGTAACCTTGTTCAACTCCCGGTAATCGATACACATACGAAAGTCCCGTCCTTTTTCTTGACAAACAAAACTGGAGCTCCCCACGGTGAAAAACTAGGTCGTATAAAACCCTTATCTAACAACTCTTGCAATTGTGTGGATAACTCTTGCATCTCTGACGGTGCAAGTCGATAAGGCGCCCTAGCTATCGGTGCTGCATCTGGTGTAAGGTCGATTCGGAATTCCACCTGTCTGATAGGCGGTAATCCCGGCAAGTCTTCTGGAAATACCTCCGGAAATTCACAAACTACTGGTATATCTTCAATCTTCTTCTCAGCTACCGACTTTTCAGTTATAAGTGCTATAACTGCCGTATGACCTTTCCGCAGACATTTATGTGCTTTCATACAAGATATGAGACGCAGTGGCGTACTGCTCTTCTCACCTTGTACATACAACGTCTCTCCATGCGGAAGATGTATGCGAACAATCTTTTCATGGCATACGATTTCAGCCTGGTGTTTGGACAACCAGTCCATGCCAATGACTACATCAAAACTACCTAAAGCAATAGGCATAAGGTCAATTTCCAATGTCTGACCCATCAAATCAAGTATACATCCCTTAAGGATTTGTTCAACTACAATTAGCTTACCATCAGCTAGTTCTACAGTGTATGGACTATCTAAAGCAGTGGGACTAACATTTAGCAACTTAGCAAGTGAACTAGATACAAAACTCCGATCGGCACCAGTGTCAAATAACATAGAGGCATAGTGATTATTTAAGAGGAACGTATGGGATCCTCCCGTGCTTGACGCCCTCCAATCACAAACGCCCTGCCCCTAGCACCATTGTTGTTGTTGTTATTGTTATTGTTGTTATTGGTGCCATTACCATTGCCGTTGCCATTGCCATTTGCGTTATTATTCCCACCTTTCTTGAGTTGTGGGCAATCTTTCTTAAAGTGCCCCATCTTGCCACACTCAAAACAACCCTTCTGTGCATTGTTCTGATTATTATTCTGGTTGTTGTGATTGTTTTGCAGCTCTCCCCGACAATCCTTAGCTGCATGCCCCGTCTTACCACACCTTTGACACTTAGCTCTATCACACTGATTACCTGCATGATGAAACCCACACCTGTTGCACTTTGGGTGTTTACCAATATAACCCCCTGATGATGATGATTGCTGACCACTATTCGAATTATGGTAAGACTTGTTTGAATCCTGCTTCCGATTCTGCTAAAACGATTGCTGATTAAAATTTTTGGTGTTGCTGCTCTCCCACTTCCTTTTGTGGTCTCCCACCTTAGTAGCCGATGTTCTATTAGGAAGAGTTCCCTGTAGCACTGCCTGATCAGTCAATTGATGCGCTAACCGAACAGCTTGTTGGATGGTCGTGCAATTTGCAGAAGTAACCAATCCCTGGATCTGAGGCACCAATCCCCCGATGTACCTCTCTATCCACTTGCTTGCTGTAGTAGCCATATGAGGTAGAAGTCTGGCTAATTCATGAGATCGAGTAGTGTACTCCTCGATGTTTGATCCCTCCATCTTGAGGTGCCAGTATTCTTCCTCTAGTTTTTGCATCTCACTACGAGGGTAGTACTCCTCTTGCAGTAAAGTTTTGAAGCCATTCCAAGTCAAGGCATTAGCCTCACCCAATCCCAAGGTCTGAACATTCGAGTTCCACCAAGTTAATGCTGGACCCTCCAATGTTCCTGTAGCATACTTCACCTTGCTTTCATCAGGACAGTTGCACATCTCAAACACAGATTCCGCCTTTTCAATCCATCGAAGGAGTCCAATGGCTCCTTCCGATCCTTTGAAATTGTGTGGCTTACAGTCCAAGAACATCTTGAACGTGCATGCCTGTGGGTTAGCCAGTCCCCCTGCCGGACCCTGTGGCCCTGTATTGTGTATCTGAGCGTAGTTCGCGATAGCCTCCGCGACCCTGTTATTGATTAGCTCGTTGAGCTCAGCAACTGTCATGTGAACGTTCTCGTTTGCCATTATCTTCCTAGTTAAAAGAAATGTTAGAGCGTTATCAAGATCCAATGTGACATGTGTAAACAAAACAACAAACACAACTTGTAATGTATAAATCAACACAACTGTTGGCAATAAGTAGAAATTTTCAATAAATAATAATATGGTTTGAGTACAATACTTTTGAAATCAAACATAAGTTTTCAAACTTCTAATGTTGGAACACAACCCGTTCCTAATAAGTTTAAGTAAAGTAAAACAAATCAATCATCCTCAACAGTGGATTCGGGATCAGAATCAACAACTGGTGCTGGTTCTTCCCCTTCTTCCTCTTCATCCTCTTCCTCATTCTCCGAGGCCACCAAATCTTCCAAGGCTTCCAGTCTGCCTTCCAGAATCTCAGCTCGGTTCTCTGACTCTTCAAGACGACCAATCAAATTAATCATCTCATCCCGCATATCATTGACCAGATGGGCAAGATTATCTTGTCTTTCGTTTGCATCCCATAGTTCCCGAACGTTATACTCGATCTAGTCATTCGCCCAGTACAAGTCCTCGCGCAGTTTGGCGATCTCCTCAGTGTCAGTCCTTTGCCTCTTAGGCTCAGGAACATCCAATACCGGTGGTGGATGGGTAGAAGGTCCCTCAGCAGGGATCTCCTGAGTACCCTCCACTGGCTCCTCCTCCGGATCCTCATCCGGGTCCTCATCCGGATCCTCCTCCGGATCCTCCTCTGGGTCCTCCTCTGGATCCTCCTCTGGATCCTCCTCCGGATCTGAATCATCCCTCTCATATGGTGGAGGAGATGGAATAGGTGGTGCTGGTGATGATGGTGGTGCTGGAACTATCGGCTCCTTATCCTCAGAATCATCAATGTAAATATACGGTGCTGATGATGAAGATGCCATGCCTGTTACATAATACCATATGTAAGTGCAGTGCCATGGAATGTGTAAGCAAGTTAATTACATAATGCCATATGTAATTTCTATGTAATACGAGTAAGCATATGTGTCTAATGTCTAACAGTCATAGTCTAAGTCTACAAATGCAAACCTAGTTCGCTATAACCAATGTCTCTGATACCAATCTGTCACACCCCCAATTTTCAACTAACGGAATCATACTGTTTGAGAACGTGACAAACCAGGATCTCAGATCATTAGACATAACGAAGACCTCTATATGAATTTCAAAACATACTTTGGTCTAAAAACATAACATCAAAGTTTTCAAAGTTTGCGGAAGCGTTATAAAACCAGTAACAGTTGTAAAATGTAAATTACAATTCAAAAGTTTCAAATGTTCCAATTCAAATAACTAAAATGTAAAGACATGCATGCGACTCAATCTCCTAGTCCATGCTGGCTTTCTTGCGCACCTTAGCGTCCTGAGAAAACATGTAAATCAAGTCAACACAAAGGTTGGTGCATAACACAGGTTTTATGTATTCACAATGTTCAAAACAACAGTTTGAATATCAAGTTTACAGATAACATAATCACACATGCATAGTCATGATAGCTAGTCATTTGTACTATTTACATAAGTGGTCGACACCGAAGCTGACGATTGCCATGCTATAGCATGTTTTTGCCTTGCCACTATTGTCTAGCACAAACAATAGTAATGTGTGTTTGGTCAGTCAAACACCTGCGTAGATCCCATCTACCAGGTGAGGTTTGTCAAACCTAATAGATCTATTTCCAACTACCACACTTTGCGCTACGGCAAACTAAACGGTTCGAAGTGTGTAAGGACTTTTAAATGCTATGTTGTCACATAATGTAAACAGCTAACTCATGCAAGTGATATGTATCTAAAAAGTTTGTTTGCACATGTTTTCTCCCCCAACACAGTTAAAATAAGAAAAGGGCCGTGCACGCACCTTTGAGTATTGCAGAATGATCAAACGCACTTAAACTCGCGTAGAAAATCCTCTACGAAGAATCTGTGATTAAACAATAACCTAAAGTTATTCGGAATGTCGTTTTGTGCTTGAAATCACATACGTGTCAACACACGTATGTTAGAGTGTTAAGAATATGCATACGTAAATACGTGTGACTTTGAAATCGTTTAAATAAAATCATATACGATTTTATTTATATAAACGTAATTATACGCGATTTCGTTTTTGGATTAAAATATATATTTTATTATCCTAAAACATTCGGAACTGAATTCTGGTTCCAATGCAACTGAAACGAATCGAATCGGACTTGAAACGAAGGAGTTATGATTTAAAACTCAAAATTAGTTTTAAAACCCAAAAAAATGTTGAAGCCGGGCTCGAACCCGTGACCTTCAACTAAACCCACACACGCTCTACCAGTTAACCAGCTCTGACTTTTGTAATATACCTTTAAAATCAAATCTCTTAACTAACAACTTACTGGTTCCCCTATTCTTCCCCAACCGAACCATTTAACCTCGATTTGAACCATGATTCGATTTCGATCGATCTCAAAACCATAGGGTTTTTGTTCCTATGATATAGTCGAGTCTATGGACTGTTTTAATTTGATTATCAACCAACACATGATCCAATTCATGATGTTCATAGTTTCGAACGTGGATATTCAAACATCCTATTCAAATCGATTAAATTCGCTTATGATAACTTCTAAAATCATAGGGTTTTCATTGAGTATAGATTTTCGAAACTATCTGTAAAGATTGATTTGGTTTTTATAAACATTTTCATAGAATCCCCAAAGCGTTTTTAATCTCAAGAACCCTAAACCCAATTTCAAGCAATTCGATGTTTTCTATTGTAATTATCATAGATTTTTCCTTCAACAGACTATTGGGAAGCTACAGGTATACTTTAATTCGACTTTTGAATTCTGTTAGGTTGAAAACCCCAAATCATTATGAACGATGAACCCTAATTATAGAACTCGATCGATTCGTCAAGATGAGATGAAATTGACATAGCATTAACCTTAATCGGGATCCTCTGAATCTACCCCTGCTATTTAATTTAATTCTTAAACTCATTTGATCAAAAAACCCCAAAACCGTTTTGTTCTATAAACCCTAGAATTGAAATCAATAAATTCGATGTTAAGAACTGAAATTAAAATATGGTTATCAATGTACAGAGCATTTCGAAATTCTCTGTATCATTTGATTTGGTTTTTAATCACATTTGTGTAAAAACCCCCAAATCATCAAATTCGAAGAACCCTAGAATCAAAACTTCTATGATTCGATATTGTTTGATAGAATTTAGTTAGGAGTTCACTTATTCGATCCTTTTAGAGTGTTTAGGAATTAAAACTTACTTGCTTTGATGCCGAATTGTAGTAGATCACTTTAGACTTGAATTTCGGCTAATCCCACGACAAAATTCTTCTTCCTAGCCTTCTACGATTGAATTGTTGAACGTAGGAGAAGCTAATAGTGCCGACTAGAGGGTATTGAGTTTCAATTGTGAGTAATATGATCGAATTGTATGGTTTTCAATTATGCAAGTGACGGTTTCGCCTCTTTGGTTTCGTTTTGGTTCAAATTCAATGGATTAATGGCTCAATAACGTAAAATAACTGTTAATCATCATTATTGGGTGATGAATTAATAATCAATTCGAGTAATTATAGAGCTTTAATGCGAAATTCGAATTTCATAAACCTTTTGGCCGAATTTTGACTTGTAAAAGTCAAAATTAAGCATTTTGCCTCTTTACAAGTCAAATTCTTGTAAATTGGATATTTCTAACCCTTGAAATTTGTTTTCGTATAATCACATCCCATTTCGGTTAATTCTAAAGTTAACGAAGTTAATCCGGGATACCGAATTGTCACTAATTGGGCCAATTGAACTATTATTGGGTTTGATTAATCCAATTGGGCCTCATAAATACCATTGGGCCTACTTTGGGCCTCATTGGCCTACCTAGACCTCCTTGGGCCTACCCTTGCCTTATTCGGCCTTCCTAGACCTCATTGGGCCTACACTGGCCTTATTGGGCCTACCTTGGCTCATTGGGCCTACATTTGTCCTGTTGGGCCTGTGATCTCGCTATTTTCAGTTAACGAGGTTAATTCAAAACGTCGGATTGTCACAGATAGAATCTTACAACTATGTTATTCTAATGTGTTGATGAATTATGAAGATATTTTATCATGATCATCTGATTATCCCTGTCATATCATAATCATACAAGCATGCATACAATGATGAATGATAATAAGTAATTTAATATTATATAAATCAAAGTAATAGCAATATGTTAAGAAAAACTTTTAAATTAATAAAAGTAAGCATGTTTCTCAGCCCCGTGAGTTTAAAATGAGTTAAGAATAAAGAAAAGGGGCATATGAACTCACCTTGTTGTTGTAGTGGTTGACTTAGCTTAAATAGGAATGCACGCGCTCTTGATTGTACTTTTTGTTGTGTTCACGATCCTGTATTGATTTCACGTTGTTTGTACTTGTAAGTATGAGTCGTAAAGTTTTGTGTGTGTGTTGTGTTAACCCTAACTTGGTTATCGCTTCTTGGTCTAGATCCTCATTCGGCCCTGTTTGCTTACTAAGTGTCTTACTAGCTCTTAGCCCATTTACTTATGGCTCATGTATTTGATTTATCTTCCTTTTTCTTTAATGTTATAATAAAAGGGGTACTAAGTGTAAAACTTAGGTTTTTGGTTGAATGTTAACAATCCTTAACACTTGTAGCTTAGGTTTGTATTATCATTGTTCTATTCACCTGTTCATTTTGAAATCGTTTGTTGACACATTCCTAAATACACTATTTTTGGCTTTAGGAAGCTAATCAAGTCCTTACCACCTTTTATTAAAAATTTACCATTGGTACATAGTTACTTGTATGTTACACTTATCATTGATTCCTTATGTTAGTTGCACCTTAACTCAAATAGGCCGATCGTTAAATGGGCTAGATTATTTATATGGGCTGAATGAATCCCATGGGCCGATTGAGCCTTGACCAGTCAAAAGGACTTATTGGGCTGTGTCGACGGAATTTGGGCCGAAACTATAATCTTTGGACTAATCGAACGATGTCGCATCAACCAGTGACCATGGGCCAAGTGGATTGGGCCGAATATTTATTGTTGGCCGGAGGTGTGTGGGTGGAAACAGTGGGCCGTGGATCACTATTGGGCAGGAAAACTTTCATGTCTTAGGGCCCTTAGTCGGCTGAAACAAATCTGGACCTGTTAGTATTGCAACCGAGTATCAGCTTGGACCAGCAAACCTCCCTGTCTCAATCAAGGTTTGCAACAGTCACAACCCTGTCCAGGTTCGGTTAGGGGTAAAGGTTCGGCTACCCATAGGTTAGAGACTAAGGTTTGGCTTGTTCAAGGGGTAGGTTCGTCTAGGTTATGCATGTTCATAGGAGATAGCATGCAGGTTCGTTCCGAGCTGGTTCGGTGGTACTGGTTCGTGGGTTCAAGCCTGTGGTTGTACCTAGGTTCGGCAGACATGTTATAGGTTCATGCGTATTACCAAGGTTCGGGAGATCTGGGTTCGCAGACGAGGGTTCGGTTAGGGTTCGCCATGCCTGCTGCATGGTTCGTCTGTGGGTAGGGTTCGGCAATGGGGAACAAGGTTCGGGGATGGTAAGGGTTCAGCACCCATGCAACGTTCGGCCACCGAAATGGTTCGGCTGGTAGATGCTAGGTTCGTGGCTCAGCTGATTCGGCTACATCCCAGTGGTTCGCCGGCCATGGCAGGTTCCTCGGTGATGGTTGTCGGCCCACAGGTTCGGCTATGGATATTCGTTTCACATAGGTTCGCCCGAACCTGTAACTTCCCCATCATCTTCTTTATCGCGTATCAAGGTTTCTAGGCTGTTTGCTTGGTGGTGTTAAGTGGCAGAGGGTTCTCGATGGTGCAGAGGTCATGGGAGGTGGGTCTAAAGCCGGTTATAGCTTATGTTCGAACAACACACCCATAAAAACCCTATTTTCAGAACTTTCGTGGCTTCGTACCTCAATTTTGACCGGGTGATTGCTCAGATCTGTTGTACTTCCTGGTAGAGGGGGTTGAGAGCTACGCGTGGACACCAAGAACGCCCAAATCCGTCAAGAAACGAGCAAGATACGTGAGTTTGAAGATTGGAATTCTAGTGAGAGAGTGAGGGTTCGGGAATCACGTTTTTAGAGAGAGAAGGCTGATGGAATAAATGAGGAGAAGCCCTCATTTGTTGTTTTTATACCTCGGGGTATTAGGGTTCATTTCGGTTGCTCGGTTCGCGTTTTCGTCACGTTTCCGGCACGTAACGCGTAATTTATATGTTTTAAATAAAAGAATGGTTATTTTAATTATTTTGATGAGTTTCAAATTTGTAAAACATTATTTATTATATTTTATTAATTTAAAGTCGTTCGCGTCGTGTTTCGTTTTCGTTTCGTAGGATCGCGTCACCATCGCGCGTATTCGTTGGAATCGTTATCCGAACGAACACGTCGATGGTTTTGCATTCCGACTTCTGTTTTCTACTTCTCAATCATCATTTTAGAACGTTAAACTCACAGATATGTTTGTGTGAATTGTCACCCACGCAACCACATTGTAAGTTCGTTATTCTGAAACAACACTGCATTATTGTTTTAGATTGTATTTCCTAACTGTCAGACTCAACTAAACCCCCTGTTATCACATTGTTTTCACACTGATTTTTTAGCCATCTAATTCCTGTCATCTATGGATATCAGATCGCAACCGATTTGTTATTGTTATTCGCTTGAACACTGTTGTTTCTCATGATTGGTTGTGCTAACTGTACTTAGGTTTTCACTTAAATACAAACAACGGTTGTTTCAAATGCATGTTGTACTTACAGTATTTAAGTTTACACATAAATACGTACAACTGTTTCTTGTATTTTGAATTCTGTTAATACAAGTACTGTTCACAAACATGTATTTACACATAGTTACTATTGAAAGTACACATACCGTACGGACTTGCCGGCCGGTCATGTACTAGTTGTCACAAAAACAAGCATCAGAAAGCAAAACCATTGTCGTGTTCATTCGAATGACGATTTGAACGAATACGCGCGATGGTGACGCGTTCTGACGAAACGAGAACGAAAACGATACGAACAATAATAATTTAAGAAAATGTAATATTTTACATTTTACAATTTTAAAACTCATCAAAATAATCAAAATAAACGCAACGGAGACGAAAAACGAGCAACCGAAACGAACCCAAATACCCCCGGGGTATATAAAGACTAAATGAGGCAAAATCCCTCATTTGATTTATCATTCTCTCTCTCTCTAAACACTCTCTCACGAACCTACTTCCTCTCTCTAGAAAAACACCTTCAAATCCGTATAACTCGCTCGTTTCTTGACGAAATCGGGCGTTCTTGGTGTCCAAACAAAGCTCTCGACCTCCTCTACCTAGAAGTACAGAAGATCTGAGCATTTGTCTGGCCAAATCCGAGGTATTTGAGTTTGAAAAGTTCGAAAATTAGGGTTTTCTTGCGTGTTGTTCAGTTCACACATACCTAGCGAGTTCTATGTCATATCCTTCGAACCCTACACCGTGGGAAACACCAGTTTCGCATCACACCACCATGGGAACCGCCACACAACAACTCAAAGCAGGAAAATGATGAACAGGTTCGTGAGGCTTGGGGGCTGGCCGAGACCTGTATCAGACGAACCTTGCAATGGCAAGAAAAAGGGCAGCCGAACCTCCATACGAACGAACCTGGGACTCATGGACTGCCTTGGCCGAACCTCCACATCACCGAACCCATGAGGTGTAGGAGGAACCCATGTTGGATTAGTCTGTCAGCAGCCAAACCTGTTGCATGGCTTGCAAACCCTAGACGTTCACCTTCCCATGCGAACCTGCTGCCAGCCTAACCACCCCGTAGAACCTATGAGCTGCCATGTCACGAACCTTTGGCCGCATCACCACCGAACCTGTACAAGTGTTGGCCAAACCTAGACCATGCACGAACCCTCATGCAAACGAACCCTAAAGTTGTCGAGTTTAAGACCAGGTGATACGAACCTCCTAAGGATAAACGAACCTATGGGTGCTTGGTTAATAGGTTCGCTGACACTCATTCGCCAGCCATAATATCCCTTTCTCCCCATAGGCTGACCCATACACACACTACCTAAACACATCATTCGGCCCAGTAAACGGTTCAGCCCATTTGTAAGGTTCAAGGCCACTGATTCGGCCCAACTGTTGGATTCACACTTAGCTTGGCCCACCTTGGTTGCTTGGCCCAATAGAATAGTTAGGTCTATGTGATTTAACCGGTACACATCCTAGACTTGGTGAACACACACTTAAAAATCAACCACAAAGAATCGTAAACAGTATGGTTAACAGAATATTACTAAGTTGATGATGGGTTCACATAACAATAAAGTCACAAGTTAGTTCCATAACCATATGAAAGGTTTTAAAGCATAAACTCAAGTGATATATTTTGAAACTTATGAAATAATGTGGAAGCAAGTGGTTTCAATAAACTCATGAAAAGTGGTCAAAGTTTAAGATTGGGCTAAGGCAAATGAAACAAAAAAAATAAAACACCATATACTAAGCTTAACTTAATGTAAGTAAGTGTTAGTGAACAAGGGCCTAATGAAGACCAAGACTCACAAGTGTTAGCCAACTTTGGGGCTAACACATACACGCACACAAATCAATTATAATCAATACTTACGAATTACAAACAACATGAAATCAATACAGGATCGTGAATACACAACAAGTACAAACAAGAGCGCGTGCATTTCTTGTTTAAGCTAAGTCCACCACTTCAAACGCAAGGTGAGTTCATATGCCCCTTTTCTAATTATTAACTGATTTTAAACTCTCGGGGCTGAGAAACATGCTCTAACTTTTATTTACTTAAAAGTTTTAGTTTAACATATTGTTTAGAGTTTGATTTCGATAATATTGCTTGACTTATTATCATTTATCATTGTATTCATGCTTGTATGATCATGGTATGACAGGGATAACAAAGATATATGATAATATAATTTCATAACTCATCCACACAATAGAATAACATAGTTGTAAGATTATATCTTACAGCGCTTAATTATTCTTACAAGAACAAATTATCGCAGGTGAACACGATGACAACAACAACACAAACATGAATGATAAGAAGATAATATATCTTCATAATATCATTCAACACCAGAGTTAATAAGTGTAATAAGACAAGTTCTTATAACACTTAGCTTACAACTCGATACGTACTACAAGATAACATGGAACAAATATCATTCACCACAGCTTAGTGACAACATGGTGACTATGTGGAACAACAAGGAATGATAATCATGATAATGTAACTTCATGATAACAACATCATTCACACAAAAATTAACATAATGTAATAAGACAAGTTCTTATTCAACTTTATTAATAACATGGAAACATGCAACATTGAGAACAAAAACAACATTGATGAACACAATACAATTGATTACTATTGAACTGTCTGCATTATATCATTTCAATCACGTGCCATGTACTCAAGTTGATCATTGTAAGTCCCTTTCACAAATCGTTGACCAGTTAATTTGACGTGACTAAACCGACGATAGCATAGTGGTACCATAGGTCTGACAAACCTTTAGCTTGTAGGGCTAGTATGTTGATCGTATTGATTCATTGGCCGGTAACGTATGACCGGTGACAGGGCGATGAACAGTCAGGGTCTGGAAAGCGACACATGGTGATATTAATCTGCAGTGAAACTGTAATTAATCCATCGCTTCTTGTTGACTAGTAGACTGAGGAATTTATTTTCTCTCATGTCATATTACTAGTAACAGTTCGATGAGGTCTATCGTAATACAAAGTGGTAGAGGTAAATCGGATGAATTGTAATCTGATTACGTGAGGATTGCAATGGATTCCTTTTAGGCTCTATGCACTTCAAGTTGAGAACAAATATCAATTGGTTAACTAACACTCTTACTTTTTAAAAGTGATTAACAGTTAACCCCACAAGGAATAGAATAATAACAAGGATCAGATTAAATTAATCAAATATCCTTAACACATCGAGGGTTTATCAATACTTCGGTTTGGTAATTAAAACCCTCTTATTATATTATTCTACATATGATTCAATGGGTGATGAATACAAACAGACGAGTGAAATAAAAATGGGGATCCATAGTTGTATAGTAAGTGGCATTAAGTTCTATTAGATATGTGGTGGGATGTTGGCTGGGGCTAGGTTCCCCTACGTATGCCCTATATATAAGCATAGCTAATAGGATGGGATATCACTTGTAAATATAACTATGGAAATGCCATTGTGTGAACGGGTGAATCAAACAACTTACAAACAACAAGTATGACATTGTGATTGTGTATGTGAACATTTCAAGGCTTTCAAATATCAAACTTATGAACTCACCAACCTAGTGTTGACTTTGTTTAAATGCATGTTTTCTCAGGTGACGAACATGTTTAGTCACCAGACATTCAGGGACATAGCTAGTGGACTTTAAGAAGGCCTAGCTACTTTTTGGTGTTGCATACTTTTGAATGACAAAACAGTGAATCATCTTTTGTATATCTTGTACAGTTACAAGATATAAACTCTTATTGATTCTTTTGATTAGATTTACTTAGTTAAATTATGAGGAAACAATGTAATTTAACTTTGTAATTCTATTTCATTGTCATGTTAGCATTTCTCATTAATTTTTCATGTGCTATGTAAACAATCTGATCATTTCGATTATCAAACGATATTGCGCCCCGAGAACTTTCCGCCCGACGGGAAAGTCGATCCAGCCCGCCGGCTCGGGGTGTGACATATTTTCTTTCGGTTATGATCAGAATGCCGCCAAGAAGATAACCAGCTTTACTGCCACCACCACCACATGATTCATCACCGCACTCTTTGACACCATCACCATCTGACTCTCCTACACGAACACCTCCACCTCCTCCTCCGACGCCACCTGTTCATCAGTTGGATCCTGCTACTATAGCACTGGCCACATTGCTAACCAGTCAACTGAGGGATGTAATCCCAGAGATGATGAACAAAATTAACAGCAGCAACAGTAACAACATCGCCAAATCATCTGGAGAAGGCAGTGGAAACACCCGACATCATCAGGACTACTCCTACAAGAACTTTGTAGGATGCAAGCCACATAGTTTCAGTGGTTGTCCTGGTTAGCACAAGGTGAGATATGCTGCGGGTTCATTCAACAAGCAAGTGTTGACTTGGTGGAACGCTCAAGTTCAGACTAGGGGCAAAGAAGAGGCTCTGTCTATGCTGAGGGCGGAGTTTTGCCCGAGGAATGAACTGAAGAAGGTTGAGACCGAACTGCTCAACCTGGTTATGATTGGTGCTGGGCATCTGGCCTACACCACCCGTTTTCATGAGTTAGCTACTTTGGCACCGGACGTGGTGCCAACACTGGAGAAAAGAATTGAGAGGTATGTCGGTGGACTACCTGCTTGCATGGAAGGGCACATGATTTCTGCCCATCCCACTACAATGGAGTCGGCTGTTACATTGTCTGCAACTCTGACCGATGTGATGGTTGCCTCTGGGGCATTGAAGAAGGAAGCTGACTCAACCAAGGTTGGGAGTTCAAGGAGGCCGGACAGACGCCCGGTTAAGAAACAAAAAGTGGTCAGGAACTTTGCTGCGACCACACAGACAACCATGACTAACCAACCACAACCTCTACAGATCAAGAAGCGCTACACTGGCACAGCACCTTTGTGCAACACCTGCCAGTATCATCATCCACCAAACACCCAGTGCAGACAATGCAATAACTGCGGGAGGTTTGGTCACTGGGCAAACCAATGCAAGAGCACGGGGGCTCCAAACAGAAACAACAATGCAGCTACTACTACTGCTGCTGCTGATAACAGGTCTTGCTACAACTATGGCGAGCCTGGACACTTTTCTCGGGATTGTCCCAAGAAGAACCAACAACGGGCTCCAGCAGCAAGAGGTAGAGCCTTTTAGATAGGAGCAGCTGCGGCTTGACAGGACCCGAATGTGATCACGGGAACATTTCTCTTATCTGACTTTTATGCATCCATATTATTTGACACTGGTGCGGATCAGAGTTTTATCTCATCCGAATTTTCATGCCATCTTAATCATGTTGAGGAATCTTTAGACTCCCCTTATACTATTGAGATAGCAAACGACAAACATATCACAGTAGACACGGTACTTAGGAATTGCCCACTAACACTTGGTGATCACACATTTTCTATCGATTTGATACCGATGGAACTGGGCAGTTTCGACATCATTATCGGAATGGATTGGCTATCTCTTAACAGAGTAGATTTCATCTGTTTGAAAAAGCTATTACGTATTCCAGTGGAGAACGATCAGATTTTGGAGATTCATTGAGATCAAGCGAAACGCAGTGTCAAGATAATATCGTGCATAAAGGCTCGTAAGTACCTCAGAAAACAGTGTATCGCATTTCTAGCTCACATGGTAGAGAAAGACAAGAAAGCAATCAAGATTCAAGACGTACCAGTGGTGAAAGACTATGCGGACGTGTTTCCGGATGACTTACTGGGACTGCCACCCGAGAGATCGGTGCAGTTTCGAATTGATTTGATTCCGGGAGCAACTCTTGTAACTAAGTCTCTTTATAGACTTGCACCATCAGAAATGTTGGAGTTGTCCAATCAATTACAAGAGCTACTCGACAAAGGATTCATCCGACCGAATTATGGTCCCAAGCGCATAGCCTAGTCCCAGCGCTTGGCTTGGGGCGGTACGCCTGGAATAAATATTTTGCATGTGTGCCACTTGTTGACACGTGGCGTCACATGGCGTGACCGAATACGATCTGACTGGTTTCTTGTTTTCGCGATAACGAGAGCATACGAACTCCGTTTTACGCACCGTTTTCGCCCACATTCACGATTCTTCGAGCTCTTTCCAATGGTTATAATTTCAAGACCTAAAGATTTCAAAATATCTGATATCTTATTTAACGCTATTGTAACATCACTGTATTTCAGGCACTTGAAGTACATAAATGTTTGTATTATTAAAGCCTGAAATGATAATTGATAATTACTATGAATTATTTGATGATATTATCACTGGTATACATACTGAGAACATATATTATCACAATGAGCATAAACTCTGGGAAGTCTAGTTTGAAACACAACTAAACCAGACCAGAGAGTTTATTTCAGTTGAATTCACATGATGTGGGATTGTTGATTTGGAATGGTAGTGGCGTAGGATTCTATAACCAAAGATAGACAAGGATATAATCATGGTCTATCGAAGAGGTGGTGGGATGGCGGCTGAGGCAGTTGCGACTGACCTTTACGTATGCCCTATACATAAACCATCTTCGGTTTATCATGATTATTTTAGTGTTAAGGCTTTGATGAGGAGAATCCGAGGTTTTGGTTTGTAGTGACAAAGGTTTATGAGTTAGTTAGTGTTTGATTATTAAACATAGTCAAGGACACATGGTCATGGTTTATCGAAATAGTGGTGGGACGGTGGCTGGATAGGTTGCGACCTACTCCTACATATGCCTTATATACATAAGCTTATTTCGTTCTATCATGGATGTGTCAGTGATATGGTTTAGTGGGATTGGATTGGGAAACTTTAATATTTAAAGCAATAAAAGAATAAAAGAGTTATTGAAAATGATTACGCGATGGTGAGGTTACGTATACAATTTAAACGCAAATGTTATTTGAGAAATATTAACTTAATAATGTATTCGCGTGGGTATGACGATTCGTACGAATATAATTATTAAGAATAATATACTGAAACGATATTCCATAAATCGTAAATCGAATCGAAATACGATACGAGCGTTGGATTCGAAAAGCTGACGATCTTTACGAATACGTACGTGAGTAACACGTTTCGACGAGATAACAAAATAATATTTAATGATATTAAAATTAGGAAAAGAAATTTAAAAACGTTTATTAAGAATTACAACCTAAGACGAATCCGGACAAATTGTTTCATCATCCACTTTCTCTCTCAAGACCCAAAACCCGTAACCCTACTCTCTCTCTAACTTCTCTCTACCATAACTTCTTTAATTCACAACCATTTCACGAGATCTTGGTGCCTAAACGACCGTACAATCGAGGAGAACAAGAACCCACGAAGAAACTCAACGTTTGGTCGACATTTAGTGTGGCTCTAACCGATCAAAACACTTGATGTAGATGCACTATATGTCCCTAGTTCAAGTTTGTACTATTCATCTTGTAAAGTTCAAGTTACATTAATGGAAGTTGTCTTTATATATTGTTCTTAATGTTTAATATTGTAACAACCTAAAATTTAGCAACCTAATAATAAACGTGCGAACTTTCGGTAACCGTTTATGTCCAAAATTTATATAAACGTTCGTAAAGTAATTATGATCAAAAGGATGTAAACGATAAAAATATCTGGTAAGGTATGGACACGTTATAAAGCCTATTAATAACGTGTAAAAATTTCTGTGACCGTTTGGGTTCGAAATTTTTATGAACAATCCTGAAGTAATTACGATCACATTAATATAAGCCGGACCCTTATACGATAATGTATGAACAAGATATAAGCTCGTGAATATTAAAATATATTATTTTTGACCCTACTCCGTTTTCAACGAAACTTGGGTAGAAATGTAGAGAATAATTAGTAGATTTCAACGGCATATTCGAAAGTTTTTAAAACATCAGATGCAAAAAGTTATAAGTGAAAAACAAAATTTAAGCTAAATTAATTATAATAATATAATAATAATAATAATAAAATAATAATAAAATAATCAATTAAACATATGTCGAAATGTAAATACGTTGAACTTTAATATATATATATATATATATATATATATATTCTTTCTTAATGACGAAGGAAATTTACATCTATAAATAGATGTAGTTCGACGATCAAATATTCATTTCTCTTAAGTATCAAAACTCTGTCAAAATACCCTCCTAAAATCCTTGAGCGGGTACGGTAGTTACTAGAATTTCGTTCAAAGATTATTAAACGAGCATTGGTACGAGCTACTTTGAGGTAACCACCTATTATACTCTTATTTTAAAATAATTATTTAATTAGTATGGTCGAGATATTGTTTGTTTAAAACCTCACTAATATTATGCGTGGAGGCTATTTTCAATATTTTTGTAAAACACGGAGTATGCAGAGATGCTGCCCAAATATTTTATAAAATTATATATTTATAAGACGAGGTTCTGTCCAATTTAAAACTCTAAAATAAAGTTTTATAAGCCGAAATACTGCCCAAATATTTTTAAGAAAACCGAAAAGCATAAGCCGTCATGCTGTCCAATTAAAGACTCGAGTCAATACCTGAAAATATAAAGATACGTTAAGTAATCCCATTAGGGTACTGATGTTATTAGGAAATTGGCGGTTACGTAAGATAAGAATTGAGGAGCCAAAATTGTACGATAGAAGCGTAGATCAGGTGAGTTCTATGAGCCCTCTTTTACTGTTTTAACGTTTTAGGGCTGATGTGCATGCATGATAAATATCTTTGAAATGATTGTGAGTTCTTTGTAGCCCTATTTTAAATATTTTATCATTTTGGGCTGTTATGCATGCTATAAAGTTATTTTATGAAAATGATTGTTTTACCTGACTACGGTCTGATAAAAGAATATGTTAAAGTAAAGAAATGATTTTTTTTAAAAGTCTGGACCGAGGTCGAGTAGGAAATATGGTTTTGAAGTCCCGGCTGCGGTTGGGCAGAATTTGAGCACTGCAGTGCGGTAAAGTGTTTATGTTTATGATGGTTTAAATGAGTTAAACCATGTTATGTATGAATGAAGTATGTAACGAAGTCTTGTACCGGTATGAGCTACCAACTTCGGTTGGTAGTCATAGAGTCCTGTGAAAGAACAGGCCTGTCGACTGCGGGTCGTCAGTGTCATAGAGTCCTGTGAAAGAACAGGCCTGTCGACTGTGGGTCGTCAGTGTCATAGAGACTTGTGCTGCACAAGCAGGCTGACTTCAGTCAGCAGTTCAGGCTAAAGTTTTGCACAGTATGATTAATGTATGATGATGAGTAGGTTATGTATGGATTTATGTTATGATGATATGTATGTTAAAGGCTGTTGACTTCGGTTAACAGCAGAGGCTAATGTCTTATGTATTGTATGAGTGATGTAACGAGAATATGTATGTAGACGAAATGAATTATGTTCAAGTATGATTGAGATTGTTGACCTCGGTCAACAGTGAACGCCAATGTTATATATGTGCAGTAAAGATTTTATGAAAACTTACTTAGAACTCACCAGCATAAAGCTGACTTGTTTTACATGCATGTCAGGTTGAATGGTAAAGAGAGAGATTAGCTGAGGGCTCGTGGCATAGGTTGAAGATTACCCTGGCATAATATGGCATAAACTGGTTTTGTATAAAACCATAAAGTGTGGGCTATGTTTAACGTTTGTATAATTTGTGTATCATATTTCATGTAATCACCCGAAATTCCGCTGTTTTAGTAATGTAAATTGGGTTTTAAAAAGTATGGGTTTGATGTTGCCAACTGAGGGGACTCCCGGGATTCGGGGCCTCTCAAGTTGGTATCAGAGCCATAGTTTGAGAGATCTGGTCATCCCTAATGACTAGACTTAAACTGAAAATGGGACATAATGATAAGAATGCCAGTCAAGGGTAGTTTGATGCCACGAGCTGAATGTTATGTATGAGTTAAGACATAGGTGTAAGGTTAGAAAGGTAGTTCGAAACATGCACGTTGGGGTGACGGAATGGGAAACGTTTAGAGCCTATGAGTTGGGTAAATGGTTAATAACACCTGATCAACGTCATTAACGATTTACAAAGCTTATTTCGTGCTAAACTGATCCTGTACTGACTCTTCAATTGTTGCATCATGTAGGTAGTTAGATGGCTGGACAAAGGGGTAGACCACGTAAGCAAACACAGGAACCTGAAGAACCACGTATCGAGAATGAGGAAAACATCAATGAAGACGACTACGAGCACAACGAGCAACCGGAAGATGAAATCGAGTTTACTCTAGAGCCTATCGTGGTGAAAGCCATTGCTGATGAGGTCTCTAAGGTTTTGGATGATAAGCTACCAGCCTTGGTTACAAAAGTACTAAAGGATACTCTGAAAGACAAGTCTGAAGGAACTAAGGGGAGCACCAAAGAAGACGAAGTTGTGATCACCGGGACTAAGAACGGTGATTCTACGTCAGAGAAACTTAAGGGTTGTGATTACAAAGCTTTCAAAGGATGCAGTCCACCTTCCTTTGATGGTAAGAAGGATGCCGTGGCTACTTGCCACTGGGTCTCAGCTATGGAGGCGGTTATCACTATCAGTGAATGCCGGGAAGACCAAGCTGTGAAATTTGCAGCTCATTCATTCACTGAAGAAGCCCTACATTGGTGGAACACCATCAAGCAGTCAAAGACCACTACTGATGTAGAGGGCTTGAAATGGGAGGAATTGAAGGAGTTAGTTATGAAACACTTTTGTCCAAAGAATGAAATTAATAAAGTGGAGCGAGAATTTTTGACACTAAAAGCTGGACGTATGAATCATCGGCAATATACGTCAAAATTTAATGAAATGTCAAGATTGGTTCCTCATTTGGTAAGCACGGAGGAACGGAGAATGAAATTATATGTGGAAGGGTTACCACTTAAAGTCCGAACGCATGTGAAGGCGCATGCTCCCAGAACTTTTAAATCAGCTGTAGAAATTAGCGGCATTGTCTGGGATGATGTTGTTGAAGCTGAACCAACAAAGGAGGAACCAAAGCAAAAGTGGGCATCAAAATTTAAAAGAAACAGAAATGAAAAATCAGGACCCCCTATGAAAAGGTTTAGAACGGAAGAAGTTGAAACATGCCCTAAGTGTGGAAGGAAACATGGAGGAGAATGTCGTACGGGGACTACTTTGTGCTACCGTTGTGGAAAGATGGGACATTTCTCTTTTGATTGTCCGAGTAGGCCAAAGTGTTATAATTGTGGTGAATTGGGTCACATTAGCAATAATTGTCTTAAACCGAAGGCAATAATGAATAAATCTACCAAACCGGAAGGTAGCAAGGGAGGGGAGAAACAAAAGGCAAAAGCTCGTGCCTTTACTATGACTAAAGATCAGGCAGCCAAAGACCCTGATGTGGTGACAGGTACATTTTTGATTAATGATATCCCTGCTTCAGTGCTATTTGATTCTGGTGCAAGTATGAGCTTTGTGGCTATTGCTTTTTGTGATAAACTGTGTGCTAATGTTAAAAAGATAGAACATGCCTTTAATATAGAAACTGCTCTTGGTAAGTCAACTAGAGTAACGGAGGCCATTGATGATGATTGTTACATTGATATAGAAGGCCATAGATTCCCTGTTAAGTTGTTTCTGATTACGTTAGGAGGGTTTGATGTAGTTTTGGGCATGGATTGGTTGGCCAAATATGAGGCTAACATCGTTTGTCGACGAAATATAATTTTCTTAACGACTCTTGATGGGAGTTCAGTAACGGTTTACGGGGATAAAGTATTCGACGTGCCTAAAGTCATTTCAATGATTAAGGCAAGTGAATTTATGAGGCGAGGGTGTGGGGCTTATCTGGCCTATGTTATTGATGAAGAATCTAAGGTAAAGGAATTGGAAAACGTACCCGTGGTGTGTAACTTTCCTGATGTATTTCCTGAGGATTTGCCAGGGATTCCACCTGATCGGGAAATCGAATTCCAAATTGATGTTGTGCCTGGAGCTCAACCTGTCGTCAAGGCACCGTACCGTCTGGCTCCAACAGAGATGAAAGAATTAATGACCCAACTACAAGACCTTCTAGACAAAGGTTTTATACGACCAAGTGTGTCACCTTGGGGTGCACCAGTGTTGTTTGTCAAGAAAAAGGATGGAAGCATGAGAATGTGCATTGATTATAGGGAATTGAACAAGCTCACGATAAAGAACAAGTATCCGTTACCAAGAATTGATGATCTGTTTGACTCTACGAATGAAGTCATTCGCCGAATGAACGCCCTAGCGAATGACATAGGCAAGCGAATGAGTCATTCGCCGAATGAGCTGCTTCGGCCCCTCATTCGGCCGAATGACTACAGTCTATAAATACAAGTTGAAATCATTTCAAACCTAACTTTGGCGAGTCCTCATTATTCCCAGTGCACTCCAGTGTCAAACCCTTGAAGTTTTGAGCAATTCTCACCGTCCAACTTCGATTCTCAACCCGTGGTGATCGATTCTCACTTGCACGTTGATTCTACTCGCTCGATTCACCACGGTTGCTGTTGATTTCGATTGGAAAACCCTGGAATAGGATTCCGCACTATTCTAGAGGCTGTCAAGCAGATTTCCCTTGGAACCGGATTGTTTCCGAGCTCGTACCAGGTCCTACAAAGTGCTATCAGAGACTTGGCTCTTGATTATGCTTGATTTCCATTCAAAATCATCAGATCTCAGATAGGATTTTCGCAACTTTCAGAAACCCTGATTTTCCCCTTCTCCAAGTTACTGTTTCATTAAGATCAGGGAGTTTTTGTGGTGTTTTTGTCAATATAGTCATTCAAATTGATTGATTATCATCTCATGGTATTCTGTACCAAATTTGGTGCTTAGATCTGGTCTAAATTCAAAGTTATCGCGATTTTTGTTGTTGAAAACCCCAGATCAGCCGAATGAGCATGGCGGCCGAATAAGTTTGGCCGAATCAGTCTCATTCGCCGAATAGCACCATTCGCCAGTCTCATTCGCCGAATAGCTCCTTTCGTTCTGGTCATTCGGCGAATATCTTCATTCTCAACTCCCATTCGGCGAATAGCCTCATTCGACCCTTCATTCGCCGAATAGGTTCTTTCGTCCAAACAGTCATACTCAGCTTCACATTCGTCAGAATCAGCTCTTTCGGGGCCCGACATTCGTCCCAAGGATCTTCATTCGGCCATAAATCTGAAAATTTTCTAAGTGTTGAATCTTGTTGTTCTGGTATTAAGCTTGAAGAAAAACAAGAACAAGCTGGTATTAAGCTTGAGAAATACATAAACAAAATAAGTTCGATTCCATACACGTGCCATATTGCTGGGACGAACCTAGCTGAAGCCGTCCATTTGGATAGAACAAGAAAAATACAAAAAGATAATAAACTTGGAATCTTATAGAATTTATGATGACTGGTATTAAGATGTGTTGAAATGAGTTATAAACTGATTTTGATTTTTAATGGTAAAATGAAATGGGTAACTCAATCAAAAAACATGAGTGATCATAAAGCTTGTTTAGAAGTTGTGTAAAGTCAGGTTGAATATTGGACAAAAATATCAGTAATCATATTATAGGACAAATGTGTCTGAAGTGAAACATTCAATGATGTTGATCAGATATGATTAGGTGTGTGTGCTAGTTTCTCAATAGACTTGTCACAAAAACATGTGTTTCTTTATCTTTAGTTGCTAATTGTACAGTCGTATTTTGTTTCAGAAAATTACAAAAATATTTTATGTTTTCAATTTCAGTTTAGATGATCATTTGTAAGTTCAGATGTCTATCTTATCTGAATTCTGAACCAACCAGACTTATCTTCACAAATGGCATAAGTTTTGTTAATCATAATGTAAAATTTTTAAAGTGTCTTGTGTTTTGGGGTGGGAATCTCCTTTCGCCCGAATGTGATTGAGAATCTCTCATTCGACAGAATCACTCATGACAAAATGACCCACATTCGGCGAATGACTCAATGTCGAATGACTCATTCGTTGGTGTCATTCGGCAAATGACTCAATTTCGAATGACTCATTCGTTGGTGTCATTCGGCGAATGACCTAATGATGAATGACTCATTCGTCATCTTCATTCGGCGAATGGCTCACCCTATATAAACATTCAATCGAGTGAACCACCTCATTCAACCAAACTCTCTTTCGCCCGATACTTTGAGAACCCCATTCGCCCGAATATCTTCTCTCTTCAGTTTTTTCATTTTCACTTGATTTTTATTGTTCCAGCTTCTGATAATCTCATTTCTTATCATCTCAGGTACATTAAGATCAAATATCATCAAATTTTGACCGTGAAATCATCAAAAACTAGAGTGATTCAAGAATTTTTAGGGTTTTAGAATCGCCTCTCAAATAGATCATCAATTTGAACTTGAAATGACTTGAACCATGTTTTAAAGTTATTAGTCGGTCGATTCTGAACATAGATATATGGTTTTTATGGACTGATTTGAGTTTTGGTAAACTGGAGTGTGAATCTCAAAAGTCAGCCGAATGACGCCATTCGGCGAATGGCTCAAACGGCGAAAGAAGTTCATTCGGAGAATGAATCCCATTCGACGAATGACTCATTTGACTGAAAGACTCATTCGGCGAATGACTCATTCAGATATTAGCTCATTCGGCGAATGACTCTCATTCGGTGAATAACTCATTCTGAAATAATCTCATTCGCCTGGATTCAGTTCATTCGGCTAGTTTATTTCAAATGTTTCTTTATTCTGATTTATGTATTTTGTGTAACTGATTGGTTCTAACAAGTTTTATTTGATTTTCAGAATGGCTGGATACAAGTCAGTAACGAAGAACAACATCTGTGCACATTTGGATCTCACCACTCCGAACGCCAAACACTACACTGAGATTATCACATTTCTCAGGCGTTCGAGGATCTTTACTGCCATATCTACTATTCATGTGCCATACCATTCTCATCAACAGGACTTCTGGGCCTCTGCCGATATAGATTATGAGGTTGAACCTCCTGTTATTCGAGGGAAAGTGCTGGGACATGATGTTGTTATATCGGCTGAGCACATCAGGAGAGTGTGTGGTTTCCAGGATACACCTGATCAGCCGTATCTGTTAGATCGTTATTTGGTTCATGGCTGCTTCATGAGGTGCAAGTACAAAGGCGATCTTGGAGCGGGAATCCTAAAAAAGGCTTATATGTCTCCATAGTTCAAGTACCTCGTTCATGTACTGATTCACTGCCTTGGATCTAGGAGAGGTGGTTTTGATGATATGAGGGAGACGATATAGTGTGCCTTTGTTTCCCTGGTGCTGAACCGACCATTCAACTTCTTTGAGATGATCTTCACTCATATGAAGGATAATGTGGCTATTAAAGGAGACAAGAAGTTCTTGATGTATCCGAGGTTCTTGCAACAGTTGATAGATGCACAGTTGCCTGATTTGCCGAAGATCAATGCGGATATCATTAAGCTGGAGCACATGAATGACATCACTCTCAATAGAGTGATGTCATACAGAGGCAAGGAGAGGAAGCCTGCAGCTCGATCTTTGTTTGGTCATCTTTATAGGCTTGATTACATAGCCCCAGTTGGTCAGAAATGGAGGCATGATGATTCTGATTCAAATATGGAGGATATAGTTGTACCTGATGATGGTGGAGATGATGATGCTGGTGCAAGTGCTAGTGGTGCAGGTGTCAGTGGTGCAGGTGGTAGTGGTGCTGGTGCTGGTGAGAGCTCAGTGGCTGTGAGCACTGTAGCTGTTAGTTCTGTTGTTGTGACTAGTGATGCTGGTGTGAATACCTCTATAGCTGCTAATGAGGATGTAGATATTGACTCACTGTTGGAGTTGGACTTCATGGCTACTACTACCTCCACAGTGACTACTCCTCTAGATATTACAGGCACCACATCTACTTCTGATGGGGTTGAGTCAGATGACTCAAGTGATGATGATGGTGAAGCTGGTACTGGTAAAGTTGATAGTTCTGATTCAGAGGACACACCAGATGATGAGTTTGAGAGTGTCTGGATAGGAGGGAGATTGATGAAGAGGAAGAGGAAGAGGAGTGAAGCTGAGATGGAGGAGATTACTGATCCATCTTTCATTCCTGAGTTTGATGTTTCACCTCCCCCTCGTTCTGTTCCAGCTACTGCAGCAGTTTCTGTTGCTGCAGTTTAGTCTTCATCATCAGCTGGCAGGAGAAAGAGAGCTAGATTTCTTTTTCAAAGGAGGTCAGAACTGTCCGGTGCTGCTACCACTGCTGTTACATCGGTGGCTTCAACTATAGTTTCTTCACTGACACGGTCAAGGGCTATTCCATTACGTACCACTATTGCCCCTCTGATCACTCCTATCATTCAGGATCCTATTTTTGTTGCTGCTTCTGCTGGTCCCTCCGTATCACGAGCTGACACGTTCGTGCCAACTGTTTCAATTGTGGATCAGCTTAACACTCTGAACAGTACGGTACTCAGACTGATGGAGAGGAACCTGGAACAAGAAAGGAAGAGCAGGGAGCAGGATCTGGTTATTGCTCAACTCTCTCAGAGGATCACTGAACAGGATACATTGTTGCTTCAAGCTGCAGATCAGCGAGCAGATCTCAGAGCTAGATCTGCTCAGCTGGAAGAACAATTACTAAAGTACATAGATGAGCACAACCAGCTGGCATTGACAGCCACTGGTTTCAGTGAAAGGATTTTGGCACTAGAAGCGGAGAATACTCGTCTTGCTGAACAAATTGAAGATCTTAAAGACAGCACTCCCAGGCTTGAGGAACAACAGTCCACTCTGATGACTCAGATTCAGAAAAGGATAAAGAAGAGGAAGATGATGAAGAAGATGATGAATCTGACGAGGAGAAAGTAGATTATGAGGAGTCTGATAAAGATGATGACTCAGATCAGGATGGATCAGGAAGCGGGTCTTCTAGTTCATCAGGTGAAGATAATGATGATGATGATGATGATGATGATGATCAAGCTCCTTCTACTTCTGAGATCCGGTCCAAGTCAATGAACGACAAGAAGAAACAGGCTCCTCCTCCACCTCCCTCTACACAAACAGAAGAACCAGCAGCTACTGAGGAAGTCGAAGCTGTGCCTATGAGACGTCAGCTAGATGAGACACTCACTATGATTCTTGACGCTCAAGGCATCATACAGCACTCAGTCAGCTATGACAAAGAGGAGGGGGATATTATTCACTGTTTATCAAGGAGCAAATAGCCGAACTGTTCAGGATAAATCCTGATGAGGTTATCACTGATGATACCTATATTCCTGTGTTTGATGAGCCAACCCCAGAGGCCTTTGATGATGTGGATGAAGTCATTGTGGAGGATATTACTGATGAAGAATACCCAAAGTATACATCAGTTGAGGACGAGCTTCCAACATTCACTGATCAGTTTGATCAAGCCACTGAAGATCTACTGATCCGATACTTAGAAGAACAAGTTGAGGTTAGCAAAGCCGAAGCTGATGATCAGAAGAAAAGAAAAGAGGAATGGAAGGCCTACTGGAAGGTCATGAAAAAAGAAAGCACCATAAAGATGCCAGATACGCACAAGAAAGTCTACATAACCAAAGGCTACAAGGCTGGAGGTCAAATCTTGAGCTGGGCCTACTTTCATGATCTTTGTTGCTATGCTGTGAAGAGAGAAAGAGGCATTGACTACTTCAAGCATCCTCATGATTTTAAGACGTTGCCCGGTTTCGAAGTCAATCAATTAGCACGTCTGAGGATGCTTTATAGTGAAGATTCTGGAATGTCAGCTTGGTTTTCTCGTCAAATTCAGTATGAGTACAGAAAGAGATGGGTGAACTTCCAGCCCCAACAGCCTGAACGTTATTATTTACCAGAGATTGATAGAGACACCCGAAAGCACAAGGTTATCCTGAAGTGGCTTCCTCCTAAAGTTTTGAAGAAGATTCCATTAAGGAAGATGCGACAAGACTTTATCGAGGGCTTCCGATGGTGGTATTACGATTGGCGAAGTGGAGAAGCTGTAATTGTTATGTGCAAGGACAGAAAATGGGAGACTGAACGTATATTTGACCCAATGTGGTTAACTAACTTGTCACGCAACGATGTCCAAGTTTTATTTCGACATCAGATCTTCTTTGATGTTCAAGACATGGTACAGGCATTACAGTTCATGAGGGTGATCCGTCTCTACAGTATTTTCAAGATTAATGCTGGAGCAGACTGGAAATCCATTTCAGAAAAATATTTCAGGAAAGACACTTCCAAAGACTGAACAAGGTCCAAAGGGGAGTTTGTAGATGCACTATATGTCCCTAGTTCAAGTTTGTACTATTCATCTTGTAAAGTTCAAGTTACATTAATGGAAGTTGTCTTTATATATTGTTCTTAATGTTTAATATTGATTATATGGTTGTTTGATTTGATTAATTAATATTTGAGTTTGAAGTCTGACCATTCGGGCGAATGACTCTACGAATGAAGTCATTCGCCGAATGAATTCCCTAGCGAATGACATAGGCAAGCGAATGAGTCATTCGCCGAATGACTCATTCGACTGACTTGTCCATTCGACATAGTCATTCGCCGAATGAGCTGCTTCGGCCCCTCATTCGGTCGAATGACTACAGTCTATAAATACAAGTTGAAATCATTTCAAACCTAACTTTGGCAAGTCCTCATTATTCCCAGTGCACTCCAGTGTCAAACCCTTGAAGTTTTGAGCGACTCTCACCGTCCAACTTCGATTCTCAACCCGTGGTGATCGATTCTCACTTGCACGTTGATTCTACTCACTCGATTCACCACGGTTGCAGTTGATTTCGATTGGAAAACTCTGGAATAGGATTCCGCACTATTCTAGAGGCTGTCAAGCAGATTTCCCTTGGAACCGGATTGTTTCCGAGCTCCTACCAGGTCCTACACTTGAAAACACTAAAACAAACTAGTATGAGTAGTGGGAAAGCCATGGTTGAGCCTGCAATAGGTCGGAGCTTAAGATGATGGTGATGAACACCAGAATCGAAATACGATACGAGCGTTGGATTCAAAAAGCTGACGATCTTTACGAATACGTACGTGAGTACGCGTTTCGACGAGATAACAAAATAATATTTAATGATATTAAAATTAGGAAAAGAAATTTAAAAACGTTTATTAAGAATTACAACCTAAGACGGATCCGGACAAATCGTTTCATTTAAATAAATAATTTAACGAAGGAAAACGAAATCATTTTACGAACCAACTTTATTTAGAATCTTTTTATTAAAACAAAACATAACTATTTAAATGTTTTATGTGGTTAAATATATTTTACGAGAAAACCGTGCATTCAATACTTTTAACGCGGAATAAACGAAACCGAACGAGCGGGATGGACCGGGGTATAAAGAAGGAAGAACACCATCTTCCTCCTCATTTTCATCATCCACTTTCTCTCTCAAGACCCAAAACCCGTAACCCTACTCTCTCTCTCTAACTTCTCTCTACCATAACTTCTTCAATTCACAACCATTTCGCGAGATCTTGGTGCCTAAACGACCATACAATCGAGGAGAACAAAAACCCACGAAGAAACTCAATGTTTGGTCGACATTTTGAGGTAAATCTAAAGCTTTATTTTCGGTTTTGTGGTGAAACACGAACTCTATCACTTAGTGTGGTTCTAACCGATCTAAACACTTGAAAACACTAAAACAAACTAGTATGAGTAGTGGTAAAGCCATGGTTGAGCCTGCAATAGGTTGAGCCATGGTTATTACCTTTACAACTTGTATACCTTTGATGTTTTTCATAAAAGCTATCATATATTAGATAATTAAAACTAACAAGTTTAGATTAACATTTTATGATGATCATTTATAAAGCTTTGGGTGTTACAACTTAACTTAGGACAAATAAACTAAGTAACGAGACATTTAATGATTGGAAGTAAACACTCATGGACACTCATAGTAATAAAACACATATACTTATGAACACAATTACACGATAAATACAGGTTGTTGAAGTATCTTTTGATTTCATTTACGTGACCGCGCATTTTACAAGATCACTGAATCTAAATCATTCAAGGTGAGTTCTCATAACCTCCTTTTAAACCATTTTGTTTTAAAACTCGGACGTGGAACATGTATACCAGATTTACATATTTTTTTGATAACACATGGATGACACCTGTTTTATCATTATGATATTCATATTATTGGATTATCATTGTTTATGGATTGTCACATATTATCTCGGATTATCACAACCCCATGAGTCGTTGTTGTTTACTTCGGTCATCTGCAATGATTACATGTATTGTCATGTGGATTACCACAATTCCATGAGTCGTTGTTGTTGACTTCGGTCATCCGCAATGATTTCATGTATTGTCACTTATACTATTTGGAAATATTGATGGTTGAGATTTGGTTGAATATATGTGATTGACTATTTGTGATTATTTGAATTATGTGATTGTGTGTTTGTGTTGTGTGTTGGCAGTGTTGGATTATCTCGCAGGTGCACATGTGGATTTTTCTCGGAAAACTATAAACTTTTATAAACATTTTATAAACATTTTTGAAACATAAAAACTTATGATTACTCACCAACTACTTCGTATTTGACACTTGATTTTCTACATGTTTAAGGGAACAAGGAGAAGTAAGTAGGGCAGGATAGCTCTACATCTTTTGGACATCATCACTTAGAGTCTTGGACTTAGCTAAAATAACTAAAATTCTGAAGACTAGAGTGTAGTTAGTTTAGCTAAATCTTTTGTGCAATTAGTGTAACTAAATCATGATGAACATGATTTTTGATGTAATTGATTTGTGTGATTTAATTGATATGTGATGATTTATTAGATGCCCACAAGCTTTTGAACAATCTACACATCCCTCGAGGCATCCCGACGTTTCCGCCATCGGTCAAGGTGTTACAGCTATATTCGACTCAGTGTATCTTGAAATCAGAGCCTCGTTTCGTGATTTCGCTTACACTCATTTTCTTTATTTCCGAGTTATGATTCTAACCTGAAAATTTTGAATTGTCACACAACAGCACCTGTTTTTCAACCAACCATCACCCGCGTTCGAGAACATTTCCAAAACCCAACCCGAACCCAAAACCGAAGTTATGCCTCAAAAAAACCCGACCCCCAATCGGCTACATCACGACGAAGGCATAGAAGAAAATATGTGCCTGAAAAAGCAACCAAACTGACCATCACTCTATAGAAGGAAGTTGAGGAGATGGCACTAGCTCGTGCCTACATCAATAATTCTCAAGATTTGTTCGTTGGTAACATCCAAATGAGTACGGAATTTTTGAAATATGTTGAAGCTCGGTTGTTCGCAGCAATGGATCATGACTCCTGCCGGACCAATGATATGATTTCTGGAAAATTGCGTGACTTACAACGTAAATTACAAAGTTAACGGACTATAGATCCAACACCACAACAACCGGCAAAGTGGTGTGAATGACAAGATGGTCATGACGAGGCTATGATGAGAAATGCTATAGAAAACGAGCAACTTTCTCATAACGCGGCGTGGAAAATTATGAGAAATCAACAAAATGGCATCCCATACCGAAGTTAAAACTTCGAAATGGACGAAGACAACAGACGAAGACGTCATCGTCCAAAAGTGCACAAACATTTAATCTGAGTTTGCCGGACGATGTATCGCCGATTTAAACGAGTCAGATGAGGAAGTCGAGATGGATGTGGAGTGATTATGGGGATGATGATGTTGGTTGTTTATGTGGCCCTATGTATAGTGATAGTGATGTGATCACTAAACATAGTCTTATGTATGAATATAATACTCAAATTGAATTGTTTGGATACACATACCGTGACCGGGGCTAGCTGCGGCAACAGAAAATTTCACCTGGAGGGTCGTGAAAATTGTTTTCAAGTCATGATTCATAGCGTACATCAATTATTTATTTTTGTTACCAATAGCTGGTAAATGTGACTTTCTAGGTCCCATGTCTTGAAATCGTTGTAAAATTGCTTCATTGTTATTTAAAGCATTTGATAAACTCTCAATATTTAGGTTTTAGATTTTTACCAAAGTATCTTTCTAAAGAAGCATTTCTACGTATAGATAATTAAATTATAAATTGAATTACTAGAATGAAAAATAAAAATAAAAGCAAAGAATTATTGATCACAAATCCTAGTTTGAATAATATATAAATCCTAGGTATGTCAAAAAAAGTGTCTAAGTCTAATATACAAAATAAAAAGCGAAGAAAACTTCTTACTTCATTTTAATGTGTTCGAGAATGCAAAATTAATGCACAATTTTTAGACTTCACATAAGGTACGCAACATGGGGATAGGCGATACAGTTGACAAGAAAGGAACCTATCATAACGCCGTCAAATTTAGTTTTAGGGTTAAAATAGATAAACCAGCATATAAATTAGGCTTTTATCTAAATTTTTTTGGCCAACAAAATTTTTGCATTTAGATAAAAGCCCATTTATAAACCTTTATATTTTACGTCGTCTTCTCCATCTAGTATGTACCAGGAGTAAAAGAACCAAACTACCATGTTCGAGCTTGCTGCTAGTTGTCACACCCCGAGCCGGCGGGACGGATCGACTTTCCCGTCGGGCGGAAGGTTCTCGAGGCGCGATATCGTGAGTGATAATCGTGATGATCAGATTGTTTACATAGCATCAATGTTAAGAATAACTAAAGCACAATATAACATTAAACTAGGATTACAAAGTTAAATTACAATTTTCAATGTTTAGTAATTTAACTAAGTAAACCTATCAAAAGAAAAGATGTGCTTTCCAAAACTACTAGGTCCTCTAACAGAGCATCCTAGCATGCAATCCTTAGCCTAAGCTTATTCCTGTATGTCACCTGAGAAAAACATGTAAGAAAAAAAAGTCAACACAATGGTTGGTGAGTTCATATGGTTTTAGTATTTGAAAAATGGCTTTGCAAACCTTTTAGGTAAAACCTTAACCTCATTAACATCACCTGTATCATCCAACTCGGTATGCTTATGTATAGGGCATACGAAAGGGTCGAGCCTACAACCCTCCCAGACACCATCCCACCACATACTAAGCCACATAGGACATTGATATTAATGATAATTAAGCGTTTTACCCACCGTCTACTTCTATTTCCAACAGGGTTTTAAGTAATATGTTTAAAAGTTTCAAACACACACACGAGTAACAACCTTAACCTCATTAACATCACCTGTATCATCCAACTCGGTATGCTTATGTATAGGGCATACGAAAGGGTCGAGCCTACAACCCGCCTAGACGCCATCCCACCACATACTAAGCCACATAGGACATTGATGTTAATGATAATTAAGCGTTTTACTCTCAACCAACACCACATCCGTTAAGGTTTCAAAATAAGTTTATGAGTTCACTTATGTGGACAACTGAATTTCTGGAGGGTGCATCACCAAAGGATACACCCAATGGTATTCAGTATCAATCTACAGAAGCAACTAGGGTGTAACGGTCTGCATCGGTGCGCAGTTAGAGGATATCCATTAGTAGACATAGAGTCTACTAATAGTATCATAATAATCCTAGCCACCGTTACAAAACATGGATGGA
The DNA here is from genome assembly GCA_009363875.1 of Mikania micrantha. Lineage (NCBI taxonomy): Eukaryota > Viridiplantae > Streptophyta > Magnoliopsida > Asterales > Asteraceae > Mikania > Mikania micrantha. The sequence goes on along the minus strand of CM018695.1, from coordinate 47,342,098 downwards.
CAATGAAGAACATTGAATGACTAGTAGGAGTTGACTCCATAGGTCAACATGCGAGGGCCAATCAGTCTGTCTTACAAGGTCCTGACAACGAAGAACACTGAATGACTAGTAGGAGTTGACTCCGTAGGTCAACATGCGATGGCCAATCAGTCTGTCTTACGAAGTCCTTGCTGGTTATTAAGTCTTTCGCCTTTCCGATACCATGTGTACATGTACATGTTTACCCACTTGAATCCCCTTTGTTAACATGTTTAAGTTTCTGAGTTTATTGAGTATTGAGTATAAGTATTTGATTATGAATATTGATCACAATCATTAAGTACTGAGTAAAAGACTTGAGTATTTAAGTAAAAGAATTGAGTTTACAGCATTGTACACAAGAGTAACTGAACTTTAATGTTTAAGCATAAAGTAAGTAAGTATTTGAATATAAAGTATTAGCACGTAAAGCATTTGAGTAAACTAATATTCAATATTGGTTTAAAATATTGAGTGTAAGTTTTTGAGTAATATTCTTGAGTATAACCAAGTATGCGTTTAAGAAATATGCATTTGAGAAATTTTTATGAGTAATGATATGAGTAAGTATATGTTTAAGAAAGATACAATCATGACTTATAATCATGATAGTTTATAACTTAAGTCATAAAGATTTAGCATCAACAAAATGAATGAACAACTTAACAGTTAACAGTTTATAAATAATTTTATAAACAGAAGCTAATAATCATTTCATAAAACATGACCACAATTATATAATTCATTTATACAAAACATTTGACATGTTTCTCAGTCCCGAAGTAAAAACAAAATAGTTTGAAAAGGGACAAATGAACTCACCTGTGTTGCTAAGACTGAAACTACCACAGATAATGCGCGCACGTTAGTTGCAGCTTAAGTATCTTCAACACCTGATTTGTTTTAAGAGATTCGAATACTATAAGTCGTTATAATAGACCTAAACTAGGGTTTTGGTCCCGGTGTGCAACTAAGTGTCCTATGTTACTAAGGTGTTTCTAGGATTTCTATCTACTAGTCTAACCTATTACCCATTCGTAACCCTTATCCCACAATTAATTATTACAAGTCTTAAATTAAAGTGTCTTTAGATTTATTCAATTTAAGTTAAACATTTATCAAAAAAAATCATTTAATTAATTTAATAGGATTTATAAGTCCATTTTCTTTTATTAAAACATAATCAATTTAAAAGAATTACACTTCAACATGATGGGCTTGTGTTAGTCCAATTGGATTAACCTCAGGCCCATTACTAGGCTTGGTGTGTCCAATGATTCTTGATCCACATCTTTGAATAACTCATCTCATATAATTCAAATGAATCATCTAGAGAGTTACATGTTCTTATGAAATTTCCTAAGGGTTGGGTGTTAATAATTAAATTAACACATTTAGCCTTAGTTTATTGTTTTGATCTTCATGATTTGAAATAAATTCCCAAGTGTTTTAAACCAACTAATAGGTGTTAACAACTCATGCTGAGTTGTTAGGGTGTTTAAAGAAAACCTTTGTTTTATTGAATGAACCCATGCGCATACACGTACCATGCATGCATACTCCTTCGTTGGTCATTTGTTTTGTGCATTCGTATATTCGTTTCCTTGATTTTTAAACTACGTTTGACATTCCTAGATCCCACAATATTGAAATTCGATAACAATTAAGTTCAAGCTTCATGGAGTCAGCGAACCTATTGACTGTCATGAAGGCAGCGAACCTCTTGGCTTTGACCAATGGTTCGGTAGTGACAATGGTCTAACGAACCTATGAGGCTCGGCAATAGAAATGACTAGACGAATCCTTAAGGTTCGGCAATGATAATGGCTCGACGAACCTTTATGGTTCGGCCAGAAGAAGGTTTGTGGTCAGCTAGTTCGTCCAAAGGTTCGGTTAATGTTCCAGGTTCGTCCCAAATGGTTCGGCTAACATGTAGAAGGTTCGGTGGTAGTAGGTTCGCTCCAATCAGGTTCGTGGTTCAAAGGTTTGGTTGATCAGGGTTCGCCTGGCTCCTGGTTCGTGGGTCAGCAGGTTCGTTATCCTAGAAGGTTCGGCCAGATGCTGGTTTGTTCGAGGGTTCGGCCAACTAGGTTCGGTCATCTCCCTACAGATCATGCAGGTTCGGCTAGGTGTAGGAAGGTTTGGCCGATCGAATTCAGTTCACGAACCTGCATCATCCTCTTCATCTTCAACCCTATCCTGTTACAGGTTAGTCCCTAGAGCTTTCTAGTCGATTACAATAGTTCCTCTAAGTGTTTCCTAGGTGTTTAGGCCGGTAAAAACAACAAAACACGAAGGGTTCTTGATATCTACTAAAACCGAAACAAAACTAAGATTTACCTCAAAAATGACGGCTAAAAGCTTGAATCCCTTGTACTTCCGTGATCTACGTGATGAGAGGATCGTTTTGACACCAAACACTCCCGATTCCGTGAAGAGATGGAGGAGAAATCCTAGAGAAAAGGTGGAGAGAATTCTAGAGAGAGGGCCGGATTTGTGGTGTAGAGAGAGAGAGTGAAGAGGTTGAAATGAAGAAGATGGTTCATTTGGGGTATTTATACCCCGGGTTAGTTCGGGTTCGTTTCGGTTGCTCGGTTTCGCATAAAACGTCGGTTTCGTTTCGTTTTCGAAATGAAATGTTACGGTTTTAAAAATAATATTTATAAATTTATTTTTGGTGGTAATTCCTAGTAAATTAACTAAATATCTTCTGTTCATTTTAAATTTCAAAACGAAATGTTATGTTTTCGAATCCTCACCCGTACGAATACGACGATAACTATACTTTTCAATATGGTTTTCTAATTATCGGATATCATTCAGAACGTTAAACTTTCAGATGTATTCGTACAGATCGTCACCTATACGAATAATCCGTCAATTTAGCATTCACGTAACGGCATCTGTTGTTGTTTTGTTGTGTAAAGCCTCACATACGTTTACACATAATAAAATCCTAACAAGCATTCATGTGTCAGTTTAGCGTTTTCTGATACGTTTCAGACTGTTAAACTGTGAGTTTGAATCAGATTATTGAGTCCATTGCGTAATAGTTTTGTGTCAAGCATTATATGATATTAGCAAACATTTAATACATGTAGTTTATGTCTAAAGTACTGTACCAGTTACTGTTCCGGTCACGATTCCGGCACTGGTGTTACACTAGTTATCGGATCTTGCTTGCTTTTGTCAGATTTCTTTCATCATAGCTGCCGGATTTTGTTTGCTTATGTCGTTTCATGAACCTTTTTTTTGACAAACAAAAGGGTCAAACCATATTAAATTTTCCAATGAGTACATTGTTTCAGTGGAAGTGTGGTCGGCCAATGGGTCAACGGAACCCGAGACCCTCCTGTAAATCCACCGATGACTGGGGTAGTAATCTAGATGACATGAAAAGTGTGTATGCTTATGTTTTTTCACTGGGTAACGTAGAGATGCACAAACAGGTTAACCGGTCGAAAACTAGTTTTGGAATAACCGAACCGGTTAACTGGTCAAAGTCTAGTAACCGGTTTTTACTAATAACCGGTTCGGTTAATAACCGGTTTTTCAACCTTTAAAACTGAAACCGATTTAATAACCGAAACCGGTTAACCGCAAAATAACCGATTTTTTAGTAAGATGGACCGGTTAACCGGTTTGAAAAACCGCTTAATAACCGGTTTGGTCCATTGAAACCTAAAACCGGTCCTAAACCGCAGGTTTTTTCAAAAACTTATAACCGATACGAATAACCGGTTTAAAAACTAGTTTCTAACCGATACCGATTCGGTTAACCGGTTTTTTTGTGCATCTCTAGGGTAACGGATCAGTTGCTTAGATTTCAAATAAACGAAACTCTGTTGCTTTTTCTAACATTGAAGTTGAGTACATCTCTTCATCTGCCGCAGCATCTTAAGCCATCTGGCTTCGAATGGTCTTAGCTGATTTGAGTATTCAACAAACTTCTACAACTGTGATTTATTGTGACAACCATGTTGGTTGAATATGATATTAATGAATGATAATGATCACATAAATTATATAATACTTACTTGATGACATTGCAATATAATATGAAGAAGATTATGCCATGATTTCCATTATGTTGTTGCCAATTTGATGGATGATAGCCGGAGAGATTTTGGGTGTCGATGGTTTCTCTGTATTGTGTATTTAGGGTTAAAAACAACAACTGAAGGGAAGTCCCCCTTTTATATGTGAGTTGTATTTCCATCAAATACAATTTAGACAAAGTGTAGGGATCATTATGTCAATATGTGAAAGTTAAATAAATAAGTAGGCCATATTATGTTTTATGGGTTCTAACATTCTCCCACTTGTCCGTTAACCATTTATGATAAGTATTTGTTAAATTTTGGCCAAATTGAAAACTTGTTAAAATTCATACTAAAACTATAAGCAGAAAGGTACAATCATTGAATTAGTAATCAATTCAAAATCCCCAACAATCATGCCCAAGTCTTAACATAAATTACATAAGCATGTATGACTAAAATTTAATCTTTTATGCATAATTTAATATGTATACAGATATGTCTATGAATAATAAATGCATGCAATGTTAAGCATAGACAAATAAGTTATTCAGTGAAATTAATAATACACAGTTTATGTTGTATTGTACATAACTTCTATATAAAACCCATTCTTGATATAAGATCTTGAAACAATTTGGGTGGTAGACATTTAGTCAACGGATCCGAAAGCATATCCTTCGTGTTAATATATTTGATACAAAGACTATTTTCTTCTACTCGTTCACGAACGAACAAGTACTTTGTATCAAGATATAATCATGCGCCATTTGAATTGTTACTATTCGAAAAACTTATGGCTGCTGAATTATCACAATAAATCTTCAATGACCGAGAAATGGAATTTATAAATTTGAGTCCACCAATTAGATTTCTCAACAACAATCCATGACAAGTTGCGTTATAAACAGCAACAGAAGTTGTTAACTATTGTTTATGACTTTTCTATGAATAGGTCCTCCTGCTAACATAAAGATGTATACAGATGTTGACTTTTTATCATCTTTGCATTTTGCAAAGTCAGAGTCTGAATAACCTATCACTTCAAGATTGTCACTTTTTCTATATGTTAATTTATAATCCTTTGTTAATTTAAGATAGCGTAATACTTTCTTTGATGCTTTCCAATGATCTAGGCATGGATTAGATTGATAACGGCCTAGCATTCCAGCAATTTACGCTATGTCAGCATGGGTACATACATTAGCATACATTAACTCCCAACAACATACACATAATGAATCAATCTCATTTGTTTCTTTTCTACATCTGTCTTTAAACACTAAAATGTACCAAAAACATCTCCTTTAACTAATGGGGCAACTGATGGTGAGCAATGTTGCATGTTTTAGCGAGTTAGAACACGGTTAATATAAGTTTTCGAGATAAGCCTAGTGTTCCACTTGCTCTATCTTGATGTATTTCAATACCAATAACATAAGATGCTTCACCGGGGTCTTTCATATCAAAATTAGACGATAATAATCTTTTTGACTCATGCAACATATCTCGACAATTACTTTCCAATAGAATATCATCAACATATAGGACAAGTATAGCAAAATTGCTCACACTTATTTTGAGGTAGGTGCATTGATCAACTTGGTTCTTAACAAAGCCATGTTTTTTCATAACTTCATAAAATTTTAAGTACCATTGACGAGATGCTTGTTTTAACACATATATTGACTTCTTTAGTTTGCAAACTAGATGTTCTTTACCTTTAGGCTTAAAGTCTTCAGGTTGAGTCATGTAAACATCTTCATATAGTTCACCATTGAGGAAAACAGTTTTAACATCCATTTGATGTAGCTCTAAATCAAAATGAGCTACTAAGGCCATTACAATCGTTATGGAATCTTTTCAGGAAACATGTGAAAAGGTTTCCTTTTAATCAGTTCCTTCCTTTTAAGTATAACTTTTTTGCAACCAATCGCGCTTTAAAAAGTTCAACATTTTCATTCAGGTCTAATCTGGTTTTACAAACCCATTTACATCCTACGGGTTTAACCCCATTAGTTAATTCAACCAATTCCCAAACGTTGTTCTTATCCATTGACTCAAGCTCATAAATCATAGCATTGTGTCATTTAGAAGATCGGTCACTAGGAATGGCTTCATTATAGGAAGTTGGATCATTATGCTTTCCTATGTCTATATCAATTTCACTAAGGTAAGTTAAATAATCATCAAAATTACTAGGACGTATAGACCTTGATGACCTCCTTGCCTGCCTGATCAGAATCTAACGTGCCTACCTGTTGAGGAATATTAGGATCATTTGCAACAATTGGATATTTTTCAACAAATGGTGGTGCAATGTCATGTACAAGAGGTGTTAATGGTGGTAAAGATAAAAAAACTCATCCCCCAACCTTTTGTATTTTGTGAAAGTTATAATCATGATATGAACTGCTCCAACTGATGTTAGAGTTCTCAAGGAATTCAGCATTAAGACTTTCAACAATACTTGTAGTGTGAGAAGGAAAATAAAATCTATATCCTTTTGATCTTTCAGGATAACTAACAAAGAAAAAACTGACAGTTATTTGTTAAGCTTCTTTTGTTGAGGATTATAGAGTTTTGCTACTGCAGGACAACCCCATAATGTCATATAACGTAAAATAGGTTTCCTTCCTGTCCAAATCTTAAAAGGAGTTTTGGGAACATATTTCAAAGGAACTCTATTTACAATAGCATCTTTAAGGCCTCAATCCACGAATATTTAGGCAATCCTAAATTGGCTAACAGACTTTGTACCATGTCCATAAGTGTCTTGTTCTTTCTCTTAGCTACTCCATTTTGCTGAGGAGTACCAGGCATGGTATATTGGTTTATGATCCCGTTTTCTCCACAAAAGTTAGAAAATGGACCGGGAACTTCACCAATATCATTATGTCGACCATAATATTCACCGCCTCTATTTGAACGCACTACTTTGATTTTACGATTCAATTGATTTTCAACATCAGCTTTGAAAACTTTTAACATATCAAGTGCTTCATATTTTTCTTTAATTAAATATAGGTACATATAACGTGAATGATCATCAATAAAATTAATGAATGATTTATGTCCAGCTATTCCTTTAGGAAAAGGTCCAAAAATATCAGTATGTATAAGTTCTAGAAGACTAGAAGTTCTGGTGGCACCTCATTTATTTTATTTTGTGATTATACCTGTAAGACATTTAACACAGTTTCAAAACCACTGAAATCAAGATTTGGTAAGACTTCATCCTTCACAAGTATTTGCATTCTATCTCGTTAAATATGGCCTAAGCGTTGATGCCATAACATGGATGAGGTTTCCAAATATCTCTTTCTTTTCTTAGTAACTTTATTAACATTAAATGATAGTAAGGATTTTGAAAATTGGCCATCTAGTTCTAGTTAATCCAAATATCCATCCAGATGACCATGACAAATAAGTTGGGAATTCTTAGTGATTGTGACTGTCGAACATTCATGATGAATTACATAACCATCGAGGCCTAATTTATGTACAGATACTAAATTCCAAGTAATTCTCAGTACATACAAAGTATCATATAAGTACCAATAATAACCAAGAATTTTTGCATAGTATTAGAAATATGCACCATAGAATCAGAATAAACCCACCAAGTGTTAAAAGGAACATTAATATTTAGAAACTTAAAAATCATAAATAGATGATCACCTTTCTTAGTCAACCAGTCCATGAATTTCGGGGCAGTCTCGTTGCCAATGCCCCTTTTTATAGAAGAATTTGCAATGAGGCTTCACCTTGGACATGCTAGAACTAGGATTGGTACTTAATTTCGACTTTTGGGATTTGGAAATCCCTTCTTTCATGAAAATATCTTTTCTCTTTGATGAAGTGGATGTGGTCTGATGAACAAATTCTGGTTTCTCCAATTTCACACGTTCTTCTTCCTGCACACACATAGCTGTCAACTCACTCATAGACCATTTGTCATTTTGAGTGTTATAGTTGATTTTAAAAGCATTAAAACATGCAGAAAGTGAAGTCATAATGAAGTGGATTAAGAAACCATCAGATATTTCCATGTTCATGCCCTCTAGTTTATGAGTCATGTCACTCATCATCATAATGTATTCACGCACACCACTTTCTCCAACGTATTTTGTTGTAAGCAACTTGAGAATCAGTGTGCTTGCATTTGCTTTTGAAGATCCTTTGAATTGTTCTTCAACTGAATCCAGATAAGTCTTTGCGTTGTCAAAATCAAGAATAGCTCCTCTGATTACAACTGAGATGGAATTCTTGATTATCATTAAAGACATTATGTTTGACCTCTCCCACTTGTCACACTCTAACTTCTGCTCAGTAGTACTTGAAGAAATTAAAGTAGAAGGAGCTTCATGTCGAAGAGCATAATCAAGATCCATCATGCCAAGAGTTAGTTTAATGGAATCTTTCCATGAAGCAAAGTTTGCTCCAGTAACTAGATCAATGTCATAATTAGAACTTATGGGAGATGCTAAACAATCATAAGTAAAGAAAAGAAAAGAATTAGACTATTGGATATTCGAGCAAGATAAGAATGATAAGAACATTGAAGATAAAGAATGTATGATAACACCCATATAATATATTAATGTATAAGATTCTACTTTGAACATTAGCTTCACTTTGGTTGTAGCTAATATTCAAGCATTAGGAATCTTAATTATAACGTACAACATGCATAATTTCAACAAATCACCTATGGGCAGAAAAAATTACTATGCATTCTAAGCCAATAAAATTCATCATAGTGTATCATCAAATAATTAGCCTTTGGGTTCATCATCTAACAAATACATATGATTAAATAAATGGATTTTAATCATAGGTTTCAATGAGTAAATGAGATATTAAACCTTTGGGTTTAATAAAACACAAACTCAGAAAACAAATCCAATATATTTAATATGTGAGAATATCACATATAATTTCTTAATTATATGTTTAACTTCTATATATTATTTTAGAGGTTCAAATAATTTCAAGTTTGAACTCTTTAAGAAAAAGGTTAAAATACACATATAATTATAATTGTAGAATTCGATTAAATATAGAATTCAAAATTAATGATTCAAAATATATCATAATTATGATCTTTTAAGATTAAATAAATAAATTGAATATTATGAGAAAAAAGAAGACATTCATTCGAGGCAAGTTAATAGGAAAAATTTATATTACTATTATTATTTATTTATTTATTTACTTATTTATTTTTTCTTCTTCGAGATAGCTCCATAGAAAACATCTATCAAATAATCCCAAATATAAACCCCTCAAAACATAAAAAAAATACCCTAAATCTTAAAAGGGTATGTGTAATCCCTTTAATCCTCTCCAGTCTCCACTGTCATCTAAAGAAAAAACCCCAAAATCACCCAATTTTGTTCATCATCGGCTTAACGTTGTGTTTCGAGTTTATTAAAGGAGGGAACAGAAAAGAAAAGAAAGGAAATAAGAGGAAAAGAAAGGAAAAAATGGTTTTCTTTCCTTCCATTTCCTTCCAAATCGGAAGGAAAGAAAAGCAAGGAAATTTAGCCTAGGTTTCCTTCCACTTCTCTTCCTTTCTCTCCTTAAATGAAACTCGGAAACACAAAATGTGTTATTTTCTTTTCTCTTCGCTCGTTAAATGAAACTCGGGAACACAAAAATGTTTCCCCTTTCCTTATATTTCCTTTATTTTCTCTCGTTAAATGAACTCGGGAACACAACGTAAGGGTTTCAATGTCATCATTGAATCCAAACACTACAAAGGTTTGGATCATAAGACATCAAGGATCTGAATCAACTTCAAACCTCTGAGCCGAAACAATTTGTGAGCCGCAAAGTATTTATTTTGGTGGAGCGGCAGTGGGTGGTGGTGGTGAACCCGGCACACGGCATTGCGTGATCGAGGGTAGGTTTCGCATGTTCGGCAGTGGGTGGTGGTGGTGAACCCAAGCCATAAGGGTCTTTAATGTTGCAAAGATCTGAGTTCATAAGACCAAGAAGTGGTAAAATTTCTTCGCCGCAAAGGAATCTCAGAACTGCAGAATTAGAAGAAACCAAGATTGTCAATTTTCCATGTTTGTTATGAGTGACAAAGAATGGTATGTATGGGAAATTATTTTGTTCAATTTATCATCAGAAAGAATCCAAAGATTCCAAGTTTGTTATCTTAATATTGAATCATCTTTCAACATAATATTCATTATTCATATTATGCTTTCGATTGAAAATTAGATTTACAACAATTGATTGGTTATTTCCAAAATAAATGAATAAATAAATACTCAGAATCGTTTTGCTTATTTTAAGATTACTCAAAATCATTTAAGAATAGACTTGAGATCGATCAATAATTTATTTATTGTTGTTTCAGAAGACAATCATTTAGAGTAACTGGTTGTTTTCGTTTTCATTTCTATAAAAACGTAACTCCGCTGTAAACATATAAATTGAAAATTGATATTCAGGTTCAATTTATCAACACTTTCTCTGATACCACATGTTAGGTTGAATATGATATTAATGAACAATGATAATCATATAAATCATATAATACTTACTTGATGGGATTGTAATCTTAGATGAAGAAGATGATCCATGATTTCCTTTATGTTGTTGCCAATTTGAGGGATGATAGCCAAAGAGTTTTGGGTGTCGATGGTTTCTCTATAATGTACTATTGTGTATTTAGGGTTTAAAAACAACTAAAGGGAAATCCCCTTTTATATGTGAGTTATATTTCCATCATATACAATTTAAATAAAGTATAAGGACTATTATGTCAATATGTGAAAGTTAAATAAATAAGTAGGTCATATTATGTTTTATGAGTTCTAACAAACCAGTCTACAATCAATCTAAGAATCCAGTCTTGCATAGTCGTTCAAAACACATTGAGTATGTTTAAAATTTTGTAACACTCAGACTCAGTTGCGTATATTTTAACAAAGGCTCTGGCTCATGAAAAGTTTGTCTATTTTAGACATATGATGGGAGTCAGATAGTTTGATGCAAGGGAGGGTGTTGAACATGCTTCAAACTTAACTGTCACATGCTTGAAAGGTGGCTAACGGTAAAGTTGAAGATGCCCTTGTGGTTGACCGAGTTTGGTGGCTTCCTTTGAACAAAGTCATGCGTGACTCATCAGTAGTTATTTTTCCTATTTTCTAAATTTAACGTTGTTTGATTGTTTAGCTATTTAAGGCAGTTTAGTCTCTTTCATTTGTATGCAACTTTTTCATATCCAATAAAACTAAAAGCTTTATGCAGTATCTTGTTTGATTGTTCTTGTTTGTTAATCTCTGAACCATCACCATACTGGTCCATATGATATCCATTTATCAGATTGAAAAGCGCATCAAGAACCGAGTTAATTTTCTAACAAACATTTGCTATTCTCCCCAGTTAATATCCAAATCTTTAAGTTTAACCATCCACTTTTCAGTGTCTTGTGAAATATTGGGTTTAGATGGTGCTTTCTCTCCATCATTCGTGTTGTTTCTCACTCTGTTTGGATGTCTGACCTTAAGCGACAAAAGGCGTGAAACTTCATGTAGGCCGCCCCATTTTTCCAAAGCTCGGGCTATGTCATACCGACCTACAGAAAACATAATCTTTTAGCAATACAGATACCCATCATTAACAAATCTTAAGAACATCTTAATATAACCCATGTATATACATATATAAATAAAATAGATCCCACAAAAAATTGTGCACTGTTTGATCTTATTTCGACCCAATTTGCATATGAATGAATTTGTTTTGGGCTGTGTTTTCCTCTAAGGGGAAAAATCGGTAAAGTAAAAATAATATTTGAAATAAACCTTTTAAATTGCTTAATCTAAAAACTAAAAAATTATTTTTAAATTTATTGCGATAATATAGTTTTTCCAACACTAACAGCCTATTAAAAGAAAAAGAAAAAAAGTGTCTTGGGTTAAACATACCAGATCTTGTTTTGACCCACCCACACCCAACTTGACTGACCCGCCCATTTTGTCATCTTTATTCTAAATGCACTATATAACCAATTCCAAAATACGACAATAACATATATATATGAAGGGGCAGTTTTCTCAGAGGTTATATGAATTGGAGAACTTGTATAATCATAATTTTGTAAATAAAACTACCTAAAAATATATGAAAATTGAATAAATAGTGCAGTTAATGTGTCGTGTGAGTTGGAAATGAAACTGATATACCTCCACGCTCAAATGATTTTCTACTGGGCATATAAGCTTGATCCATCCCCCAACTCTTTTGAAAACGACCAATCTGTTAGGGAAAAAAAAACCAAGAAGAAAGTAGTGAGCTTACAGAAAAGAAAATCGTGAATTTATTAGAAAAGAAATCAATTGACTTATGGTTGATTTGAGTAATGTTTGATTATAATTGGCTAAAAGGGTAAAAATAATAAATAAATTAATAAATAAATAAATGGATCAAGTGGACAGAACGGGTTGATAGTCATCCAAACTCCAAGTCTCCGACGTGTATTTTTAATGCTTAAACCCTCTTAAATTACTTTATTTAACAATTTATGTTGTTATTGAAAATAATATAACTTTAGTATGTTTGCCACAATGCCGGGATCTCCTTTGAGGCAACCTCTTTATCCCCATTAGGATAGGAATAAGGTATGCCTTCATTTCATCCCAGACGCTACTAAGTAGCGAGATTTTACTCGGTATGTTTGTTTGTTGTGTATCTTTGCCACATCAACAAATTTATTGGGATAATAAGAGATTCAAATACCACCCCCCCCCCCCCCCCCAAAAAACAAAAAAAAAATGATCTTTTTTAACCTGTGTGCCAGTTAACATGACACCCAATCCACCCGTTTTGCCACTTCTAATTATAAAAACCATGATTTTATCAATGTTTAATTGGCAATCATCTATTTATAAACTTCTGTTAGGACTCTAACTAATCATCATTATTCAGACTTAAATCATTTGCTAAAATGGAGAGAATGGTAAAACTACACAATCTGACCTCTTCTTTTAAATTCTCAAGCTGATCCCAGTACCCTTTAGGTTTAGGGTCCTTGTAAGCAAGAGAAAGATTCATCAATGAAGCAATCTTTCTGAAACCCCCCCTTCGAGAGATCGCCTTCTCCATATCAAATCTTCCATGCTTCCGTAATTGGCTTCTCATTGGCATAAACCCTTCTTGCCCATGTTCAGAAATGAATTTCAGAAGCTCGATTTTTAGTACCTCAATATCCTTATGCAACCCAACAACCCGATGTCTTCTTCTAGAAGGATTTTCATCACTGCTTCTTGATGATTGTTTTAAGAGATCCACATTCCCAACAACATCACTAGTGTGCCTGATATTGGTTTCAATGCCATTGTCTCTTGTGTGCATTGCATCATTACATAGTTCAACATAACTTTTTGCTTCATTGTTCTCGATATAGTCACGAATTGCGCACAAGTTGGATGGGAGGTCTTCATAGATGACCTAGTTTTATCAAATGAAATCAAATTAAAACAACGAATAGCATGTTTCTGATTGACTTGATGTAAACAAACTATTTTCAGTGAGATTCAATAAACCATGGATTTGCATATATTCTGGAAATGTAAGTTACTACTGGAAGTGGTGATTTTAAATGAGTTTCCTTTTAGATACGTCTGTTTTGGGTTATGTTTTATCTCAAATTGGCCAAATGAAAAAACTTGCAAAGAAAAGAGGTTAAAACGATTGACATTAACTCAAGCCTATTTTGATGTCACCAACCTCCTAAATTGTAATTAACACAGTAACCATTTACATACAATATGAATGGACCTATTTTGAGGGCCCTAGGCAGCATTAAAACCGGGGCCCTTCATTCCTTCGAGAACTTACTTTTTTCTCAACGTCTCTTTGATTCGTTCGTTTCCTTGCAAGCTTAGGCAACCCTTTTATTAGGGGTATTTGTGGTCCTGTTTCTAGATAAAACCTTAAATAACGGTTTATGAAAAACTAAAACCAAAACCGAACACTTAAAACCAAACATTCGTCGGAAAATCCTGCGGTCCCCTTCATTTTCTTCCTACGGTTTTATACTTTTGAAACTAATCGACCAATGCTTGGGGAAAAGACCGACCGCGAAACCGAACCATATGGGGCCTAGGCGATTGCCTTGTTTTTTAGCAAAGAAGGGCAGCTCTGCAACCCAACATAGCTCATTTAAACTTGTTGACCGACCCACTCATCTTGCCACTTATAGTTTTCCGTAGGGGTGGTGCAATGGTTGCACCTGATTCCCCTCTAGAGAAGGTCTTAAGTTCGAAACTTTTTTCCACTGGTTTGATGGTTTCCTATCATAACCTCTTGAAGCCTGCTTGTCCAGAGCAAGTTTCTGTTTACCTGATCTCATTGGTTAGCAGGGTATTGGCAGGGTGATTTTTCCGTTAATGAGTTCTCATGGTTACCAAAAAGAAAAGGAAAAAAAAAGGCTTCAAGAAAACAAGATAGCTTCACCTCTTCCATGATGGCCTCAGAAAGCAAGGAACCTGGATGCATCTTTGACTCCACACTGTATTTCAACAGTGTGTGGTGATTGCCAAGTTGTTCAAGTAGCCATCTTCCCTTGAAGGAATCAAAATCACCTTCAACTTGCTCAAATGTTATTTCTTGCTCAAGGTATTCACAAAGATCTAGGACAACACGTGCATGAAGTACCATATACAATAAGCCCTTGCATCCTTCCTGCGTGATGAAACAATAAGTTTTTCCCTTTTTATATTTGCTGTAGTATTTATCTACCATTTTACCATAAAAACTTATTGACTGAATCAACTTAAGCAAACAAGAGGAAAGAAAACAAGATCCGACAGGTGGTGCCTAAAATTCATAAGAACATCATATGAATGAATATGTGATCCTGTCAAAGAAAACCAAAAATACCTGAAGAATTCGAACTTTGTTGTTTTCTCGCGCTAAAACCTTGCTAATAGCTAAGTTTGGAACTATCCTGTCAAAACATTTTTTCCCGAGCAGACATCAGGAAGTCAAGCATAGTATTTCAAGAAACGACAACGGTATAACAACATAAATGCATATAATTTTATAAAAAAATTAACTTTTTCTTTATATTTCAGCCATAGTAAAGATGGTGTCTATCTTTTTTTCTTCCACCTACCAGAAAATTATTCATTATCCATCAGAACATTTAACTGATTGTCATCCAAATCAACATGATATATAAAGAATAATTCTGTTCCTTTCTATTCAAGTCACCTATTACCAATACAAAATAGATAAAAAAAAAAAAAGCAGTGGCTGTGATAGCAAACTGCAAAAGTTTAGTGATATCAACATGGATAGCAAAAAATAACATATAGAGCGTTCACATTATAGAAACCAGTGGAAGTAAGAGATATGCTACTTACTCAGGAAGGGTTTCATAGGAAGTCAAAACATTCCACACTTCACGAACAGGAGCTTTCACAGTTATGCTAGCAAAAACACATCGATGAACACCTCCATTTTCCTTCATTGCAATTTTATTAATCAGATAGCAAAAAGAGTAGCTTCTCCATCCTCATGACAGAGCACAATAAATAAGTTAATAAAGAGAAAAAAAGGGGCTTTGAGCTGGGGGTCTCATTGAGATTAGTCTCTTTATCTTCTGTAATACAGGTAAGATTTATCCTCATCTTACTCTCCTTTGACCCTACTTTATGAATCGGTTATTATTTAGGCACATTTGACTGATTGTATTTATGATTTATGAATAAGTTGATATGGTTTGAGTTTATTATTAAAAAGTCATATGAATAAAACACGAAAATAGCAAGAAAGGAAACCCTTCAAACATATAAAAGTCACCTTGAGTGTATTTTTAATGCATAAAACTTTTAGACCACTTTATTAGAAAATCTAGAATAATCTTGAAAACTTTTTAACTTTTCAAATTACAATATTCACAAAAAATTTAACATTTTTGGATATAGAGTGTTTTGGGTCAACCTGACATGACTCCACCAGCCTGTTTGTTTCAACCCCAGGGCCTAGCCAAACAACTACCCATTTTAGCTCATTACCCAACCTTAATGTTTTTTTTTCACATCTATTAATAATAGCTAGTCAATTACCAATAGGCCATCAAATCTCCTAAGATGAATTTCATCCACCTTGCAAGGGCTGTCAATCTGGCAAGTTTTGCCAAACACTCCCCAGTTATTGTTTACTTCAGCAGCATGTTTGGAAGCCACAGTAGGGATATTCTTATCTAAGGTACCATCAATATCTATGGTGGCGGAAGCTACAGTTGGTGTAGCCGAATAAACTTCAGTACTCGTATTTTCATTTCCTTCAAAACTTCTCTCAGATCTACGAGCTATAGCTTGAAGATTCACAGGGAGATCCGATCGAATAATTCTTTCCATAAATATTGCAGGAATGTTGAAGTTTGGTATAACATTAACTTCATAAGACAGAATTGCTGTTGAAGTCCTGTAACCAACAGGATTGCTTATGTATAACTTTGTGGGCTAGCTAGAAAGATTTTAATATACTAACATAGCATACATGGTTATACAATTTGGTGATAGGTTTTCACTTCTCTATTATAAATATCTGATCAAATACTGATTAAATTGGAAAGGTTTTAAGTTTCTAGCTTGGTTTAAAAACTTTGTTTTATAATAAGATCTCTAAGAAAAAATAGCATCTAAAGCTAGAAGTCGGTTTCATAGTCAGGCATTAACACTGTACTACCTAAACACATGGCAGAAAAGCAAAAAAAACAACCTACTCATACTCAATATAGAAAATGGTGTCTTAACAATTTACATTATTTGTGTTAGGTATATTTAAAATATGATTTACCTTCTCCCTGATTTGACAAACCATTTGCCTTCAAATTTCTTAAAATCTCCATCAACCATAGAGAAGTGGAGTTCACGACCATTAGCCTGAACTATGAGAAATTTTTACAGTTAGCATTTGAATCAGATGTATGCCTGCATAATTATGTACTTCCCAGATATCAATCTGATCATTGATGCATATTTGAAAATACCATAATGTATCGACAATAGCTTGGCAATAATCTCAAACGATACTCCATAATGCAGCATGGTTACACATAAGGTAAATTCATTTCAATTCCAGTCGCATGTCAAATTGTCAAACCAAAAGGAAACAAAAACAACAAATGCCGGGTACATCAGATTGTTTTCATCCACAGGTAAGAAGTTTGTAAATTATTCTTAGTTTCATAAATGTAATTGATACATGAAATGATGAAGCTCTTAAGATCCCCAGCTAAAAGAAGCAATATGCTGACAATATTCTGTATATCTTCTAGCTTAGATGACGTTACTATAGTACAGGCTTTTCATTTATACTCTTGTCGAACTTTATGAATCTGTATAATGTTACCTCCAGTATACTTTATGTTTCTTAGTTTCTCACAGACCTTCAAACTGATAAAACAAGTGTTGAGTATAACCCTACAGTTATCCAAATGCACTTCATCTTTTTGTGTCAGCCGTTCTTTACAGTTACCCATCAGAATCAAGTAATATAAATATCTTAAATTGGTAAGACTATAAATAGACACTTACTGTGTTTGGAAACTCTTGGAGATCTAAAACAACACGAGCTTCAATATGCCAATATAGTGCCCTCTGCAAGCCTCTTTGTTCCAACCATATTCTTCCTGGATGAGCACAGGGAATTCTTGCACTAACCATAAGAACACAATATATGATATGATTTCAGAATCAAAACACAGTATACTAATAAAAGTTAACAAACGATACGCTATACTCATCAGATATAGTTTAAAAATCAGCACTAATGACTTCTGGGGTGAATCTGATGGTTTTGAGGAATGAAAATTGATACAGTTAATTCAATTTTCAAAGCCAGTAACATTTCTCTACAAGATGGAATATGTTAGTTTCCGCATCATATATTATCAATCCAAATCTCTTTTTCTTTAATATCATTATTCCACATGTACAACACTTTTTTCTTTTATATGTATGTGTAAATTCATCACAGTTTAAGATTTAAAAGCAGTTTAAGTTACATTGTACCGAAAACTATAAATTCTGGTAATATAACCAACTAAAAGATGATGATTTATACATACACATAAAATAAAAAAAAATGTTTAACATGTGTAGTAATTATATAAAAAAACAAATTTGAATTGATCGTGACAGAGTTATAAGGGTTAACACCATAAGAGTTAGTCGACAACGAATCCTTATAAAAATTAATATTAGTTAAGAACTAAAAGAATAATTCTAGCCACAAGTTTAAAGGGTATAAAAGTAACTTTTCTTAACTTAAAAGAAAATAATTTTTATACCCCTTAAATTATGTGACTATAAATGGTTCTTTTAAGCTCTCTACAACTTTCTAAAGTAATAAGACGTATTTATTCAGTTAACACAATAAACATAGGTCAATAAAGGAAACACATCCTATATATATATAAATATGAACAAGTTCTCTACAACTTGTTGTTTCTCATTTAAATATAAATACATATATATATATATATATATATATATATATATATATATATATATATATATCTATATATATATATATACACACACATATATATAGCGATTGTATCATATGAAAACCCGATTTTAGAGAGAAAACCCTTAAACCGTATATGAGCCATTGATTTGAAATCTTGAAAATAATCATGTGGTCTACATTAAATTGAATAAAAAATTAGGATTTTAATAAAAAAAATGGTTTAACATGGACCACATGTTTATTTTCAAATACTATAAATCAACGATGTACATAGGATTTAAGGGTTTCTCTTTAACATCGGGTTTTCAAAGGATAAAATCCCTATATATATATGTATGTATGTATGTATGTATGTATGTATGTATGTATGTATGTATGTATGTATGTATGTATGTATGTATATATAAGGATTGAATCCTATGAAAACCTGATCTTACAAAGAAAACCCTTAAACCGTATGTGATCCATTGATTTGGAATCTTTAAAATAAATATTTGGTCCACATTAAAAATGATTTGTTTATTCAAGTGTTTTTGTGTTTTATAGATTTGTCCTTTTTATGTTTATTAAATGATGTTGATCTTAGTTACAAAAGCTTTTTAATTGATGTTTAATATTTATATATATATATATATATATATATATATATGATAAAAATATTTATTTATTTTCTTCCGCCTCGAAGTTACACCTCGTTTCGCCTTGAGGCGTACGCCTCGTGAGGCAGAGTGAAAACGCCTCGAGGCGTGATTCCGTTCTTTTAAACCTTGTAACTTGAGAACTAAAGGAACCATTTATAACCACAAGTTTAAAAGGTATAATAGTAACTTCTCCTATTTTAAAGGAAAATTACTTTTATACCTCTAAAAACATGTAATTCAAAATTAGTTCATTTGATTCCTTCATATTTAATGGTTCTTAATAGAATAAGTCTGTGTGTGTGTGCAGTGGCGGACCCAGAAATTTTTTTCATGGGGGGCGGAAATTTTTTAGGTTTGTTGGTGTTCAAGTTGAGTTGAGGCGGATCGGGTCGGGTCATGTTAAAAAAGGACAATCAAACTAAAATTTATATATAAAGACGTAATGAAAATAAAATACATCTAAAGTTGTTCGCTACGTGATTTTATTTTTTTTATATATATCCAAAACAACGTATAAGGCCCTGAGAATTGGGGGTGCCCAGGACGAGTCGAAAAAAAGGCCCCTTAGTGAATTTGAATATTAAGTTGACTAGTTGAGGATATTCAAAAAAGTTAAAAACTGTTAATACGAGAAAAATGAACCGTATTCATCACTGAAAAAAACGAACTGAATTCTGAATTTGGTTTAAGGTTTGGTTCCTAACTGTATCCGAATTTTGAAGTTGGCTCTTAACTGTATACGAATTTCGGTTATCGGTTCCAATTTTTGTGGAATTCGTTTTGTTTGGTTAACCGATTAAAGGGAATTCATATTTAAATTTTTTATCTTTATAATATATAAGGTTGAACTAGGTTTATTTATATCGGTTTATTTGGTTTTTAATTGGTATATTTGATTGAATTCGGTTTAATCGGTTTTTAACTAGTTTTGTGGTGGATTGTCTTATTATAATTAATACTAAACTTGAATTTACATTGGATTTAGATTATTAGTTGGGCATTTTTAAACTTAGTTTTATTAATTAACACTTAGATTTTAAAAGTTTAATGGGGGCGATTGTAAAATTTTACGGAGGGCGATTAGGATTTTAACATATATATACTACTAAAAAAAATTTTTCAAGGTAGGCAGCTGCCCCCCGGGGGTCAATGTAGGTACGCCCCTCTGTGTGTGTGTATTATATGAGTAAATAATTACAAAAAATAATCAAATCATATTTCCTAAACATTAGTTTTAAAATGCACACTTTTCATATGCAAGATGCAATTTATTTATACATATTTTTAACATTTTTGTAGCTCAATATCTAGACATATATAAGCTATATAAATGGTTTAATACCTAGATAACCTATAAAATAAGATTGGGGATGATGCAATACCTAAAAATTAGATTGGGGATGAAATCAGCAAGCCTCTCATAATCTGTAAGTGCCTTCCACACAGAATCAACGTCCGCATCCACTTCAACCTCCGATTTCACACGACGCTCCCTCCATGAAATCACCTCCACTTCACATTTAACCTTTCTCTTCTTCCCACCTTCTTCATACAGCACAACTTCCTCAGCACTAATCTCGTTGATACTCCCATTCGTTGCATTCTTACACACGGATTTACTAGAATTACAACCTTTGACGGATTTGAAATTTGCATTCGAAAATTTGAAATAACGTGTAGAAAAAGTAGCCGTAGTTGTTGTACAGTGAATGTTGTTGTTCCGACTGATTTTCCGGCGGATTTTGAAGGATGAAGAGTGTTGTAGCTTGACGGAACTATCGCCGGCGCAGCGGTTGTAGTCGGAGAGATGGTCGTGACGGTGACCGGAGGACAGAGACCCGTCGGAGACGAGCATACTGTGTGTTTGCGTCATTGTGTGTGTGAAAATGAGCGGGGGAAAGGCGCTCTCGATCTCGTGATAACTGTTGTGGATAAATATTTCCGTTTTGGCCTCTGAACAATCAATGAATGTTATTTGTAGATGCTTTTTATGTGCTCTCGACTTTGAAAAATTGTGGTTAATATTTAGCAGTTGATCGTTGTCACTCAATTATATTAAATAAATATCTAACATCATTAATGCTGTTAAAAAAATAATAAAAAAAATCTAAAACCATTGCCGATTTTTTTTTCGGGAGTCGTTTGCTCGTTTTGTATGGAAGGGGGCGTGCACTTCCCACTATTAAGACACCGTATTAGAAGTCAGGGTCGGCTCAACCATTTTAAAGTCCCTAAACGAACTAAAAAATCGAGGCTTTACATTAGTGGCTACGTTAAAAGCTTTCTCATTTTATCCAGGCTTGAGACCGGCAATAATAAACTAAACATTTGCATTTAATGGAGTTAAAAAAATTGTTTATATTTACATGTATAAAATATTTAGATTATATTTATTTTTTTGGTTTTTTAAATGCTAATTCTTTAATAAAAATGTTTATTATTAATGATAAAAGAATAATTGACTGGAAAGTTATCATGTGTATTCACGATTACAAGCCTTATAAGGCTGAGTACATAATTTGAATAGAGCAATTACATGAGTAGATTTAGCAACTAATGTAGACTTTGACTTTTCCATACGGCACTGATTGTTGGCCGATTATAAAGAACCAAACCAGAATGCTGAAGACAGCGGAGATGAGGATGCTGAGATGGATGTGCGGTCGTGCGGACATACAAGGCTTGATCGGATAAGGAACGAGGTCTTCCGGGAAAGATTAGAGGTGGCAAACATCTTGGACAAAGTGAGAGAAGGAAGATTGAGATGGTTTGGGCATGTGAAAATGTCACACCCCCTGTGCCGCGTGCGGAATCCACGGCGCGGTGACGATCGATGGTTGAATCATGCACAAGTATTGAATAAGAACAACCACAATGCATTACTAAGTTGCATAAAGTTTAGACAGTTGTTTAGTTACAGACATTCTATCTATCTACCAAAAGACTGACAACTACAGACCCAAAAATATTGTTTACAAAATAAGACTCAGACAAGACAATTAAACAATCAGGATGTGAGTTTCTAATCCACCCTAGCTTGTTTCTTCATCTTGTTCTATCTTAACTATGGTCTCCTTAGTTGTCCTTGTGAAGCTCTAAACCTGATTACCTGAAACACGTGAAAAGTAACTGTCAACTACAAAAGTGGTTGGTGAGAACAATAGGTTTAACATTTGTAAATATGAATCTGTATTGTAAATCATATGTATAAAACATTGAATAAAAATGGCATGGATAGTTGCAACCTAAATTAACATCAAGTAAGAATAACGTGTGCAAATAGTCTAATGACTGTCTACTAAAAAAGCCAACATATAATCAAGTCTCAAACTACGTTTGGAGTCAGAAAGCAGTCAGCAACGCATTCAACACGAGATGTACTAATGAGTTTACTCAAAAGACAAACTCCGTGTTGACGTACCCGGTCAATATGACCTATGCTGGTAAAGTTAACTAGCAGCAAATCCATATTACCGTAACGCATCCAATCTGCAGTTAGTTTTTAAAACAAATTTAAAACACTAACCACAACCTTGGCGTAACCAAAATGTGTCCCGCTTTCCCTTGTTGTGATCACCAGTACTAACGTTATAAGAATAAGATTAAGATTGAATAAGTGTCTTGATGTGTGTATAAGTTTGTTCACAACGATGAACACCATGCTTTTATGTTCTTAAGGTTGACTCGTTTGATTTAAAACATTTGGTTGAATACCCGTGATTGTTTACCATGATTTGAAAACCCTTGATTGAATACCACATGAAAATCCTTGATTTAATACCTTGTTTTGAAATCCTTGATTGAGTACGGTGATAGAAAACCCTTGTATAATTACAAGGTTTGAACGAAAACATTTACTAAAACATTTATTTAAAACACAGGTTATAGTTTAAAAGCTTGTAAGAGTTTGTAAAAGTTAATCTTTCAAAGTGTTTAACATTTATAAAACATTTTATGTAAAACAGGTTGCAAAATAATTTATAAAAACTCTTTTATAAAACCTTTTAACAAAATGTGTTTAACAGTTGTAAAGACAGTAGAATTTTAGAATAAACCTTTGATTGTTTTAAAAGATGAGTGAATTCTGTATATGATAAGTTGTAGTACAAATGATGTTTGGTCACGTGTTCCACCCCAAAACAGTTATAAAACAGTAAAAGAGGGGCTAATGTTCTCACCTGACAGCAGTAGACTCTGGACCTAAACAAGTAGCAAGCAACGAGACTTCTAACTGATTCCTATATCATTGTAATCATACGTATAATATAAGATTTACGATTGTATAGACTTTGAATGATTGATTGACTTACGTGACTTGGTTGACTTATGTTGACTTGCTAATGATTAATTCTTGAATAACTTGTTCTCATGTTAAAAGTGTCGCATGAACTTGAATAACATGATTTGATTCCTTAGAATGATGATTGATTTATGAAAAGCATGTGTCATGTTACATCATGCATAAGGATAGTTATACATATATGTAACATGTGTTGATGATTCACGATAAGTGTTTGTTTCCCTTGTATTCTTTGAAAAGATTTATGTATATAAGCCCTTGTGATTACGTTATTACTTTAACATTAAGCTAAGTTTGCTTATCTAAAATGCATTCCTTCTACAATCACTTAGGATCGGTTTAGGGTTAGATTACCCTTAACGACCCCTTAGGGCTACTTGATCATTCGTAAGTCCACTAGTTGTGTAACTTGGAAAAATCCTTAGGCTTTAAAACTTGGTTTTTCATAACTTCTCTGATCATACGAATGAGTCTTCATTCGCATGGTAGAACTGTGCGAATGAGTCTCTGTCGTTCAAGATAGACGTGTGAATGGACACTAAGTCCGAATGAAGCTCTCGTGCGAATGTGGTATCATTCGTATGTGCTCGTCATTTGGGCAACAAGTACATTCGTCCATATGCCCATTCGTACTTAGTTTCCGGCGAATGAGAGGGTTTTTCGGCCCTGAAGGTTCATACGAATGAGATGTTCATTCGTATGATAGCCCATTCGGTTGGTCATTCGCACGGGACGTAAATCAGCCATGGGAGATGGCGGTTTCTTGTTCCAGCCCTCAAATCCCCTTAACAACCATATTCCTAGACTTTCCAAATGTTCTTGAGACCTAGTTACTGAGTAAAAAGGATGACTCGCGATTTCAAAACGAAGAAGATGATGAATAGTGTAATACCTTCAGCGCAACAACTTCACTCTAAAATTCCGGCCAAAATACTACGAATCAGCTCCGATCCCTTGTACTTCCAGCTTCCCCTCGTCGAGACGGTCGTTTTGATATATTATATGCGCCATTTGGTGAAGAAACGAAGGAGATATGGTCGTTTTAATGGAGGTTTTCTAGTGAGAAGTGTAGGGGATTTGTAGAGAGAGAAAGATGTGTGGTTGAAGTTTATAAAAGAAATGGGAAGAAATAAGGGTTTTATACCCCAAAAGGTTCCCCGCGTATTCGGTCTCACTCGGGGTCGGTTTCGCATATTTTTACGCGCGTGTCGTTACGCTTACTAAATTAAATATTTTGAATTGTAAAATAGTTTTCTTGAATTGTTTTTGATGAGTTTTAAAATTGTAAAACGAAAAAATGTAATATTTTACTTATTTTTACTTTTCGTTCAAAATCAGACCGTTAAATGAATATTGTTACATGTATACCCGTAATCATATATGTTTTGGTCGTTTTTGCGTATTTATTGATGTTTACTCGTAATTATAAGCTCGACATTTACATCATTACAAATCGTCACCCATAATGATACTCAGTCTCGCTTACGCATCACGATTTTTTTATTTGTTTTCGTTTGTCATACTACTTGTCACACCCCGAGCCGGCGGGACGGATCGTGTTCCCCACCGGGCGGAAGATTCTCGGGGCGCGATATCGTGAGTGATAATCATGGTGATCAGATTGTTTACATAGCATCAATGTTAAGAATAACTAAAGCACATGTCACACCCCGAGCCGACGGGAACGGGTCGGGTTTTCACGTCGGGCGGAAGGTTCCCGGGGCGCGATATCGTGAATGATAATCGAATGATCAGATTGTTTACATAGCACATGATAATTAAATGAGAAATGCTAACACATGATCAGATTGTGTCTGTACAAGATATACAAAAGATGATTCGTGTTCTTGTTATCCAAAAGTATGCAATCACAAAAGTAGCTAGGTCTTCTAAAAGTCCACTAGCTATGTCCCTGTAATCATGGTGACTAAACATGTCCGTCACCTGAGAAAACATGCATTTAAACAAAGTCAACACTAGGTTGGTGAGTTCATAAGTATGTTAATTGAAAACCTTGATTCATTCACATGCACAATCACAATGTATATTATGTTACTTGTATGTCATTTGTTTCACCTGTTCACCCAATGGCTTCTCAATAGTTATATTCACAAGTAATATATCATCCTAGTAGTGATGCTTATATATAGGGCATATGTAAGGGAAATAAGCCCTAGCCAACATCCCATCACATCACTACTAGGACTCCACACTACTTGCAATACAACTATTGATTTCCATTCCCAAATCGACATGTTCATCTCATCCTTGATCACATGTGATATCATGTATAGAATAATATAATGATATAGTTGTAGTTATCGAACCGAAGTTTAGATAATCATTATATATGTTAAGGATATTAGATTTATCAAATCTGATCCTTGTATTATTCTGTTACTTGTGGGGTTAACTGTTAGTCACTTTTAAATATTAAGAGTGTTAGTTAACCAATTGTAATTTGTTCTCAACTTGTAGTGCATAGAGCCTAAAAGGAATCCATTGAAATCCTCACGTAATCAGATTTCAATGCATCCGATTTACCTCTACCACTTTGTGTACCCATAGTCCTCAACGAAATAGTTACTAGTAATATGACATGAGAATATAAATTACTCAGTCTACTAGACAACAAGAAACGATGGATTAATTACTTATCACTGCAGATTAATATCACCATGTGTCGCTTTCCAGAACCTGACTTGAAGTCGCCCTGTCACCGGTCATACGTTATCGGCCAATGAATCAATACGATCAACATACTAGCCCTACAAGCTAGAGGTTTGTCAAACCTATGGTACCACTATGCTATAGTCGGTTTAGTCACGTCAAACTAACTGGTCAGTGAATTATAGGGACTTACATGATCAACTTGTATAAATGGCACATGATTGAAGTGATATAATACAACAGGTCAATAGTAACTAATTGTAATTGCGGTCATCTGTTTTATTGTTCTCATTGTCATATGTTCTCCGTGTTATTAACAAAGTTAAATAAGACTTGTCTTATTACTTTATGTTAATTAATTGAGTGAATGATGTTGTTATCATGAAGTTACATTATCATGATTATCATTCTTTGTTCCATGTTCTCTTGTAATATGTGTTGAGTTGTAAAGCTAAGTGTTAAAAGGACTTGTCCTATTACACTTACTTAACTCTTGTGTCGAATGTTATTACAAAGATATATAATATCTTTATACATTCATATGTTTGCCTGTGATTGTTCCAATGTTTGTTTATGTAAGAATAACTGAGTGTTATAAGATAAAATCTTATAACTATATTATTCTATTGTGTTGATGAATTAATAAGATATATTATCTTGTTCATCTGGTTATCCCTGTCATGTCATGATCATACAAGCATGCATACAATGATAGGCGATAATAAACAATTAAGTATTATCTAAAATCAATGTAATAGCAATATGTTAAGCAAAACTTTTAAGTAAATAAAAGTAAGCATGTTTCTCAGCCCCAAAAATTGAAAATCAATTAAGATTAAAGTAAAAGGGGCATATGAACTCACCTTGTGTTAGAAGTGGTTGACTTAGCTTAAACGAAGAATTCACGCGCTCTTGATTGTACTTGTTGATGTATTCACGACCTTGTATTAATTCCATGTTGTTGTAACTTATAAGTATAAGTTATATGAATTCATGTGTGTGTGTTTGTATTAACCTTAAAATTGGTTAACACTTGCGAGTATTGGTCATTGTTCTTCATTCGGCCCGGTGTACTTGTTATTGGTTCTATGTTCAACTCAACTCAATGATTTAGTAAAAATTCTAAGTATACATTGAAAGATTAATAATCTTTAGTATATTGAGTTTAAATATATGTTATCCTTTTCCAATTGTATCAACACCTTCACTTTATTCCTTTGTAGTAATTATACTATTTATAATCACACATGTTGATTTCATAACGGTTAAAAGGTTTTGTTAACATTGTAATTATGTGGGCCGAATTTCGTAACCAATCCAATCCCCATGGAATGAATTGGGCCTGTTACTCTCTGTGTGGGCCGAAGGATTGTTCTAAATGAGGTTGGGCCGAGAGGGTATTATGGGCTTTATGTGTATATGGGCTGGCTGTTGGGCTAATGAGTTGGGCCGAAATTCACATGTACAATTGTTTATGATTTTGGGCCAAGAAGTATGTCATTTAAATGATTAAATCGGTTGGTAAGGCCCAATATAAGAAGATAACCGAATTGAATAACTGGGTCGAAACCGTGGGATGAGTGGAACTGCTTGGCCAATTACTCTAGCATAGACCCAGCGAACCTTAAGAGGGTTTGGCTGAAGGTTCGGTCTTCCATAAGCCAACGAACCTTAAGGTTCGTTCTACTGTAGATGCGTGAGTCTAGAATGAAGGTTCGGTGGCATCCATAGGGTTCGGCTAATGAGAGCTGGTCATATAGGTTCGGTTATCTTCAAAGGTTTGCCTGCCTAGACTCATGGTTGTTCAATGAGGTTTGTTCACCTAAGCACAGTATATAGGTTCGTTGGTGGCTTAGAAAGGTTCATGACCAGGTAGCTAGGTTCGGTTAAGGTAGCCGCACATGGGTTCGGTGATTCCATGATGGTTCGGCAGGGTTAAAGGTTCGTTGCATGCACTCATGGGTTCGTAAACATGCAAGGTTCGGTACCTTGGGGTTCGGTGAGCACCAGTATGGTTCGTCCACAGCTGAAAGGTTCGTCGAGAGTTCTAAGGCCATGCAAGGTTCGGCGATGATGGTGGTTCATGGCCATCCCTCTGTCCGCGAACCTGTAACCCCTCGACCTCCCATCTAATCTGATCAGATTATAGAGCTGCTCCCCATGTCGGTTGTGTGCTAGAATAAGGTTTCGAAATGGTAAATACAACAAGGGGGTGGCTAACCGGCTATCTAAATGAATCGAACCAAAAACCCATGAAAACCCTATTTTTTCGTAACTTGCAAGCATCATACCTCGAAATTCAGTGGATAAACCTTCAGATCTATTGTACTTTCATGTAGAGGACATCAAGAGCTTCGCGTGGGTTCAAGAATCATCAATTTTCGTGGAGAAACGAAGGAGATATGAAGGATTGAAGCTTGATTTTTGTAGTGAGAGAGAGATAGACGGGTATATGATGTTAGAGAGAGAAAGTGTTGTTGAAATGAAATAAATGCCCTCATTTGTGACTTTTATACCCCGAGGGTATTCGGGTTTGTTTCGGTTGCTTGGTTCGCGTTTTTTGTCGCGTTTCCGGAAATTTTACGCGTGATTTAGTTTTAGTAAATAAAAGAAATTAAATTAATTATTTTGATGAGTTTCAAAATTGTAAAATGTTATTTATTTTATTTTATTAATTTAATTTCGTTCGTGTCGTGTTTTCGTTTTCGTTTTGTCAGCTCGCGTCACCATCGCGCGTATTAATCTGAATCGTCATTCGAACGAACACGACGATGGTTTTGCTTTCCGAATTTTGTTTCCTACTTCCCAATCATTATTTAAGAACGTTAAACTCACAGATATGTTTGTGTGAATCGTCACCCACGCAAACACACTATCAGTTCGTTATATCACATTGTTTTTCACATTGAATTATCGGCCATCTGATTCCTGTCATCTATGGCTATCAGATCGCAACCGATTTGTTTTTGTTATTCGCTTGAACACTGTTGTTTCCCGTGATTTGTTGTGTTAACTGTACTTAAGTTTTCACTTAAATACACACAACTTATGTTTCAATTGAGTGTTGTACTTACAGTATTTAAGTTTACACGAAAATACGTACAACTGTTTCTTGTATTTAGAATTCTGTTAATACAAGTACGGTTTATACACATGTAATTACACATAGTTACTGTTGCAAGTAGACATACCGTACGGACTTTCCGGCCGGTCAGGTACTAGTTGTCACAGTCTCCCCTTGTTAAAGAAATTTCGTCTCGAAATTTAAGCATAAAGGTCGAGCTTTACTTCTCGAACAAGTGGGGATACTTAGTCTTCATGTTGTCCTCGCGCTCCCAGGTAAATTCTGGTCCACGCTTGGAGTTCCATCGAACCTTTACAATAGGGATACGACTTCGTTTCAGTTTCTTAACTTCACGTTCCATAATCTCTACAGGTCCTTCAATGAAGTGTAGTTGCTTATCGATTTGTATCTCTTCCAATGGTATGATCAATGTTTCATCTGCTAAGCACCTCTTGAGATTTGATACATGAAACACATCGTGTACTCCGCTGAGCTCATCAGGGAGTTAGAGTCTGTATGCCACAGGACCTATGCATTGAGTAATCTCAAACGGTCCAACATACCTAGGTGCTAGCTTGCCCTTAGCCCCAAAACGAACTACGCCTTTCCATGGGGACACTTTCAACATGACTCGGTCACCCACATCGAATTCCAAAGGCTTGCGCCGTTTGTCTGCGTAACTCTTTTGGCGGCTACGTGTTGCTTGTAATCGTTGTTGTATCTTGGCTATCTTATCAGTAGTTTCCTGAATTAGTTCAGTGTCACACCCCAGGTCGGCGGGGTAGGATCGGATGTCCCCGTCGGGCGGAAGGTTCCCAGGGCGCGATATCGTGGATGATAATCGGGTTGATCAGATTGTTTACATAGCATCAATGTTAAGAATATCTAAAGCACAATTAGCATTAAACTAGGATTACAAAGTTAAATTACAGCATCAGTGTTTGATAATTTAACTAAGTAAACCTATTCAAAAGAATCAAATGTTTCTATCTTGTATCTGTACAAGATATCCAAAAGAGATTCGTATTAACTACAAAAGATGTGCTTTCAAAAGTCTGCTAGGTCCTCTAGTTGGGCTGCCTAGCATGCAATCCTGAGCATTAGATTATACCTGTGCATCACCTGAGAAAGCATGTAAAATAAACAAGGTCAACACAATGGTTGGTGAGTTCATGTAGTTTGTAAGTTTAAAATAGCTTTAGCAAACTTCCTTCGATAAAACCTTAACCTCATTAACATCACCTGTATCATCTAACTCGGTATGCTTATATATAGGGCATACCCCTGAGTCGAGCCTACGACCCGCCCAGACGCCATCCCACCACATACTAAGTCACATAGGACATTGATGCTAGTGATAATTAAGCGTTTTATCTACCATCCAATCCCGTTCCCGTTATCGTTTGAGCATTTTGTATATAAGTTTACCCCATGCACCAATAGTATCCGTGAGTTTAGCCTGATAGTTACCGATATGGATAACCGAATGCCCGAAGGAATCCAGTATCAATCCAGACCAGCCCCAGGTATAATTAGCAACTCAGGGGGAGATAGAGGATTTCCAGGTCGAAACAAAGTCAACTAAGGATCACCAATATCGTCCTAGTTGTTGATCACCCAGGTAAATAGTTGTGGGAAACACTGCATGGCAAGCACTGAGAGGCCATCAGTCAATTTCCTCGATTGAGACCATGAAGAACACCCTATGGTAAGCACTGAGAGACCATAGTAGATGCCTTCTAGTCCCGACTGTGAAGAACACATGAAGGCAAGCACTGAGAGACCAACTATTGTTCTTACAGTCCCGACTAGGAAGAACACATGAAGGCAAGCACTGAGAGACCAACTATTGTTCTTCCATAGCCAATAGTTTTAGCATACAAAGAGTCCAGCATTTACGTAACTTGTGCACAAGAACTAGCTTTACAACCGGTAAGGCAAGCACTGAGAGGCCAAACCGTTGTTTGAGCATGGCAATCACATAGCATTCAATAGTTTATAGTATCCATAGCTTCAAGTATTCAATGTGTATGTATGTATGTTTGTATTTAGTATCCCCATATCGTTATAGCATCAATAGCATTTAGTATTTACATTAGTCTCTAGCATAAACCCATAGCATTAACAAGTAGCATAGTCTCATAGCATTAGTATTAAGCATGACCCATAGTGTTAGTTTGTAGCATAAACCCGTAGTATTAGCATTTAGTTTAACCCGTAGTCTTAGTATTTAGCATGACTCATAGTATTAGTTTGTAGCATAACATCATAGCATTAGCATCCACAGTAGCATCATCAGATAGTAAATACCCTTAGCACTTGGTATTAACACATAGCTTTAGTATTAGCAAGTAGCTTATGCCTTTAGTACTTGGCATAATCAAATAGTATTTAGTTTGAATAGTGTCTTATGCCTTTAGCACTTGGCATAATCAAATAGCATTTAGTTTGAATAGTGTCTTATGCCTTTAGCACTTGGCATAATCAATAGTATAAAAGCATTTTGTTAAATTTAAAACATTTGTTTTAACAAGTATAACATGCTTCTCAGTCCCGAGTTAAAAACCAAAATAGTTTAAAAAGGGACAATGAACTCGCCTTGCAGTTGTGGTAGTTGACTTAGTCTCAAACAAGAATGCACGCGCTCTTTGTTGTAACTGATATTGTTTTCACGATCCTGTATATGATTTCATGTTGTTCGAATTTATAAGTATAAGTTTATGAATTATTTGTGCGTGTGCAAGTGTTAGCCATGACTTTGGCTAACACTCGGAAGTCTCGGTCTTGGTCATCATTCGGCCTTGGTTCACTTGTTACGACTTATTCTAGTACTTAAATCCATTTAAATTGAGTTTAGCATTTGTTGTAGTAGTGCTTTCAGAATTAATCTTGTCACTTCTCTTTGTCTTTAATTCACTCTTGATAGACTACAATCCTATAATGATAAGTTAATTAATTGTATGTATAAACTTGGAGTCATAGTGTGAACCATATAGATATCCTTTATTAGTCTTGAAATAGACTTTCCTAGTTGTTAGTTTACTACACAACATCCTTTATAAAACTTATTATTGTGATGTTATGTAGTTCATTAATCGAATTGTAATAAACTACCCCAAATTTCCATGTGTGTAACCCACATCAAGTTATTTATGTGTTTGGATGAAACCCAAGTTAAATAATTCTATTCAAGTGCCACGACCGAATGCATTATGGGCCCGATGTCTGGGCCGAATTGATGTAACATGGGCCGATCAGATTGCTTGGGCCAAGTGACTAAGGTGGGCCGAAACTCAAATGGCACTGGGCCGAATGTTAAGTGGACTAGCCCAGTCAATTGGGCCGAGATATTTAGTTGAAAATTAACCAAGTCTCGTGGGCCCATTTTATGGGTTTAAGCCAACTACGAAACTGATTGGGCCAAGGTAGTGATCCATATGCTAAACGAATGAGCTGTTGGGCATGGTTATTGAGCCGAATGAAGGTTTGCTGGGCTGAACAACTGGGCCGAAGAATTCTGTTGGGTTTCTGAGTGGATCCAAAGATAGGCTAACTGATCCGATGCTGGGCCAAGGAAACACTGTTGGTCCACATGTAGTCTGGGCCGAACCAGTGAGATCATTTGGATTGTTGGGCCAGAATAGGTTATTAGTTGGTTCGTTAGCCGTATGAACTTCTTAGGGTGCGGTAGTATGATAACTACATAAGGGTAGTGGTCGAGTATCATGACTGCCGACCGGAGGTTAGAGCCGAATGGTTGTCATAGGTCAGCCATGGTGTCTCAGGCGAATGAAGATGAACCTGGCCGAAGGAACATAATCGAATAGGTGTAATGGCGAAGGAAAGATGGTGGCCGAATGTGAAGTGCCGAAGGAGGATCTGCCGAAGGTGAACAACGAATGAGTAGAACGGGCGAATGAAAGCCTCTACTCCGGCCGAATGGCTTCTTTCGGCAGCACTGTTGCTCGATCCTGCACAGGGTTTCAAAGTCGGGTTTTGACCATGGTTGATGGTGATTCTCTGTGTTTGTGAGGGTGCAAACTAATTACAAGGGTATGGGGTGAAGAAACGAGGGTGTAGAACTGGTTGCATAGGATGGGTAGGCCAAGGGTTTTAAAAACCCTAATTTTCGAGTTCTTTACAGCCTCGCACCTCGATTCCTAGCAGGTTTCTTCCCAGATTGGTTGTACTTTCATGTAGTATAGATCAAGATCTTCATTTGGGTTCAAGAATGGCTCAATTTCGTTAAGAAATGAGTAAGTTATAGGTTTTTGAAGTTCAAAAATGGTGAGGAGGAACAAAACCGGGTTTAGGGTTTTCAAGTGGGGAAGAAGGAGTGAAAGTGAGAAAAATACCCTCTTTTAGGGTATTTATACCCCGAGTGGGTTCGGGTTCGTTTTCGTTGTTCGGTTCGTGGTTTCGTTACGTTTCCGGAACGTAACGCGTAATTTTTTTCGCGTTTAAATTAAAACAAGAATTATTTCATGATGTTTTAATTACAGATATATTTTTAAATATCGTGATATTTATTTATTTACCTCAAAAATAATTTAAGTATCGTTTAAATAATTTATTTAACAAATTTAGTATTTTTACGCGTTAATTAAACCTGTTCGCGATTTGTTAAAATAGTTTAATTAAATTCTCTAAATGATGATTTTCAAAATTGTAAAATAATAAATATCTTATTTCTTTGAATTTATGATCGCTCGCATCTTTTATCGTTTTCGTTTTCGTTTCGTCAGAACGCGTCACCATCGTGCGTATTCGTTCGAATCGTCATTCGAACGAACACGACGATGGTTTTGCTTTCCGACTTTTGTTTTCTACTTTTTAGTTATTATTTCAAAACGTTAAACTATCAGAATTACTCGTACAGATCGTCACCTATACGAATAATTCATCGGTTTAGCATTCCGTAACAACAACCGTTATTGTTTTGTTTTGTTTATCCTCACATACGTTTACACATAATAGCACATCAATAAGCATTTGTATCACCGTTCAATGTTGTCTGATGTGTTTCTGACTGTTAAACTGTAAAGTTTAATCAGTTTTCAGAAAAAATAGCATAATAGTTTACTGTTAAGCATTACGTTGTTGATAGTATATCGATAGTTTGCATGGTTTGTACCTGAGTTACTGTGCCGTCACTGTTCCGTTCACTGTTCCAGCGACGTTTCCGGCACAGTTGTTACAGTCTCCCCTTGTTAGAGAAATTTCGTCCCGAAATTTAAGCATTGCTATCGGGTACGGCTTCCTCTGCGAACAATTGGGGGTACTTGTTTTTCATGTGATCTTCGCGTTCCCAAGTAAACTCGGGTCCGCGCCTTGAGTTCCAACGCACTTTGACAACAGGAATACGGCTTCGACTTAGTTGCTTAACCTTGCGATCCATGATCTCCAATGGTTCCTCAACAAAGCGTAAGTGTTCATCCAATTGAATTTCTTCAATCGGTATGATAAGAGTTTCGTCAGCAAGGCATTTCTTCAAGTTTGAGACGTGAAACACGTCGTGTACACCACTAAGTTCATCCGGTAGGCTTAATCTGTATGCTACAAGACCAATACGTTCGATGATTTCGAACGGTCCCACATATCGTGGTGTTAGTTTGCCTTTCTTTGCGAATCGAACTACGCCCTTCCATGGGGAAACCTTCAACATGACACGGTCTCCCACTTGGAATTCCAACGGCTTACGCCGTTTATCGGCATAGCTCTTTTGTCTACTTCGTGTTGCTTGTAGTCTTTGTTGTATCTGAGCAATGTTGTCTGTAGTTTCTTGTATAAGTTCTGGCCCTGTAATTCGATTATCTCCCACCTCGGACCAACAGATCGGCGACCGACACTTTCGGCCATAAAGAGCCTCAAATGGGGCACAACCAATACTGCTGTGATAACTGTTGTTGTAGGATAATTCGATTAGTGGTAGGTGTGAATCCCAATTACCACCAAAGTCTAGAACACAAGTTCTCAACATATCCTCCAGGGTCTGAATAGTACGCTCGCTTTGACCATCCGTTTGTGGATGATAAGCTGTACTCAAGTTCAATTGCGTCCCCAGAGATTTCTGCAATGATTGCCAGAACCTTGATGTGAATCTGCTATCACGATCGGAGATGATAGACAATGGCACACCATGGCATACCACTATCTCGTCGATGTAAAGCTTCGCTAGTTTGTCCATCGTATACGTTTCTCGCATTGGCAAGAAATGAGCAGACTTAGTTAATCGATCAACAATAACCCAAATGGTATCATGTCCACTGGAAGTGCGGGGTAGCTTGGTAACAAAGTCCATAGCTATTTGTTCCCACTTCCATAGTGGAATTTCGGGCTGTTCCAGTAAACCTGACGGTTTCTGGTGTTCTGCCTTCACCTTAGCACACGTAAGGCATCGACCAACATACTCTGCTATGTCTTTCTTCATACCCGGCCACCAATAAAATGCTCGTAAGTCTTGATACATTTTATCAGCGCCGGGATGCACAGAGTACTTGGTCTTGTGTGCTTCATCAAAAATAAGCTTCCTTAACTCGTCCACTGCAGGAATCCATACACGATCCTTACAGTAAACAAGTCCATCGGGTTTTGTTTCTAGATGTTTCTCCATTCCACAATCTAATTCTTTCTTCAAGTTTCCTCGTTCTACTGCCTCTTGTTGCGCTTGCATAATGTTACCGTGTAAGCTTGTCTGCACAGTCACTCCCATTGCTCTGACGCGCAAGGGTTTTACACGTTCTTTCCGGCTCTAGCAGAAGTTTTGCCATTACGTATCTCATGAATTAGTTAGGCTTAGTTTCCGAATAGTCTAGTAATTACGTGTCTCCTGTACAAGATACAAGCCCTACTCTAGCAGAAGTTTAGTCATTACGTATCTCATACATAGACACAAGCCATGCATACACAAGTAGTTTAGCATTTACATATCTCATATAAAGAGACACAAGCCCTGCTCTAGCAGAAGTTTAGCAATTACGTGTCTCTTATATAGATAATAGCTTAGCATCATCATAGTTTAGCTTTCACGTATCTCAATGCATAGGTACAAGCTCTGCTCTAGCAGAAGTTTAGCAATTATGTAGCCCATGATTAGACACTAGCTTAGCATTTCGCACACAATCATAGTTTCAAGCATATAGTTTCAAGCGTTAGCATATAGTTTAAGTATCAAGTTTGTAGCATAAGCATCAAGCCCTGAGTTTAAGCATCAAGTTTATAGCATAAGCATCAAGCCCTTAGTTTAAGCATCAAGTTTGTAGCATAAGCATCAAGCCCTTAGTTTAAACATCAAGTTTGTAGTATAAGCATCAAGCCCTTAGTTTAAGCATCAAGTTTGTAGTATAAGCATCAAGCCTCTAGTTTAAGCATCATGTTTGTAGCATACACATCAAGCCTCTAGTTTACGCATCAAGTTAGTTTAAGCACCAAGTTTGTAGCATAAGTATCAAGCATACTGTTTAAGTATCAAGTATATAGCTTCTCAAAATTAGAGTTTCCAAGCATAAGCATCATTGTAAGCCTCATGATTACGTTTAAAAGCATTAAATAACATTTCAATAATTTCTTAAAATGTATAACATGCTTCTCAGTCCCGAAGTAAAACAAATAAGTTTGAAAAGGGACAAATGAACTCACCTTATGTTTGTAGTGGTTGACTAAGTATAACAAGAATACACGCGCTCTTTGTTTGTACTTGTGTGATGTTCACGATCCTGTATTGATTTCATAGTATTTGTAGTTTATAAGTATATGTTGTAGTGACTTGTGTGCGTGCACGTGTTAGCCCTAGAGTTGGCTAACACTTGTGAGTCTCGGTAATCATTCGGCCCTTGTTTACTTATGGTTACTTATTGTTGATATGGCATGTCTTCATATTATAGGTTTATTGCACTTGTTGTCACCATTAGATTCAAAATAGTTTGTGGCATCATAGTTCTAAAAGTTAAAGTTTAATCTTTGTTTCTAACTTCTTCCACCATCTTGGTAGTAATCACTACGAGTTCCCTTGTATGTTATTTAAAAATCATTTAGATAAAGTGTTGGTTTAGATACGTAAACATATGTGCCGAATATGGGGTTTGACTAACAATTGAAACATGGGCCGAATCAATTATAGGGGCCTAGCTCCATTTAATTTTGCCTTGGTTTGGATCAAGTGACTATGGCCCAATTAAACATGTATAGGCCAACATGTTATTGGGTCACATGGTTGGGCCGAATTTAATTGACATAGGCCGACTTTTAAATTTCTGGGCCAATTAATTCACAATGGGCCGAAACTTGAGAATGTTGGGCCAAAGGGATTCGTGGGCTAGGGTATCCTCACGGCTGAACATGTGAATCTCGACCGAATAGTTGGCTCAACAAGAATCTATATCAGACATGCTACTGGCCGGCGAACCCATCTACTAAGGTTCGGCTATCACAGCCTTGTAGGTTTGGCTATTGTTTAACAAGCAGGGGTTAGTGACACTGAGAATGGTTCGGCCGATTGTGTATGAAAGGCTCGCCACCTGGGGTTCGGGGCTTGTCACCGGTTCTCCTGCGGTTTTGAAGCACAAGGTTCGGTCCTTCCTGAAAGGGTTCGGTTCCAGGAGACTCAATGATGGAGGTTCGGCTAGGCATGAGGACCGTAGGGTTCGGCTGATGATACAAGGGTTCGCTGGTCATACTTGTAGGTAGGTTCGCAGCTTGGGCAATGGTTCGCGGTTGGAAGGGTTCGCCCAAGGAGGATGGTTCGTGGACCATTGTTAGGTTCGCGAGGAGTGACAGGTTCGTGGTTATGGCTTCAGTTGCAAGGTTCGGCTCCACCTGCAAGTCACGAATCTACCCACCATCTTCATCATTACCATCAACTGTGTTGGTTCCTAGGGTAGTTTACATGATGCTGCTACGCAACATGGGATTTTCGATGGTATTGTGGTGGTGAGCGTGAGTTTAGGACCGGCTATGGATCATGGTCGAACAACAAGGTTACAAAACCCTAATCTTCAAACTTTCATGTATCTATACCTCGAAAATGGCTGGGTAACTTCATAGATCCATTGTACTTCTGCGTAGAGGAGACCGAGAGCTTCAAATGGACACCAAGAATGCGCGATTTCACCAAGAAATGACCAAGATCTTGAGATTTGAAGGTGGAAACTTAGAGAGAGAGGGTGATGGGTTTGAGAGCTAGAGAGAGGGTTTGTGTAAAATGAATTAAATGCCATCAATTGGTGCTTAAATACCCCGAGGGTATTCGGGTTCGTTTCGGTTGCTCGGTTCACGTTTTCATCGCGTTTCTGGATTATTACGCGCGTGTTTTATAAATTAAATAAAAGAATTTATTTTAAAATGTTTAGAATGTGATTATTATTAGAAATTATTTTAAACATCGTTTTCCTTAAATTATTTCTCGAAATTTATTATTTAAAACGTTTCGTTAACTCGTTCGCGTATTATTAAGATAGCTTCTTTTAAATTTATTTTTGATGAGTTTCAAAATTGCAAAACAGAAAATATTATATTTTCTTAATTTTATTGTTGCTCGTTTCGTTTTCGTTTCGTCAGAAATCGTCGCCATCGCCCGTATTCGTTCGAATCGTCATTTGAACGAACACGACGTTGGTTTAGCTTTCCAACTTTTGTTTTCTACTTTTCATTCATTATTTCAGAACGTTAAACTCTCAGAATCATTAGTACAGATCGTCACCTATACGAATAATTCGTCTGTTTAGCATTCCGTAACAACAACCATTATGGTTTCCTTTTGTTTAACCTCACATACGTTTATACATAATAGCATCAAATCAAGTATCTGTATGTCAGTTCTGTGTTGTCTGATATGTTTCTGACTGTTAAACCCTAAGGTTTTAT
The DNA here is from genome assembly GCA_009363875.1 of Mikania micrantha. Lineage (NCBI taxonomy): Eukaryota > Viridiplantae > Streptophyta > Magnoliopsida > Asterales > Asteraceae > Mikania > Mikania micrantha. Next base: position 47,302,996 of record CM018695.1, on the reverse strand, counting down.
TCAGATTTCAGACAATCGCATAATAGTTTGGTCTTAAGCCTTAAGTGTAAATAGCATAAACATAGTTTCACGTAAAGTGTACCTGAGTCACTGTGCAAGTTGCTGTAGCGATCATTGTTTCTGCAACGTGTCCAACACTGATGTTACAATCTCCCCTTGTTAGAGAAATTTCGTTCCGAAATTTAAGAATCGTTATTCGGTACGGCTTCCTCTGTAAAGAGTTGGGGGGTATTTATGCATCATGTGATCGTCGCGTTCCCAAGTAAACCCAGGTCCGCGCCTTGAGTTCCATCGAACCTTAACGATCGGAATACGGCTACGCCTCAGTTTCTTAACCTTGCGATCCATAATCTCTAAAGTTCTTCAACAAAGTGTAAGTGCTTATCCAATTGAATTTTTCAACCGGTATGATAAGAGTTTCATCAGCAAGGCATTTCTTCAAGTTTGAGACGTGAAACACGTCGTGTACACCACTAATTTCATCTGGTAATCTTATCCTGTACGCCACGGGTCCAATGCGCTCGATGATTTCGAACGGTCCCACGTACCTTGGTGTTAGTTTACCTTTCTTTGCGAAACGGACTACGCCTTTCCATGGGGATACCTTTAGCATAACGCGGTCTCCCACTTGGAATTCCAATGGCTTGCGCCATTTATCGGCATAGCTCTTTTGTCTGCTCCGAGTTGCTTGTAACCTTTGTTGTATCTGTGCAATTTTTTCTGTAGTTTCCTGAATGAGTTCTAGCCCGGTGATACGATTATCTCCCACTTCCGACCAACAGATCGGCGATCGACACTTGCGACCATAAAGAGCCTCGAACGGTGCACATCCGATGCTACTATGATAGCTGTTGTTGTAGGAGAATTCGATCAGTGGCAAATGAGAGTCCCAATTCCCACCGAAGTCTAGATCACAAGTTCTCAACATGTCCTCCAGGGTCTGTATAGTACGTTCGCTTTGACCATCTGTTTGTGGATGATAAGCTGTACTCAAGTTTAAGTGTGTCCTTAGAGATTTCTGCAATGATTGCCAGAACCTTGATGTGAATCTGCTATCACGATCCGAGATGATAGACAATGGCACACCATAGCGTACCTCTATCTCGTTGATGTAGAGCTTTGCTAGTTTATCCATCGTGTAAGTTTCTCACATTGGCAAGAAATGAGCAGATTTGGTTAATCGATCAACAATAACCCAAATAGTGTCATGTCCACTGGAAGTTCGGGGTAGCTTAGTAACAAAGTCCATAGATATCTGTTCCCACTTCCAAAGTGGAATTTCAGGCTGTTCCAGCAAACCTGACGGTTTCTGGTGTTCTGCCTTCACTTTAGCACACGTGAGACATCGACCAACGTACTCGGCTATGTCTTTCTTCATACCCGGCCACCAATAAATCGCTTGTAAGTCTTGGTACATCTTATCAGCACCGGGTTGCACAGAGTACTTAGTCTTGTGTGCTTCATCAAAAATAAGCTTTTTCAACTCGTCTACTGCAGGAATCCATACACGATCCTTGTAGTAAATGATTCCATCAGGCTTTGTTTCCAAATGTTTTTCCACTCCACAATCTAGTTCTTTCTTCAGGTTTTCACGTTCAACAACCTCTTGTTGTGCTTGAATAATGTTGTCGCGTAAGCTTGTCTGCACCATCATTCCCGTTGCCCTTATGCGCAAGGGTTTGACCCGTTCCTTCCGGCTCAAGGCATCAGCTACAACGTTTGCCTTGCCTGGATGGTACTTGATTACATAGTCTTAATCATTTAGAAGCTCAACCCAACGTCGCTGTCGCATGTTGAGTTTCTTTTGATCGAATATGTGTTGCAGACTCTTGTGGTCAGTAAATATGGTACACTTAGTGCCATATAAGTAATGTCTCCAGATCTTTAGGGCGAATATCACAGTTCCTAGTTCCAGATCATGAGTAGTGTAATTCTTCTCATGAATCTCCAGTTGTCTCGAGGCATACGCGATAACTTTGTCTCGCTGCATTAGCACACAGCCGAATCCCTGATGGGATGCATCACAGTACACTACAAAGTCATCACAACCGTCCGGGAGAGATAAGATCGGAGCATCGCATAGCTTTTGCTTCAAAGTCTGAAAGGCATCTTCCCGCTTCTGTTCCCAAACACACAGTGTGTTAGCTTTGTGAGTGGCAGAGCTAACTTAGAAAAGTTCGAGATAAACCTTCTATAATAGCCTGCTAAGCCTTGAAAAGAACGTATATCCGTCGGTGTCTTCGGAGTGTCCCAATCCTTTATTGCTTCGATCTTGGCAGGATCAACATGTATTCCCTCACTGTTAACTACGTGACCCAGGAATTGAACCTCTTTTAACCAAAATTAACACTTGGAGAATTTGGCATAGAGTTTCTCTTCCTTTAGCAGTTCTAAGATAGTTCTAAGATGTTGCTCGTGCTCTGCTTTGCTTTTGGAGTAGATCAATATGTCATCAATGAAAACAATGACGAATTAATCTAAATACGGCTTGCACACTCGGTTCATGAGATCCATGAAAACCGCGGGTGCATTCGTCAAACCAAAAGGCGTCACCATAAACTCGTAATGCCCGTATCTGGTACGAAACACTGTCTTTGGTATGTCTTCGTCTTGTACTCTGAGCTGGTGGTATCCGGACCGCAGATCGATCTTTGAAAAGTACTGAGCTCCTTGCTGTGACAATCCGATTTTTCGAATTAACCTCGTTAACTGAAAATAGTGAAATCACAAATGTGAAGCCCAAGGTAGGCCCAATGAGCCAAGGCAGGCCCAATGAGCCAAGGCAGGCCCAATGAGCCAAGGCAGGCCTAATGAGCCAAGTTAGGCTCAATAAGGCCAAGGCAGGCCCAATGAGGCCAAGGCAGGCCCAATGAGGCCAAGACAGGCCCAATGAGGCCCAAGGTAGGCCCAATTGTATTTTTGATACCCAAAAGGATTAACTTAGCCCAATAATGTTCAATTGGCCCGATTAGTAATAATTTGGGATTTTTAGTTAAACTTTGTAAATCGAAATGTTATGTAATCGAACAAAAACAAATTTCAAGGGTTGAAATTTGGCAAAATCAGTCCAAACATACTTCAATTGCAAAGATTGAACTTGTAATTGATTAAAACACACTAGGTTTGACTTTTAAAGTCAAAATTCGTGGGATTGATCAACTAAAGTTCGAATTTCCCATTAAAACTAAGTTATAACTGAAATCAATCGATTTAAATCATCACATTAATGATGATTAACAGTTATTATACGTTAAGGGATCATAAATCATCGAATTATGCTAAAAACGTTACAGAATGTTAAAAACCGTGGTTATTCAATATCATAACCATATAATTCGGTTACACCGATCCAAATTGGACTTCCAGAACCTAAAATCGGCATACTCAGAAGTTTTTCCATACACCAATTCGAAGCATCAGTCTGTGGATAAGCGATTTGATCCGGAACCAAGCCGAAACTCAACCTAGAAGTTGAGATACTTCAATCCGACATCAAAACAGGTAAGTGATCATTCCTATGGCATCTAAAAGTTCCGACTAAACATAACCCTATGTTAATTTCAGGTTCTAACAACGAATTGATAGAACCCGACTACTAGGGTTCATCGTTTGAGATGTTTTGGGGGTTTTCGAACAATCTAGTGTTAAAATAAAATTGATTGTTATCAGTAGCTTCATAATGTGCCGATTAACAAAACCCATGAATCAATTTTATTATATTATAACGAATTATAGGGAGTCGACTTCTAGGGTTCTAAGTGAAAACACATTTGGGGGTTTCGATTTAAATTGAGTTAAGAATCAAATTAATTGCTATCTTTAGTTTCAGAGGATCCCGATTTACAAAACCTGTATGTGAATTTCATGAAATAATATCGAATTGTAAGAGTTCGACAATTAGGTTTCTTGAGGAGAAATGAATTGGGGGTTTCGAGATAATAAGTTTAAAAATCAAAGTGTATGTCACTAATACGTTCAGAAAGACTCGACTAAGAATACCCCTAACTTAGTTGCATCAAAGATCAGTGAATTGAAAGATTTTAAGTTCTAGGGTTTATTAGTGAAAAATGAATTGGAGTTTTTAAGAAATCGACATTTATAGTTCAATTAAAACATCCAGATGAGTTCGTCTAGTGTTAGGGATGAAAAGCCCTATGATTTTTAGGACTATCAGTTTTGAATTTAATCCAATTGAATCGGGGATTGGGATGTTCGAACCCGGCTTAGTTTGGAGTTAAATTGAAACGATTATCTGAATTTTTGAGTGAATTAGAACCATCTGTAGATGTGTCTAGGAGAATGGAACACAAGCCCTAAGAGATCGGGTTCGAATTTAGTCGAATCGGGCTTCAATTTGAAATCATTGAATTCGATTGGGGTTAACCAAAGGGAACCATATTTCTGAATGGTTAAAACAAATAAAAATGGGAATAGGTTGCAAATGTTCAACAGAGAAGGTTGGTTGGGTATGTGTACTTGGAGTTGAGGGTCATGGGTTCGAACCCAGCCTTCACCGTTTTTTTGAGTTTTAAACAAAATTTGGTATTTTGTTCATAACTTTCTCGTTCTAAATCCGATTTAACTCGTTCGAATTTCGTTATGTAGGACCTAGATCGAGTCTAGAAACAACTCAATCTAATAGATTACCTGCTCAACAGCCACTAGAATAGTGCGGAATCCTATTCTAGGGTTTTCCAATCGAGAACAACAGCAAAAGTGGTGATCCAAAGATGAAAGATGGACGTTTGATTGTAAATAGATCACCACTAGCTATGATTCGAACTTGGACAGAAGAAGGACGCTCAAAAACCCTAAGGTTTGACACTGGAGTGAGTTGGGACGAATGAGGGCTCTTCTGAAGTTAGGGTTGAAATGATTTGAACTTGTATATATAGGCAGTCGACATTCGGCCGAATGAGAGGCCGAAGCAACTCATTCATCGAATGGCATCTGTCGAATGGTAATTCAGTCGAATGAGTCATTCGGCGAATGACTCATTCGCTGAAATGAGCCATACTCTGGTTTCATTCGCCGAATGACTTCATACGTTAGAGTCATTCGGCCGAATGAACCAGACTCATACTCAATTACATAATCAATCACATCAACCAATAACATAAACATATAACCAATATTAAACATTAAGAACAATGTAAAAAGACATCTTCCATTAATAATTTCAACATTACTTGATTAGAGTTTACAAAACTGAACTAGGGACATTACATGTATCAACAAACTCCCCCTTGGACCTAGTTCAACTCTTGGAAGTGTCTTTCTTCAAATACTTAGCCGAGATCGCTTTCCAATCAGCTCCAGCGTGAACCTTTAAGCATATGCAGATTCGGATCACTCTCATAAACTGAAGTGCCTGTTCCATATCCTGTACGTCGAAGAAAATCTGGTGACGATACAGTGCTATAACATCTTTGTGGGACAAGTTAGTCAACCACATAGGATCAAAAATCCTAACAGTCTCCCACTGTTTGTCTTTGCACAGAACTATCACAGCCTCACCAGTGTGCCCATCATAATACCACCATCGGAAGCCCTCCATAAAGTCTTGTCGCATCTTCCGCAAGGGAATCTTCTTCAAAACTTTAGGGGGAAGCCACTTCAGGATAACTTTGTGCTTGCGGGTATCACCATCAATCTCTGGCAAGTAATACCGTTCTGGTTGCTGTGGTTGAAAGTTCACCCATCTCTTCCGGTATTCATACTTGATCTGTCGAGAGAACCAAGCAGACATCCCAGAGTCATCACTGTATAGCATATTCAGACGTGCTAACTGATTTACTTCAAATCCCGAGATCATGGAAGTATGCCCAGCTAAGAATCTGACCTCCAGCTTTGTAGCCTTTGGTCCTATAAACCTTCTTATGTGTAGCTGGCATCTTCTCAGTGCTTTGCCTCTTCAAAACCTTCCAATACGCTGCCCATTCCTCTTTCCTTTTCTTCCTGTCATCGGCTTCAGCCTTGCTTGCCTCAACTTGTTCTTCAAGATATCTGACCAAAAGATCCTCTGTTTCTTGATCAAATGGTTCAGTGAATGTAGGCAGCTCGACTTCAGCCGATGTGTACTTTGGGTACTCCTCATCTGTGATGTCTTCCAAAATAACCTCATCTACATCATCAAATGGTTCTGGTTCAGGCTCTTCAAAAATAGGAACTGAGGTGTCATCAGTAACAACCTCATCAGGATTCAACCTGAATAACTCAGCAATCTGTTCTTTGGTAAGACAATGGATGATCTCTCCCTCCTCCTTGTCGTAGCTTACTGAGTGCTGTATAATGCCTTGAGCGTCCAAAATCATAGTCAGTGTCTCATCAAGCTGACGTCTCATAGGCACAGCTTGTACTTCCTCAGTATCTTCTGGTTCGGCTGTCTTTGATGGAGACGTAGGAGGAGGAGCCTGTTTCTTCTTGTCGTTGGCTTTCTTGGACCGGATCTCTGACGAGGGAGGTGCTTGATCATCATTGTCATCATCATCATCATCAGTACCAGATGATTCAGAAGACCCACTCCCAGATCCGTCCTTGTCATCATCAGCATCATCATCAGATTCTTCATCCTTCTCAGAATCTTCATAATCAACCTGTTCCTCCTCAGACTCTTCTTCTTCTTCCTCATCCATCTCCTTGTCTGATTCATCGGAACGGTTTTCAGCACCTTCTATCCTGGGAGTGCCCTCCTTGGAACCCTCGACAAGTTCAGCAAGGCGAGCATTTTCAGCTTCCAACAGGAGAATCCTCTCGCTGAAACCAGAGGCTGTCAGAGCCAACTGGTTATGTTCATCTATGTACTTGAGTAGTTGCTCCTCTTGCTGAGCAAAACGAGCTCTAAGATCAGCTCGTTGATTAGCTGCCTGCAGCAACAGGGCATCCTGATCGTTTATCCTTTGGGTGAGCTGAGCAATCTTAGACTCTTGCTCCATGTTCTTCTCCATCAACCTGAGAACCATACTGTTCAGTGTGCTAAGCTGATCCACAACTGAAACATTAGGTATGTACATATCAGCTCTTGATGTAGACGGGCCAGAAGAAGTAGCAACATATACTGGCTCATGAGTGACAGGAGTGGTCAGAGGGGCAATAGTGGTCTGTGTAAGAACAGCCCTTGACCGCGTCAGTGAAGAAACTGACACAGCTGCTACTGAAGTAACAGTAGTTGTAGCAGCTGAAGTCAGTTCTGACCTCCTTTGGAATGAAAACCTTGATCTCTTTCCCCTTCCAACCCTAGAGGATGTAGGCTGAGAGGCAGCAACAGTCACAGCCACCGAAGCAGAAGCAGAAGACCGAGGTGGAGGAGAGATATCAAACTCTGGTATAAACAGTGGATCAGTGATCTCCTCCATCTCTTCTTCTGTCCTCTTCCTCTTCCTGACAATCATCTTCCCATCTACCATCACCTTCTCATATCCTTCCTCCACTAAATCATCAGAGTCAGTACTCTCTTCATCACCATCTCCAACAACACCCTCATCACCAGAGTCCTCTGACTCAGCACTACCTTCAGAAATATGAGGAACAGAAGCATCAACAGAAGTAGTAACAGTAGTGGTAGTAGTGGCCAGGAAGTCTAAATCCATCAATGAATCAATATCTATGTCATCTTCCTGAGCTGTAGACAAAACAACATCACCACCAGTAACAGCTCCACTCACATCAACCATGCTCATAGTAGCAGCAGTGGTTATGTCACCAGAACTCACACCCATTTCAACAGAAACCATAGCAGCAGTGCTCTCAATCACTGTGCTCTCACCACCTCCTGTACCACTAGGACCTGCCTCATCACCATCATCACCTCCATCAGCTGGTACCACTATGTCTTCAACATCTGAATCGGAGTCATCATGCCTCCATCTGCGACCAGCAGGAGCTCGGTAATCAGGTCGAGAGAGATGACCGAATATGATCTGGTGGTTGGCTTCCTCTCCTTTCCTCTGTATGACAAGACTCTGTTAAGAGTGGTGTCATTCATGTGCTCCAACCGTACAATATCAGCATTAATTTTGGGAAGATCAGGAACTTGAGCATCAATGATCTGCTGCAGAAACCGAGGGTACATGAGAAACTTCTTGTCTCCCTTGAGAGTCACGTTCTCCTTCATGTGTGTAAAGACCATCTCTGAGAAGTTGAACGACTTGTTCAGTACTAAAGCAGCAAAGGCACATTGGATAGTCTCTCGCATGTCATCGAATCCTCCTCGCCTTGATCCGAGACAGTGAACTAAGACATGAGCGAGATACTTGAATTGTGGAGACATGAATGCTTTGTTGAGAATGCCCGCACCAATGTCACCTTCATACTTGCATCTGAGAAAGCATCCACGAACTAAGAAGCGATCAAGCAGAGATGGCTGATCTGGAGAGTCATGAAACCCACACAATCTCCTGATGTGTTCAGCAGAGACAACAACATCGTGCCCTTGCACCTTTCCCCTGATAACTGTAGGCTCGACCTCACAGTCTATGTCAGCTGATGACCAGAAATCCTGCTGATGAGAATGGTAAGGCACATGAACAGTCGATATAGCAGTAAAGATCCTCGAACGCCGCAGAAATGTAATAATCTCTGAGTAGTGCTTGGCGTTCGGTGTGTTCAACTCCAGATGAGCACATATGTTGTGCTTAGGGACTGATTTGTAACCTGCCATACTGAACAACAAAGGAAATAAACATGTTAGTACAAGTCAGTAAAACAGGAAACTGGAATTAGAAAATCAGATTTAGAGTTTAACAGTTGGGTCGAATGTCATTCATTCGCCGAATGAGACCTATGATCGAATGATTCATTCGTCGAATGAGGTTCATTCGTCGAATAGACATCATTCGCCGAATGAGATATAGGCAAGGCTAGTCATTCGTCGAATGAGCCATTCGCCGAATGAGCTTCATTCGCCGAAAAAGTCATTCGCCGAATGACGACATTCAGCGCTCATTTTGAATTCAAAATCCCTCTTTCCAAAAATCACGAATCAGCCCACAAAATTTGTATATACACACTCAGAATCAACCGACTAAGACATTTAAAACTGGACTTAGATAGTTTCAAGTTCATTTTGATGGTCTATTTACACGGCGAACCAAAAAACCCTAAATCCAAAAATTTCTATTTGTTTTCAACGAATCCAAGGTTGAAAATGTCTGTCAATCGTTCTCTATATACCTGAGATGAAATAGAACGTGGTTGTCAGAAGCAGGGTTAACAAAGATCATAGAAAATCAAATGAACTGGATGTGTGTGAAAATCGCCGAATGACGAAGCACTGATGTGGCGAAAGTGAAAATGGTCGAATGATTCTCATTCGGCCGAAGGACTATTATATAGTCAAACTCATTCGCCGAATGAGCTAGGCGAAAGGTCGGCTGGGACTCAGACACATTCTCCGAATGAGTTTTGTGAATAAGGTCATTCGACAACACTTATTCGCCGAATGAGAATGTCGAATGAGACATTCGACACCCTTCATTCGTCGAATGAGGAAAACTCTGTTTGATTGATTCGGTCAAATGACTCATTCGCAGAATGAGTTCATTCGGTCGAATGAATGAATTTTACCTCTCATTCGGACGAATGAGAGATGATAACACTCATAACTCAAAATTTTCAACATCTGGCATTTTGAACAACAAACTTTTGACAAATTATGAATATATATCTGGTTGGTTCAGGATTCAGATATGACAGACATCCGATTCTACAAATGATCATCTAAAATAAAAATTAAAATTGAAAATCTTTTTGTATTTTTCTGAAACACCCACTACAACTGTACAAACAATAACTAAAAACAAATAATCACATGTTTTTGTGAGAAGTCCATTAATAAACTAACACATATCTCTAATCACATCACATTATCTTCAATGAATGTTTAACTTTAAACACAATTCCATTATGATACGATTACTGATATGTTTGTCCAAAATTAAACCAAACAATACACAACTGCTAAACAAACTTTATGATCACTCATATTTTCTGATTGAGTTACCCATTTCATTTCACCATTAAAGATTAAAATCAGTTCAAAACTCATTTCTGCATATCTTAAAACCAGTCATCATGAATTCAATAAGATTCAAACATTATTATCTTTTTGTATTTTTCTTGTTCTATCCAAATGAATGGCTTCAGCTAGGTTCGTCCCAGCAATATGGCACATATATGGAATCGAACTTAATTTGTTCAAGTATTTCTCAAGCTTAATACCAGCTTGCATTAGGTTTTCTTCAAGCTTAATACCAGCTTGTTTTTGATTTTCATCAAGCTTAATACCAGCTTGTCTTTATTTTCCATCAAGCTTAATACCAGCTTGCCTTTATTTTTCATTGTTTAAAACAAGCTTGTCTTTATTTTCCATCAAGCTTAATACCAGCTTGCCTTTATTTTTCATTGTTTAAAACCTCATTTGATTCCATGATGACAGGTGTATGCTTGATTTGAGTCAAAAACCCTTTCTCACTCAAGTGGTTTTATAAAATGGATCCCACAGATCAAACTTTCTAAGTTATCACAAGTTGTTTATTCATTCTGTATAGTCAGCCTATCAGCACATCCCATCACAATTCTCTTGTGATTTCAGTTCATACATTCACTTCTGCTTCTATGACATGATAGATTAATGTATTACTTTATAAGGCAAGACCATCTCAAATTTTTTAATTTTTCTATTGTTTTTGATTTTTCAAATTTTTAAATGTTTTTGGTTTTTCAAATTACAGAATATCTCCCCCTAAAAACCTAAAAACATAAAATCTTTTTGAGTTTTTGATGAAGAAAATAAACTATACAAGTAAAATAGAAAAACTGAACTAGAATAAGCAAAACAAAGACTAGCTAAGAAAAGTGATGATCATTTGTTAGACTCAGATGAGGAGTGGACTTCATCCTTTTGAAAAACACCATTAGCTGATAACAGATATAAAAATCTGGGTTTGTCAAATGCTTTGGTAAAAAGATCAGCTTTTTGGTGATCGGAATGAATTTTCACTACATCGATTAATTTCTTTTCAAAACAATCACGTATGAAGTGATATTTAATGTCGATGTGTTTGGTTTTGGAGTGCTGAACAGGATTTTTAGTGACAGCTATGGCAGCAGTATTATCAACATATATAGGAGTGTTAGAAAAATGTAACCCATAGTCCCTGAGTTGCTGTTGAATCCAGATGATTTGAGAACAGCAACTAGCAGCAGCAATGTACTCAGCTTCACAGGTTGAAGTAGACACCGACGTCTGCTTCTTGCACTGCCAGGTGACTAATCGGTTTCCAAAGAACTGACATCCGGCAGATGTTGATTTGAAATCTCTCTTGCATCCACCATAATCTGAATCACTAAATGCAGTAAGCTCAAAGTTATCATCATTAGGGTACCATAAACCAAATTCCGGTGTACCCTTCAGATAACGCATAATCCTTTTAACAGCAATGAGATGAGATACTCTTGGTTTTGATTGATAGCGAGCACACAAGCAAGTAGCGAACATGATATCTAGCCGAGAAGCAGTAAGATACGTAAGAGATCCGATCATTCCTCGGTACAGAGTGGCATCAATTAACTCCCCCTTTTCATCTGGAGTAATCCCGTGATTAACAGCCAGTGGGGTACCAGCAGGCTTGGCATCAGACATACTGAACCGGCTCATAATGTCACCAACGTATTTGGTTTGATGAATAAAAATCCCTGCCTCAGACTGATCCACCTGCAAACCCAAGAAAAATTTCATCTCTCCCATCGAACTCATTTCAATTTTTTCTTTCATAACCTTCTCGAATTCCTTGCACAGACTATCATTTGTGGAACCAAAAATTATGTCGTCCACATACACTTGCACCAAGAGTAAATCACTGTCCTTCTCACGGATGAATAATGTGCAGTCAATGACACCTCTTCTGAACCCGTTGTTCAGAAGGTGAGTAGAAAGTGTCTCATACCACGCTCGCGGAGCTTGATGCAATCCATATAAGGCCTTGTCTAGCTTGTAGACTTGGTCACGATGCAATGGATCCTCAAACCCGGGAGGTTGACTGACATATACGGTTTCACTGATCACATCGTGAAGGAACGCACTCTTGACATCCATTTGATAAACTTTAAACTTCTTAAAGGATGCATAAGCCAAGAAGATACGAATGGCTTCGAGTCGAGCCACCGGAGCAAACACCTCATTGTAGTCCAACCCTTCTATCTGTCTGAATCCTTGAACCACCAGACGTGCTTTGTTTCGCACTATGATCCCGTGATCATCTTTCTTGCAACGAAGAACCCATCGAGTGCCAATGACTTTTGCACCTTTGGGTCTGTCAACCAATTGCCAGACACCTAACTTTTTAAACTGTAAAAGTTCTTCTTGCATTGCATCAACCCATGATTCTTCCTTAAGAGCTTCAGTGACAGTACGTGGTTCAACTTGAGAAATAAAGCAGGAATGAGCACAAAAGGTTACATCTGCAAAATCAAGAATGTCAGCAAGACCGCCTGAAGAAATCTGATTTCTAGTCTTCACTCCATCCAAAGGACTTCCAATTATGTTCTCTTGAGGATGAATGCGATTAATTCTGCCAACATGATGAGCTGGAACCTCAACCTGAGGATCTAAGTTATTCAGATTCAAGTCCTCAAGACCTGGTACAAGATTATCAACAACTGGTTCAGGAGCAGCTGGATGATTGTCATCTGTGTCTGAGCTGTCATCATTTATCTGTGTAGTAGGAACAGATGCAGATGAAGGTTGAAAGGTTTCATCAGGTGCATTCTGTACATCATACAACATCTGAACAGCGACATCTTCATCTGAATACATGGGGGCATATTGAATGAATCAAAGAGACTGGAATAATCAAACATCCAATCTGGCCCTTTTCCAGGTGGGGGCATAGAATATTTCTGAACATCAACATGGTACCACTCCTCCACATTATGAGTTGACATGTTGTAAACTCATTTATTTGGAGTGCTATACCCAAGAAAGTACCCTTCTTCCACCTTATTGAACTTGCCCTGCTCATGTTTCTTAAGCATAGTGCACGGTGCACCAAATGGTTCTAGATACTTAAGATTTGGCTTTCTGTTGTGAAGCAGTTCAAAACAAGTATTCCCATGTCTTTTCACAATAAGAACCCGGTTCAGAGTATAGCACGCATTTGCTACAGCTTCATTCCAGAACTGAACCGGCAAAGAGGAATCAGCAAGCATAGTCCTAGCAGCCTCAATCAATGTCCTATTTTTGCGTTCAGCAACACCATTCATTTGTGGAATGTATGGAGCACTAAATTGTTGCACAATGCCTCTTGCACTACATCTCCATGTTGTGATTTTTGAACTCCGTTCCATTATCAGTTCGAAACTGACGAATCTTGAGCTTATAAAGTGATTCAAGTTTGGTAACCAAAACTTGAATGCAATCAAACGTTTCAGATTTCTCCTTCAAAAAGAAAACCCAAGAGTATCTGGAATACTCATCAGTGATGACAAGACAGTATTGATCTCCAGCTATACTCTTCCGATTCACAGGACCAAATAAGTCCATGTGAAGAAGCTCAAGAGGAACATTGATTGAATGAAACTTTTTCAGCTTATGAGACTGCTTAGATTGCTTTCCCTTCTTGCATGATACACAGATATCAAACAGCTTAAAGTTCTTCAAGCTAACTCCCTCAACCAGACTATTGTGAACTAAATGATTCATCTTACGTAAACTCAAATGACCCATCCTCTTATGCCAAAGAATTGAATCTTTTTCAGTTGCCTTTGTCATAAAACATGAAGCTGTGGAGGATGTAGTTGAAGCTGTGGTCATATTGAGAACGTACAAATCTTGCTTCCTTGGAGCAGACATCAGAATCCAATCTTTAGGGATCTTAACACCTTGCTTGAGAATGTAACATTTTGACTCATCAAATAAGACCTTGTACTCTTTGTCACAAATCTGAGAGACTGACAGGAGGTTGTTTTCCAGCTGTTTAACATATCTGACATTATCAAATGAAACTTTCCATTTGTCAGAATTCCCTCTCCTGTAATAAAACCGCCTTTATCTCCAGCAAAAGCAACATATCCACCCCGAACTGCATTCACATTGGTGAGCAGAGAAATATCACCAGTCATGTGTCTGGAAGCCCCACTATCAACGATCCAATTGCTGTTAACTCCAGCTTTTGGGGCAACCTGCACAATTAAGAGACAATTAGTTCACTTTGGGAACCCAAGCCTTTACAGTCTTGGGTTGACCCATAGAGTCTCGGATCCAAACATCAATCCATTTTCCATCAGGAAGAGATTTATCTGAAATAAGTGGAATAGAATCCTCAAATGATTTAACTTTCCAAATTGCGTTTTTATCAAAAGAGGTTTTCAGATAAATGGATGATGATTTTGCTTGGTTAACTTTAAGCACACTTGGAACATTCAAAGTTTTCAGTTTCTCTTTACCCTTGTCTGAAATTTTAATCTGAAATGGTTGTTTGACCTTTGTTTGAACAGGCTTAGGAACAGATTTTACCGGTTTTGGTAAAGCAGAATTTAATTTTCTGAAAGAAACAGCCTTTGGCCTGATCAAATGAGGACAAAATCTCACAATGTGCCCAAACTCACCACATTCAAAACAGACTTTGTCACCTTTTTTATGAAAATGTTTTAAATCAGAAAATGGTTTTCTATTTGATTTAAAAGCATTTGTTTTCTGACTATCTAGATCAAAGCCCAAACCCTTTGTCCCTTTGTTACCAACAAAAGCTGATTTGGTAACACACTTAGCTTCATATTCTTGTGAAGCTTTAATAAAGCTCAATTCTTTGTAAATCTTTGAGTTGCAGATTCGGTCACCTTTCATGACAACAGGAGTTTGATTCCGAGGAGTACTATACTTAGGTGAATAATCTGATTCATCCTCGGAATCTGAGACCCAATCTTCAACAACTCCATCCACCCGAGATCCCTCAGTCTTTGATGAAATCTGATTTGTACTCAGATCAACTGGATCTATTACTAACGGAGTAGTAACTTGAAAATCCTTAACATCTTTGTCATTTGGTGTATTGACAAAGGTGTTGAGAATAGGTGGGGGACAATTTTGATAGTTAACCTTTTCCTTCCCATGTTGATCAGTACCCCTACTGATCATGTGCTCAATAATATAAGATGAGCTTTCATAGCTCTTGAGCTTCTGACCCAAGGTCTCATAGTCACACTCGACTATGTCTAACTTTTTCTTAATCTCATTAATGGTATTGAGATAAGAAGTGATAGCATCTTGCTTATTCAGCACTGCAATCTCGGCTTCATGCAATTGTCTGTTTAAAAGATCAATTTTAGTTTGAAAATCCTTTTCATTAGATTTTAAAATTTTGTTAGCTTCAATGCATAAGTCGAGATCGTTCATCAAAGCACTGTTATGTGTCTGATAAGCAAGGACCTTACTTCTAAGATCAACACAATTAAAACACTCTGAATGTGAAGATGAACAATCAGTGTATACCTGCTCTGACTCTGATGAAGCAGAAGAGTTTACCATCAAAGCAAATTGAGTAGAGGAGTCATCAGCTTCAGCATCAGAATCTTGAGTGTCTGAATCTGTCATGCTATCTGATTCTGAATTTGAGACTTTATCATCATTCACCATTGAGTCTTCCCGAATGCTTTCCTTACTTTGATCTTCAGATTGTTGAATCTCAGCAATACAAGCTTTATCTTGTTCTTCTTTATCAGCATTGAATCTGAAATCCCAATTCACCCCTTCATCCTGTTGAACCATTAAAGCTTTACTTGCAGAGGATGAAGATCCAGCTTGAGAAGGAGAATCAATGGGAACTAATCTCCTTTCTGGATTGGCAGTGGAGGATTTCTGATGCTGGAATGGATTCTTGTTGCCTGCTTTCTTCGGCTGTTTGCACTGCCTAGCAAAATGACCCTTCTCTCCACAATTGTAGCATGTCACCGATGCCATATCAAATCCAAACTTAGACTCCTTGTTTAAATTGATATCCTTCCCAGTCCTCTTGACAAACTCCTTAGCTCTCCTAACCGCACTTGCCAACGCCCACATAATGTCAATTCGTTCCATGTCATCAGGATCTATCTGAGAATAGTCATCATTAGTCAAATAAGGATTACCGATCTGACCAGCAACTAATCCATCATATGAGCTAACCAATGTAGACAAAAGACCCATATGCTCTTTTGCAATCTCCACGGTGACCTTGTCAAAGTTGTCTGTCTTCAGGCCGGTAGTAGGCTGATGATGTTCTGTTTGTGAACTGGTTGAGGATGATTGACTGAAATGAATCTGAGCAGTAGATGGAGCCTCAGATGTCTTAGAAACAAAAGCAGTCTTTAGAGGAGCATGAGTATTGGATTTATCTACTGTGGGAGTGGAATAGTATAAGGAGGGGTCCTGAACTTGAACAACTCTCTTGGCTTTCCATTTGTTTTCTATCTCCTGCTCTTTCAGCTTCTGGATAAAATCATTGATATCCATGTGTGCCAACATCTGGTTCGGCTTGAGTACCATCAAGAATGACTCCCACTTTGGAGGTAAAGCATCTGCCAAACACTGGATCTTTTCCTGAGTTGTTGTCTTGACTTCATGATTGAATAACTCACTCAAAAGATGATAAAATCTAGAAATCATCTCATCCAGTGACTCATTTCCCACATACATGAAGCTATTGAATTCCTCTCTTAGTGCCTTTGACTTGATACTCTTCAAAGCATCATTACCCTCATATATTTGTTGCAATGCATCCCACAGTAGCTTAGCAGAAGTGAATTGTCTAAACTGATGGAAAATATCAGTAGCAATGGACTGTGACAAAATAGCATAAGCTTTCTTCTCATAATCATACAGCTTCCTTTGAGGCTCAGTCATCCGTGTGACTAGCATAGGAGTTCCATCTTCATTAAGACGCCTCAGATATCCTCCTTCAATCATCATCCATAGATTTGTATCCACCCCATTAATGTGAATCTCAAATCGATACTTCCAGTGAGGCTAATCGTCTAAGGTTAGTAACTTGGGAGCTTTATTAGAGTTCCCCGTCTCATTCTCTGTCAACAACAAAGTCTGTATGCGATGGTTCTGATTTGCCATCAGTGCCAAATCCTCCATAGAATCAATAGAGACAAAAACTCAACACTTAGAAAAATTCTGGACTGAAGGCCGAATGAAAATGAATGTGGCGAATGTCGGGGGCTGAAAGTGCACTAACTGGCGAATGAGAGGTCGAATGAAGCTATTCGCCGAATGAAGGCTTATTCGGCTGAAATTATTCGGCCGCCAAGCTCATTCGCCCGATTTGAGGGTTTTTGCAACCAAAATCACGATATCTCAATATTTAGACCAGATCTAAGTACCAAATTTGGTACAGAACTCCATTAGATGATAGGAAACAAATTGGGATAAACGTTTAGTTGAAAACACCACAAAAATCCACAAAAAGGCAATGAAACAGTAACTTTTCGCACAAGGGTTTAGGGTTTTGACAGGTTTCGAACAAGCAACACCAGAGGAGATGATTTTGATCGGAAATTGAGCAGAATCAAGAGCCAAAGCTCTGATACCACTTTGTAGGACCTAGATCGAGTCTAGAAACAACTCAATCTGATGGATTACCTGCTCAACAGCCACTAGAATAGTGCGGAATCCTATTCTAGGGTTTTCCAATCGAGAACAACAACAAAAGTGGTGATCCAAAGATGAAAGATGGACGTTTGATTGTAAATAGATCACCACTAGCTATGATTCGAACTTGGACAGAAGAAGGACGCTCAAAAACCCTAAGGTTTGACACTGGAGTGAGTTGGGACGAATGAGGGCTTTTCTGAAGTTAGGGTTGAAATGATTTGAACTTGTATATATAGGCAGTCGACATTCGGCCGAATGAGAGGCCGAAGCAACTCATTCGGCGAATGGCATCTGTCGAATGATAATTCAGTCGAATGAGTCATTCGGCGAATGACTCATTCGCTGAAATGAGCCATACTCTGGTTTCATTCGCCGAATGACTTCATACGTTAGAGTCATTCGGCCGAATGAACCAGACTCATACTCAATTACATAATCAATCACATCAACCAATAACATAAACATATAACCAATATTAAACATTAAGAACAATGTAAAAAGACATCTTCCATTAATAATTTCAACATTACTTGATTAGAGTTTACAAAACTGAACTAGGGACATTACATGTATCAACACGTTAGAACCAGAATTCTATCCCGAATGTTTTTGAATAATAAAATGCACATTTTAGACCGAAAACGTAATCGCGTATGATTACGCTTATTTAAATAAAATCGTATATGATTTTAATTAAACGATTTCAAAGACACGCGTACATAAGTATGCCTATTCCTAACATTCTAATATACGTGTGTTGACACGTATATGATTTCAAGCACGAAACGACATTTCGAATAACAATAAGTTATTGTTAAAACACAGGTTCTTCGTAAGAGGACTTTAAACGCGAGTTCACGTGTTTGATCATTCTGCTATAATCAAAGGTGCGTACACGGCCCCTTTCTTATTTTAAACTGTTTTGGGGGAGAAAACATGTGCAACAAACATTTTAGATACATATCACTTGCATGAGTTAGCTGTTTACATTATGTGACAACATAGCATTTAAAAGTCCTTACACACTTCGAACCGTTTAGTTTGCCGTAGCGCAAAGCGTGGTAGTTGGAAATAGATCTATTAGGTTTGACAAACCTCACTTGGTAGATGGGATCTACGCAGGTGTTTGACTGACCAAACACACATTACTATTGTTTGTGCTAAACAATAGTGGCAAGGCAAAAACATGCTATAGCATGGCATCGTCAGCTTCGGTGTCGACCACTTATGTAAATAGTATAAATGACTAGATATCATGACTATGCATGGATGATTATGTTATCTGCAAACTTGATATTCAAACTGTTGTTTTAAACATTATGAATGCTTAAACCTGTGTTATGCACCAACCTTTGTGTTGACTTGATTTACATGTTTTCTCAGGACGTTAAGGTGCACAAGAAAGCAGGCATGGACTAGGAGATTGAGTCGCATGCATGTTTTTACATTTCTATTGTTTGGATTGAACATTTGAGATTTTAGTTTTGTAATTTAGCTTTTGCAACTATTACCTTTGCAATTGTTTTCAAAACGCTTCCGCAAACTTAGAAAACTTTGATGTTACAGATTTAGACCAAAGTATGTTTTGAAATTCATATAGAGGTCTTCGTTATGTCTAATGATCTGAGATCCTGGTTTGTCACGTTCCCAAATGGTATGATTCCGTTAGTTGAAAATTGGGGGTGTGACACTTGCAATTGATCAAACAAATCATCAATCCTCGGTAGTGGATACCGATTCTTGATGGTTAGTTTATTTAGCTCTCTGTAATCTATGCACATACGAAAGGATCCATCCTTCTTTTTCACGAACAAAACCGGAGCTCCCCAAGGTGAGTAGCTCAGCCGGATGAAACCTTTATCGAGTAGCTCCTGTAGTTGATTAGATAATTCCTGCTTCTCCGAAGGTGCTAACCTGTAAGGAGACTTAGCAACAGGTGTTGCTCCAGGAATCAGATCAATATGAAACTCTACCGGTCGCACAGGTGGCAAACCGGGTAGATCTTTAGGAAATACTTCAGGGTATTCCTTTACTATCGGCACGTCTTGTATCGTTTTCTTGTCCTTCTCTTTCTCTACCACGTGAGCCAAGAAAGCTATACACTTCTTTTGCAGACACTTATGCGCTTTTATGCAAGATATGATCTTTACACTTCGCTTTGCTTGATCCCCACGAACTTCCAACACACGATCATTCGCCACTGGAATCCGAAGTAGCTTTTCAGAACAGATTACTTCAACTCTATTGAGTGATAGCCAGTCCATCCCCACAATGATGTCGAAACTGCCCAACTCCATCGGCAACAAGTCGATGGTAAATATGTGATCAGTGAGTGTGAGTGGGCAGTTCCTAAGTATAGTGCTAACTGTAATTTGCTTCTCGTTTGCTACTTCGATAATGTAAGGGGAGTCTAAATTTTCCTCAGTAAGACTAAGTTGTCGTGCAAAATCAGATGAAATAAAACTCTGGTCTGCACCAGTATCAAACAGTATAGATGCATAAGAGTCATGTAGAAGAAATGTACCAGTGACCACATTAACAAAAGCCCGTCCTCGAGGTGCTTGTGCTCCTTGTTGCACTCTCTTTGGATAGTCTTGGGAGAAATGTCTCATTTCTCCACAGTTATAGCATCCTCGGTTGTTGTTGTTGTTGTTGCCGGGTGGTGGTGGTGGAGGTAGTGCTCTGGCAGCAGTGTTGGTAGCTTGCATTGTAGTAAAGCGGCAATTTGCAACCCAGTGGCCAAATCAATCACAGTTAGTGCACTTCCTACAATGTGCAGTAGGATGATGATGATACTTGCAATGAGTGCACTAAGGATGCACTCCCACATAGTTCTTGAGTGCAGGATTGACAGGTGCTGCAGGAGCTTGTCTCAGAGGGGTGACGGCCGCATAGTTCTTAACGACCTTTTGCTTTTTCTTTTGGTGATACTCATGCTTCCTTGTTGTTGTTTCCTTAGCTTTTCCCGCTTCATCTTTCAGAACTCCTGACTTCACCATCACACTAGTAAGTTTAGCTGAAAGAGAAATGGCTGACTCCAGAGTTGCAGGATTTGCAGCCAGTACAATGCTCTGTATGCAGGAGGGTAATCCTACTACATAATGATCGATCAGCTTTTCTAGTGTTGGCACCATCTCTGGCACCAAAGCCACCAATTCATGATAGCGGTTGGTGAAAGTCATATGATCGGCTCCCTTCATCACGTGGTTCGAGAGCTCAACTTCCAGCTTCTGTAGTTCATGTTTTGGACAAAATTCGTTCCTCAAAAGAAGTTTGAATTCTGCCCAAGGCATTGCCATTGCTTCATCTCTTCCTCGGGCTCTGATCTGAGAGTTCCACCATGTCAAAGCTCGCTTGCTAAATGACCCACCTGCATAGCGAACTTTGTGATGTTCCGGACAACTGCTTATGTATAAAGTGTTCTCCATCTTCTCCAGCCATTGGATCAGTCCAACAACTCCTTCTACACCAGTAAAGCTCGGTGGCTTGCATCCTACGAAAGACTTGTAGGAGCAGTCTGTAGTATGGCTAGAGTTTCCACTAGCTTCTCCTGCGGTATGGCCAGAATTGTTGCCATGGCCTTGAATCCGGTTAATCATCTCAGGGATGACATCCTTCAGTTGATTCGTCAGTTGGCTACTCAGAAGCGTCACCAAAGCAATAGTAGCAGGATCAAGAACTGGACCCGCATTCAGGTTTGGAGGAGGGTTTAGTGGAGGAGGAGGAGGTGGCGGCGGTGAATCTGGTGGTGATGGTGTTGATGAGTGAGGTGCCGAAGTCTGTGGAGTAGGTACCAGAGTCGGTTGTCTTCTGGGCTGCATTCTGATCATAACCAAAAGATATAGGTTAGTGCAGTGATCGAATGCAGAAGACACAATGCAAACTTAAGTCTTATGTTCTCTACATGAGGGTCCTAAGTTATAGTCTAGGCCAAACCGTTTAAGTAAATGACCTATTATTCTCTATTACCTTGAGCTCTGATACCAATCTGTCACACCCCGAGCCGGCGGGACGGATCGTGTTCCCCGCCGAGCGGAAGGTTCTCGGGGCGCGATATCGTGAGTGATAATCGTGGTGATCAGATTGTTTACATAGCATCGATGTTAAGAATAACGAAAGCACAATAAAGCAATAAACTAGGATTACAACGTTAAATTACAATATCAATGTTCAGTAATTTAACCCGGTAAACCTATCAAAAGAATCAAATGTTTTCTATCTTGTAACTGTACAAGACATTCAAAAGTGATTCGTATCATTAACAAAAGATGTGCTTCCAAAAGTCAACTAGGTCAGCTATCTGGGCAGCCTAGTATGCAATCCAAAAGCTTTAGCCTAAACCTATGCATCACCTGAGAAAGCATGTAAGAAAACAAAGTCAACACAATGGTTGGTGAGTTCATGTAGCTTATAAGTTTAAAAATAGCTTTAGCAAACCTCTTTCGGTAAAACCTTAACCTCATTAACTTCACATGTAATATCCAAATCGGTACGCTTATATATAGGGCATACCCCTGAGTTGAGCCTACAACCCGCCCAGACGCCGTCCCACCACATACTAATCCGCATATGACACTGTTGTTAATAAAAATTAAGCATTCTACCTACCATTCAACTCAGTCTTCATCAAAGCTTTAGTTTATTGTTTCAAAGTTTACAAGTCTATGGCTTTCATATGCATTAGCTTCAATATAAGTTTACCAGGCATTTTAGTTTCACACATCATAGTTTAGCTTTCACTAATCTCATGCGTGGGTACAAGCTTTGCTCTAGCAGTCGTTTAGCAATCACGTAGCCCACGGCTAGATACAAGCCCTGCTCTAGCAGAAGTTTAGCCATTACGTATCTCATGAATTAGTTAGGCTTAGTTTCCGGATAGTCTAGCAATTACCTGTCTCCTGTACAAGATACAAGCCCTGCTCTAGCAGAAGTTTTGCCATTACGTATCTCATACATAGACACAAGCCATGCATACACAAGTAGTTTAGCATTTACATATCTCATATAAGCAGACACAAGCCCTGCTCTAGCAGAAGTTTAGCAATTACGTGTCTCTTATATAAATAATAGCCTAGCATCGTCATAGTTTAGCTTTCACATATCTCAATGCATAGGTACAAGCTCTGCTCTAGCAGAAGTTTAGCAATTACGTAGCCCATGATGAGATACTAGCTTAGCATTTCGCACACAATCATAGTTTCAAGCATATAGTTTCAAGCGTTAGCATATAGTTTAAGCATCAAGTTTGTAGCATAAGCATCAAGCCCTTAGTTTAAGCATCAAGTTTATAGCATAAGCATCAAGCCCTTAGTTTAAGCATCAAGTTTGTAGCATAAGCATCAAGCCCTTAGTTTAAACATCAAGTTTGTAGTATAAGCATCAAGCCCTTAGTTTAAGCATCAAGTTTGTAGTATAAGCATCAAGCCTCTAGTTTAAGCATCATGTTTGTAGCATACACATCAAGCCTCTAGTTTAACCATCAAGTTAGTTTAAGCACCAAGTTTGTAGCATAAGTATCAAGCATATTTTTTAAGTGTCAAGTATATAGCTTCTCAAAATAAGAGTTTCCAAGCATAAGCATCATTGTAAGCCTCATGATTATGTTTAAAAGCATTAAATAACATTTCAATAATTTCTTAAAATGTATAACATGCTTCTCAGTCCCGAAGTAAAACAAATAAGTTTGAAAAGGGACAAATGAACTCACCTTATGTTTGTAGTGGTTGACTAAGTATAACAAGAATACACGCGCTCTTTGTTTGTACTTGTGTGATGTTCCTGTATTGATTTCATAGTATTTGTAGTTTATAAGTATATGTTGTAGTGACTTGTGCGTGCACGTGTTAGCCCTAGAGTTGGCTAACACTTGTGAGTCTCGGTAATCATTCAGCCCTTGTTTACTTGTGGTTACTTATTGTTGATATGGCATGTCTTCATACTATAGGTTTATTGCACTTGTTGTCACCATTAGATTAGAAATAGTTTGTGGCATCATAGTTATAAAAGTTAAAGTTTAATCTTTGTTTCTAACTTCTTCCACCATCTTGGTAGTAATCACTATGAGTTCCTTTGTATGTTAAAAATCATTTAGATAAAGTGTTGGTTTTGATACGTAAACATATTGGCCGAATGTGGGGTTTGGCTAACAATTGAAACATGGGCCGAATCAACTATGGGCGCCTAGCCCCATTTAATTTTGCCTTGGTTTGGATCAAGTGACTACGGCCCAATTAAACATGTATAGGCCAATATGTTATTGGGTCACATGGTTGGGCCGAATTTAATTGAGATGGGTCAACTTTTAAATTTCTGGGCCAATTAATTCACATTGGGCCGAAACTTGAGAATGTTGGGCCAAAGGGATTCATGGGCTAGGGTATCCTCACGGCTGAACATGTGAATCTCGACAGAATAGTTGGCTCAACAAGAATCTATATCAGACATGCTACTGGCCAGCGAACCTATCTGCTAAGGTTCGGCTATCACAGCCTTGTAGGTTCGGCTATTGTTTAACAAGCAGGGGTTCGTGCCACTAAGAATGGTTCGGCTGATTGTGTATGAAAGGCTCGCCACCTGGGGTTCGGGGCCTGTCACCGGTTTGCCTGCGGTTTTGAAGCACAAGGTTCGGTCCTTCCAGAAAGGGTTCAGTTCCAGGAGACTCAATGATGGAGGTTCGGCTAGGCATGAGGACCGCAGGGTTCGGCTGATGATACACGGGTTCGCTGGTCATACTTGTAGGTAGGTTCGCAGCTTGGGCAATGGTTCGCGGTTGGAAGGGTTCGCCCAAGGAGGATGGTTCGTGGACCATTGTTAGGTTCGCGAGGAGTGACATGTTTGTGGTTATGGCTTCAGTTGCAAGGTTCGGCCAACCAACCTTGCAGGTTCGGCTCCACCTGCAAGTCACGAATCTACCCACCATCTTCATCATTACCATCAACTGTGTTGGGTCCTTGGGTAGTTTACATGATGATGCTACGCAACATGGGATTTTCGATGGTATTGTGGTGGTGAGCGTGAGTTTAGGACCGGCTATGGCTCATGGTCGAACAACAAGGTTACAAAACCCTAATCTTCAAACTTTCATGTTCCTATACCTCGAAAATGGCTGGGTAACTTCGTAGATCCGTTGTACTTCTGCGTAGAGGATATCGAGAGCTTCAAATGGACACCAAGAATGCGCGATTTCACCAAGAAATGACCAAGATCTTGAGGTTTGAAGGTGGAAACTTAGAGAGAGAGAGAGAGGGTGACGGGTTTGAGAGCTAGAGAGAGGGTTTGTGTAAAATAAATTAAATGCCATCAATTGGTGCTTAAATACCCCGAGGGTATTCGGGTTCGTTTCGGTTGCTCGGTTCACGTTTTCATCGCGTTTCCGGATTATTACGCGCGTGTTTTATAAATTAAATAAAAGAATTTATTTTAAAATGTTTAGAATGTGATTATTATTGGAAATTGTTTTAAACATCGTTTTCCTTAAATTATTTCTCGAAATTTATTATTTAAAACGTTTCGTTAACTCGTTCGCGTATTATTAAGATAGCTTCTTTTAAATTTATTTTTTATGAGTTTCAAAATTGTAAAAGAGAAAATATTATATTTTCTTAATTTTATTGTCGTTCGTTTAGTTTTCGTTTTCGTTTCGTCAGAACGCGTCGCCATCGCACGTATTCGTTCGAATCGTCATTTGAACGAACACGACGATGGTTTGGCTTTCCAACTTTTGTTTTCTACTTTTCAGTCATTATTTCAGAACGTTAAACTCTCAGAATCATTCGTACAGATCGTCACCTATATGAATAATTCGTCTGTTTAGCATTCAGTAACAACAACCGTTATGGTTTCGTTTTGTTTAACCTCACATACGTTTATACGTAATAGCATCAAATCAAGTATCTGTATGTCAGTTCTGTGTTGTCTGATATGTTTCTGACTGTTAAACCCTAAGGTTTTAATCAGATTTAAGACAATCACATAATAGTTTGGTCTTAGGCCTTAAGTGTAAATAGCATAAACATAGTTTCACGTAAAGTGTACCTGAGTCACTGTGCAAGTTGTTGTAGGGATTACTGTTCCTGCAACGTGTCCGGCACTGATGTTGTAGTACTTGTCAAAACGCTACGCACTAACACTATCCTATTACACCGAACGCATTATGTGTATAGGGCATACATAGAGTCCAGCTACCTGCCTTATCAGCCGCCAGCCCACCACTGTTTTGATGTAATACAATATTGTTTTTGCATAGCGTAATCGACTGTAAATAAATAATATATATACTTATTCCTAATTAAATAAGATCCTATAACACACAAACACAAACATGAACACATGAATCGCATTGACATACTGAGTAGGAATACACATTGTTCTATCACTGTTTATGACTACCATGACTAAATTTACAGATGTTACAGTCTCTCCAAGTTAAGGGAATTTCGTCCCGAAATTAACTAGTTGAATATACTATAAAAATATGAGGGTACTTAAGCTTCATCTGGTCTTCACGTTCCCATGTGAACTCAGCACCATGTTTGCCCTCCCATTGTACCTTTACGATAGGGATATGGCTACGTTTGAGTTTCTTGACTCCATGATCCATGATTTCAACCGGATGTTCTATGAATTGCATGTTGTTTTGAATCTGAATGTCTTCAAGTGGAACCTAAACATCATGATCCTCCAAGCATTTCTTAAGATTCAATACATGAAACGTATCGTGAACATTGCTTAGCTCCACCGGAAGTTTGAGTTTGTAGGCTACGGGACCAATCCTTTCCAGGATCTCAAAAGGTCAAATGTACCTTGGTGCAAGTTTCCCTTTTTTCCCGAATCAAACAACGCCTTTCCAGGGAGAAACCTTGAGTAGAACTCGGTCACCGACTTGAAACTCAAGCGGTTTCCGACGTCGATCAACATAACTCTTCTGCTGATCCCTTGCGGCCTTAAGCCTTGATTGAATGATTGTGATCTTGTTGTTTGTTTCTTGAATGAGTTCAGGTCCTACGACCTGTGAGTCACCAACCACGATCCAACAGACCGGTGATCGGCACTTCCTACCATATAAAGCTTCAAATGGTACACATTGAATGCTCGTATGGTAGCTGTTGTTGTACGAAAACTCGATGAGTATCCCAACTCCCACCGAAATCGATCACACAAGAACGAAGCATGTCCTCGAGTGTTTGGATAGTCCTTTCGCTTTGACCTTCGGTTTGGAGATGATACACTGTGCTAAGATTAACACGGGTTCCCAAAGCCTTTTGCAATGATTGCCAAAAGCGAGAAGTGAAACGGCTATCACGATCGAATATGATTGATGTTGGAGTACCATGACGCGCGATGATCTCGTTGATGTACAAAGTGGATAACTTCTTTGTTTTGTAATCCTCTTGGATTGGGAGAAAATGTGCAGATTTGGTGAGTCAATCGACGATCACCTAAATCGAATAGTAACCTCGCAGAGTTCTCGGTAACTTGGTTATGAAATCCATGGAAATTTGCTCCCATTTCCATTGAGAAATTCCAGGTTGCTGCAGAAGTTCCAAAGGCTTCTAATGTTCTGCCTTGACTTTTGAACACGTTAGACATTTCCCAACATACAATGCTATGTCTTTCTTTATTCCAAGCCACCAATAAGATGTTCTCAAGTCTTGATACATCTTATCGGCTCCTGAATGAACTAAGTATCGCGACTTATGAGCCTCATCACAGATGAGTGTGCGCAATTCTTCTGACTTTGGAATCCGCATGCGGCCATTGAAGTATAAAACCCCATCAGATCGAGGTTCTAGTTTACCCTCAATTCCGCAGTCTAAATCTACCTTCAGTTGATTGTCGACCACTACTTGTTATGCAATATGAATCAGATATTTCAAGTTTGGCTGTGTGTTGATCTCCATGGCTCTGACACGAATTGGCTTGACTGGTTCCTTATGACTAAGAGCATCCGCCACCACATTGGCTTTACCAGGATGATAACGAATCTCACAGTCGTAATCAGTTAGATGCTCAACCCAACGACGTTGTATCATGTTGAGTTCTTTCTGATTGAGAATGTGTTGCAGGCTCTTGTGGTCTGTATAGATGACACATTTTGTACCATAAAGATAGTGTCTCCAAATCTTCAATGCAAAGACCACAGCCCTAACTCAAGGTCATGAGTAGTATAATTCTTCTCGTGAACCTTAAGCTGTCTTGAAGTGTAACGACCGGTTTTCAGAAATTGAATACGTTTGAAATAATTTTCAATAGAACGATGGTGATTATTACAAATTGAAAATAGGCGAGAAATGATGAGCGTGGGAGAAGACCGTGCATGAAATAGAGTTCCGGATTGTCCGGAATCGCAAAACTAAGAAAAAAGTTCAAAATTTGAGAAAATAGGAGCCAGGCGGTATGCCTCGCACCAGTGGCCCACGCTAGGCGGTACGCGCGGAGCCAGAAAAATATCTGGGAGTTTGGTGTCTCGCGCGGTACGCCTGAGACCAAACACCCACGTGGGGCGTTACGCCTGGGGTGTTTTGAGTCGGCAGATTGGGATAAGGATCAGATTTTTTGCACAAGAATTTTTAAAATTCTTTCTCTCGACCTTACACGCATACATACACTTCCAGATCGAGTTTTTACCATCTAATCTCAATTTTGAAGCTATCCAAACGATCGGGTTGAGCCAGGAATCGTTTCTACAAGTTCGGATCGTTGTATCGCAGTCAGAAATCCGTTCGAAAGGGTAATGATTAGTTTTATCCTACTGATTTGATATTATATGGATTAAATATAGTTTTGAGCATGATATAATGATTATTGTTGATGATTATTGCCTAGATGATGGCTAGGAATAATTAGAAACGAAGAACTAGATATTTTAATGGTGAAATTTTGATTTTGATCCGTTATAATGTCCGGTTGTCAGAAAATCCATATTATTGTGATTGATAACTAGTGGGATGGTTAAATCATGTTTATGATGGCTGTAGATCATTCCTTGGAATGACAGATTCTGATTCAAGTGTTGATTAAATGTTGGAATTTGAAAGATAATGATTTTGACAAAACTATGCTAATTATATGTGATGACTTGACTTCTAAATGCCACATAGTGATTAATGAAATTCAAATGAGTTTGAATCAATATGTATGGGTGTTGTGTGTATTGAAACTAGTTGTATATATGTGAATTGCAACTAGGTGTTGGTGGTGGAAGTCAAGATGCAAGTCACAGAAGTGGAAAAGAATGTGTAGAGAGTGAAAATGAATCACAAATATTGTGATCATGTGAACAAAACTCAATTGGTGTTCCACATGGATATAAACCATGTGTTGAATGCGATATAGGGATGACCTACAAGTGTGTAGGAATTCATGTTTGCTTTAATTAATATTAATTCACATGAGTGTGGATAATGTTGTTGAAAGTATGTTGAATTGGTTCACTTGAATGTGAACTAAGGAGGTAGTGGACAATTTAGTTGATCTACAATGATGTGGACAACTGTTTGTTATACGTAAGTATAATTGGTTCACTTGGATATGAACAAATTGTAATTGATTTACCTTTAAATGATTCACAAGGTGTGTGAACACATGTAAGGGTGATAGACCTTATGTTGAATTTGAAGTTAGACACTAATATATGTTATTTGAATCACAATTGTGTGACTATTTGTTGTTTGTGTCTAATGTTGACTATATGTGTAAATAACACACGTAGTAAACTTTGTGTTAGTGGATTCTCAAGGGTGAGAACATAATTATATTAGTGAAAGTTTGATTAATTCACAAGACTGTGAAAACTCAATAAGACACCTAAGTGTGTTGTTTTGAATTTAATAGTGTGACACATGTTTGGTAATAGAAAGAATTGTATTTAATGATCTACAATTATGTAGACAGTTCTGATTGATTCACTTGAAAGTGAACAATCAGTGTGTTGAAATATAGTTAAATGATTCACAAGATGTGTGAACATATGAATTGGGAGTATAATTGATGAAAAGACAAGTGAATGTGTTCAAATTCTATGTAAGTTACCTATTTGATTGAACTTGTAATTGAAGGACTGGGTGAGTCCACACTACAAGTAATTGTGCATTTAGCACATATACATGATTTGTTGAGTTGGTTGAAATTGATATAAATGACTGTGGTTATTACGGTTGAAAGATTCAGAAGGTGTGTGAACATAAAACCGGCAATTTCAATGTAATTGATTCACAAGGTGTGTGAACAAACGTTGAATTGGTAATGTGCATGTAATTGATTCACAAGATGTGTGAACATAAGACTTGCAATTCCAATGTAATTGATTAACGGTGAATTGGAAATATGCATTCTTTGATTCACAAGGTGTGTGAACAAACGGTGAATTGGAAATATGCATGCTTTGATTCACAAGGTGTGTGAACATAATACTTTCAATTCCAATGTAATTGATTCACAAGGCGTGTGAACAAACGATGAATCAGAAATATGCATGCTTTGATTCACAAGGTGTGTGAACATAAGACTTGCAATTGTAATGTAATTGATTCACAATGTGTGCGAACAAACGGTGAATTGGAAGTATGCATGCTTTGATTCACAAGGTGTGTGAACATAAGACTTTCAATTCCAATATAATTGATTCACAAGGTGTGTGAATAAATGGTGGATTGATAAGTGCATGCTTTGATTCACAAGGTGTGTGAACATAGCACTTGTAATTCCAACGTAATTGATTCACAAGGTGTGTGAACAAAAGGTGATCTACAAATGTGTTGGCATTAAATTGGCATTATGCATGCTTTGATTCACAAGGTGTGTGAACAAAGGATGACCTACAATAGTGTAGACATTTAAAATCAAGAGTCAAATGGTTTAATTTTGACTTTTGGGAAAAATATGATGCACAACTGGAGTTTTGTGTGCACATATATGTGAGGTGTTAACTTATAATGATTGTACATGAATGGGTGACTCATGGGGTTTTGGGTGTAAATGACCAATTAGTAAGTCTTTTTGTATATGATTGAATGTTGTTACCAAATTATATTTGGCACATCAGTAGTGTATCCATTTGGTGTTATGGAATACACTTGGTGAAATAGTGGGGTAAACTTACTTAGTTCTAACGAACTAATGGTGATTTAAATGTGGTGTTTACAGTTACAAAAGAGTAAGGTGAACGGCAATGGTGATCGGAATCGAACAAAAATATTTGAGTGGTGAACTGAAGTTCACTTATTATGAGTATGTAGAAATACTTAGACATGTGTTAATGTTTGAATGATTAAAAATGTGTGTGTTTACAAACAAAACACAGAAAGTTTTTCTGGGACCTAAACAAAAATCTTAATTAGATGTTTTAAATGTCCGGAGGGGACAGAAAGTGACATGGGTGTCACAGGTTGGTATCAGAGTAATGGTTTGAGGGATTCAAGTGTGACATGAACACTTGAACTCAAACTTGAAGCTCTTGATAAGAAAAAAAAAAGAGAAAAATTGTTCGATGTAAGATCCGATCACAAAGCCGAACTCACCAGGTATGATGTATCCGTAAATTGTCGTTTGATGTTGTGTGATATGAGGACTTGTTTTGTTATAAACCAATATTCCTAACTTGTGTGAAACAGTGAACGTAAAGACACGGGTATATGGTGCGTATCTTGCTATGCCTGGCCAGCTTAGTAACATATACACAATATGAACGTATCTTTAGGAACATTATTTCATATTAGTATATGGAAGATTTGGTAAGGTGTTAGAACATGGTGTATGTGATTTGTTAAAATCATAATCGTGTCGTTATTAGTTTGAATAGTTGGATAATTCACAAAAGTGTGAATATTCGATAAAGACACGTATACATGTAATGTATAATATTAAATATGTGTGATCTATAGAATCACAAGAATTGGTGTAGCATACATATGATATTATATGTCTAAGGCTAGTATAGAATTTATTGTCACAGTTGTGTAATGGCTGATGAATATCATCTGGAGGTGGATGACATTGATATCTCCGAGGTGCGGAGCATTGTGACAAATGTGTGGTCAAAGCCTTAGAGTTATTTTATCTTCTTATATAAAGGAGATAAAAGTATATGTATGAAAAGGTTGTGTGTAAACTAGAAGTAGGAATATGGAGTGTCTAATTCTAGTACACGATACTTAATATTAATTCACAGTTGTGTGAAGGTGGTGATAAATTTTAAATTTAAACTAGAAAAAGAATGATCCACAAGGGTGTGGACTTTTATTATTAATGTATGGAATAAAGTGATTCACAAGAGTGTGAACACCCATGCAAATAATTATAGTTTGGGATGATTTACAATGGTGTAAACATCTAAATGGAGCGAATAATCGAATTGATTCACAAGAGTGTGAACATTCGTTTAAATATAAAAATTAATGGGAATCCACAGTATGTGGTAATGGGGATTATTGGGTAGAGCTAACCCATTAACAAAGTTTGATATGTAAACTTTGTAGTCTATATAATCCTTAGTTGTTTGGCTAGGGATTTGTAATGTTGATTAGTGCATATGTGTAGGCATTAAATTGGCATTATGCATGCTTTGATTCACAAGGTGTGTGAACAAAGGATGACCTACAATAGTGTAGACATTTAAAATCAAGAGTCAAATGGAGTTTTGTGTGCACATATATGTGAGGTGTTAACTTATAATGATTGTACATGAATGGGTGATTCATGGGGTTTTGGGTGTAAACGACCAATTAGTAAGTCATTTTGTATATGATTGAATGTTGTTACCAAATTATATTTGGGACATCAGTAGTGTATCCATATGGTGTTATGGAATACACTTGGTGAAATACTGTGGTAAACTTACTTAGTTCTAACGAACTAATGGTGATTTAA
This sequence comes from Mikania micrantha, assembly GCA_009363875.1. Taxonomy (NCBI): domain Eukaryota; kingdom Viridiplantae; phylum Streptophyta; class Magnoliopsida; order Asterales; family Asteraceae; genus Mikania; species Mikania micrantha. The sequence goes on along the minus strand of CM018695.1, from coordinate 47,270,499 downwards.
ATGTGGTGTTTACAGGTACAAAAGAGTAAGGTGAACAGCAATGGTGATCGGAATCGAACAAAAATATTTGAGTGGTGAACTGAAGTTCACTTATTATAAGTATGTAGAAATACTTAGACATGTGTTAATGTTTGAATGATTAAAAATGTGTGTGTTTACAAACATAACACAGAAAGTTTTTCTGGGACCTAAACAAAAATTTTAATTAGATGTTTTAAATGTCCGAAGGGGACAGAAAGTGACATGGGTGTCACATGAAGCATAAGCAATCACCTTGTCTCGTTGCGTAAGTACACAACCGAGACCAAGGTTTGAAGCATCGTAGTAGACAATGAAATCATCACTACCCTCTGGAAGACTAAGGATAGGGGAGTTGCACAACTTTTGTTTAAGAAGTTGAAATGCATCTTCTTGTTTCTGCCCACATATAAACGCTTGATTCTTCTGAGTCAGAGTGGTAAGTGGCAAGGCAATATTTGAAAAATTCGCAATGAATCTTCGATAATAACCTGCCAGACCCAGAAACGAACGAATCTATGTTGGTGTAGATGGGGTAGTCCAGTTCTTAATCGCTTCAATCTTCGCTGGATTTACATGTATCCCATCCATGTTGATAACGTGACCTAAGAAATGAACTTCCTTAAGCCAAAATTCGCATTTAGAGAATTTGGCGTACAGTTTTTCAGTTCTTAGCAGTTCTAAGACCTTCCTCAAATGATCCTCGTCTTCCTGCTTCGTCTTGGAATAAATCAGTATGTCATCAATGAAGACGATAACAAATTGATCTAGGTACGGCCTGCAGACTCGATTCATTAAGTCCATGAACATTGTCGGTGCATTGGTCAGTCCAAATGGCATAACCACAAACTCGTAGTGTCCATATCGAGTCCTAAACGCAGTCTTTGGTATATCCTCATCATTTACCATCAACTGATGATACCCGGACCGTAAGTCGATCTTAGAGAAGCAAGTTGCCTCCTGTAATTGGTCAAATAGATCATCGATCCTAGGTAGAGGATATATGTTCTTGATTGTCAACTTGTTTAGGTCATGGTAGTCGATGCACATGCGAAACGAACCGTCTTTCTTCTTGACAAAGAGAACCGGAGCTCCCCATGGAGAGAAACTCGGTCTAATGAACCCTTTGTCTAGAAGTTCCTGAAGCTAACTAGACAGTTCTTCCATCTCAGACGGTGCTAATCGATATGGTGACTTCGCCACTGGGTTCGCTCCAGGGACGAGATCGATTCTAAAATCCACTTGTGGGACAGGTGGAAGTCCTGGCAAGTCTTCTGGAAACACCTATGGATAATCTCTGATAATCAGAACATCTTCAATTGTTTGCTTTTCAGGTTTCTTCTCTACCACGTGTGCCAGAAAGGCGTGGTATTTCTTCCTCAAAGACTTCTTGACCCTAATGCAGGATACAATCTTCAGCTCACTACATGGTTTTTCCCTGAAGACTCTTAATGTTTCGCCGGATGGTAGGGGAATTCGAATAAGTTTCTCCGAGCATACAATTTCAGCGTGGTTTTTGGACAGCCAATCCATTCCCACTACAACCTCGAAGCTTCCAAGTGTCATAGGAATAAGATCGATGATGAAAGGATGGTCCTTTAATCTTAATTCACAACCAAGAATTATTGAGTTTACCAATATGGTATTACCATCAGCTACATCTACCGTGTATGGAGCAGCAAGTATAGATGGTTGTATATTAAACAATGATGCAGTGGTGGCAGAGACAAAACTTTTATCTGCGACAGTATCAAATATGATAGAAACATAATGACCATTGATGAGAAATGTACCCGTGACGACTGCCGGCCTCTCGCGTGCCTCGGTAGCTCCGATGACAAAGGCACGAGCAGTAGCAGTCGTAGCTGTGTTTTGGACACTAATTTCTGAATTGTCCCTCTGCTCCGCAGTTATAGCAGGCATTTCCACCTATAATAGTAGGAACAGTGGTAGTAGTCGTAGCAGCAGCAAGATGAGTGGCTCGGCACGTTGCTGTCAAGTGTCCAAATTTTCCACAGTTGTGATACTTTCTGCTTGGAATAGTGGGTAAGTGATGGTATTGGCACTTTGTGCAGAGTGGGTACAGACTAGTGTATGGCTTTCTGGCCGTAGCTGGTTGTGGGACAGCAGTAATGGGAGTGGCTTGAATAGGTGCAGCTGCAGTCATAGCTGCATAATTCTTGATCATCTTCTGCTTCTGCTTCTTCTTCTTCTTCTTGGGTTTCTATGTCTCAGGTTTATTTTCTTCATCAGTTTGTGGCCTCTTGTAGCCTTTCCGAGTAAGTATGCCAGCTTTTACATACTCTTCAATAAGAGTAGCACTAAGATGAATTGCTGTCTCCAAGGTAGCAGGATTACATCCCAAAACACTTCCCCTGATGACTAGGGGTAAACCTTCAATGTACTTCTCTATCTTGCGGGATAGAGGAGTAACCAGATGTGGCATCAGGATGCACAACTCATGAAAGCGAGTTGTATACTTTGCATTTTCGCCACTGTCTTGGGCCAAATTCCACATTTCGGCCTCCAGCATTTTCAACTCATGGAGTGGACAGAACTGCTCCACAAGTAGTTTATTGAAATTTTCCCATGGTAAACCTAATGCAACCTCACGTCCTCTAGTGTTCTTCTCAGAATTCCACTAGGTGAGTGCGCCCTTGTGAAAAGCGCTTGAGGCCATCTTGACCTTCAAATTTTCAGGACATCCGGTGAAGTCAAGGATATCCTTAATGCTTTCCAGCCATTGCAGTAGGCCGGTAGCTCCCTCAGTGCCATTGTACTTAGGAGTCTTAACATCGTTGAACTGCTTGAAAGTGAAAGTAGCAGTTCCAGTAGGGTTGGTGTTTGAATTGTTTGCTGAATCCCTGCTAGCATTTGGCAACACGATTGTTTTGATGTATATGTATGTTTCCTTGATAAAGAATCCCATGATCTTTGATCAACTGAACTATGATTGAATCTATGGTTGAATATGATTGAATTATGTGTGCACCTACTAACAATTGTTAGCATGTAGAACTAAATCATATGCGTGCTCTACATTTGTCCCGTTAACCTACGTTAGTAAGTGCTAAGCATGTAATCACTTAAGACTACACATAATGACTGTTCACCTGTATGATTCACACATAATGGTTGACTCACCTATGGTTGATTAACACAATGATTGATTCATCTTTTATTGATTCACGCAATGATTGAATCTCAAATGGTTGTATCTCATACGTTTGACTAATGTTCAATGATTCCAGTTGCTCCCAGATCTTCACTTCAAATACGAACGCCGAATTCCCCCTGTCAGACTGAAGTTAATTTATATATAGGGCATACGTAGGGTCAAGCTAACTGCCTGCCCAGCCGCCAGCCCACCACCACTTCAGTATGCCAGAGCTAGGCCGCCGTTTATATTTGAAGCTAGAATCCCAACCCTTGATTGATTTTGATTGATTCATGATTGTCTCTTGTACGATGAATATGTTTACGATAGTGTAAACCACGGTTCTTAATTTACTTGAAATCAAAACCTTAGGTTTTAGTAAATGAGACCTAGGTTCCCAATACTTACAGTATCGAGCATAATGATCTCCTGGTGTGAACTTCAACTAAAGAATACTGCTACACAGATTCTATGTTACGAATCTCCTAATACATGATGATGATAACATGATGAGAATTTCAGATCAAAGATACTAAGAATACAGATCTTTGCCTCTGAAATACTTTGATGAATATGTATTTAGAAATTTAGTTCGGATTCTAAAATTATAGAATTTCAATCTAAATTCCATGACTTGATATCTAATCTTAGAAAAGTATCCCTAAGATCTTCCAAGCTTAGTGTAGACTTAATGCTTACTTAAGTTTACTTAGATCCTAAGTATCCTCAAGCCTATAGCACTTAGTCCTATGGGGTAGCTTAGGTTATAGTCTAAGCCATTAAATATTTGGTTTTTTCTAGTTCTCTACAACCTTAACTTTGATACCAACCTGTCACACCCCCTGCGTCGCGGGCGGAATCCACGGCGCGGTGACGATCGATGGTTGAATCATGCACAAGTATTGAATAAGAACAACCACAATGCATTACTAAGTTTCATAAAGTTTAGGTAGTTGTTTAGTTACAGACATTCTATCTATCTACCAAAAGAATGACAACTACAGACCCAAAAATATTGTTTACAAAATAAGACTCAGACAAGACAATTAAACAATCAGGATTATGTGAGTTTCTAATCCATCCTAGCTTGTTTCTTCATCTTGTTCTATCTTAACTATGGTCTCCTTAGTTGTCCTTGTGAAGCTCTAAACCTGATTACCTGAAACACGTGAAAAGTAACTGTCAACTACAAAAGTAGTTGGTGAGAACAATAGGTTTAACATTTGTAAATATGAATCTGCATTTTAAATCATATGTATAAAACATTGAATAAAAATGGCATGGATAGTTGCAACCCAAACTAACATCAAGTAAGAATAACGTGTGCAAGCAGTCTAATGACTGTGTACTAGAAAAGCCAACATATAATCAAGTCCCAAACTACGTTTGGAGTCAGAAAGCAGTCAGCAACGCATTCAACACGAGATGTACTAATGAGTTTACTCAGAAGACAAACTCCATGTTGACGTACCCGGTCAATATGACCTATGCTGGTAAAGTTAAGTAGCAGCAAATCCATATTACCGTAACGCATCCAATCAGCAGTTAGTTTTTAAAAGAAATTTAAAAGGCTAACCACAGCCTTGGCGTAACCAAAACATGTCCCCCTTTCCCTTGTTGTGATCACCCAGTACTAACATTATAAGAATAAAATTAAGATTGAATAGGTGTCTTGATGTGTGTATAAGTTTGTTCACAACGATGAACACCATGCTTTTATGTTCTTAAGGTTGACTCATTTGATTTAAAACATTTGGTTGAATACCCGTGATTGTTTACCATGATTTGAAAACCCTTGATTGAATACCACATGAAAATCCTTGATTTAATACCTTGTTTTGAAATCCTTGATTGAGTACAGTGATAGAAAACCCTTGTATAATTACAAGGTTTGAACGAAAACATTTACTAAAACATTTATTTAAAACACAGGTTATAGTTTAAAATCTTGTAAGAGTTTGTAAAAGTTAATCTTTCAAAGTGTTTAACATTTATAAAACATTTTATGTAAAACGTTTTATGTAGAGTCCAGCTATAACCTGTGTTTCAAAATATAAACTTTTACACCGAACACGGTATATGTATAGGGCATACGTAGAGTCCAGCTACTTGCCTTATCAGCCACCAGCCCACCACTATTTCGATGTAATACAATATTGTTTTTGCCTAGCGTAATCGACTGTAAATAAATAATATATATACTTATTCCTAATTAAATAAGATCCTATAACACACAAACACAAACATGAACACATGAATCACATTGACATACTGAGTAGGAATATACATTGTTCTATCACTGTTTATGACTACCATGACTAAATTTACAGATGTTACAGAGAAGAAGAAGCCAAGCGGCACCGGTCCGTAAAGTAGAGTTCCTCACAGTGGAGGGGAAAGGGGAAGAGGTCAACCAAGGTTGACTTGGGACGAGCAGATCAGACATGATTTGACAGAGTTACACCCCTCGGAGGACATGATCTACAATAGGAATAAGTTGAGACGTAGAATAAATGTTCAGGATACATAGAGCATTTCCAAGGTTCCTTGACATAGGGGTTGTGGGCTGTTGCAGTGTCTCTTGTTGTTTTTGGGGTTTCATGATATGAGATTATATGTGCATATGCTTGTTTGCGGGATGGGGGTTTTGTATGTGTTATCCGTAAAATGTTACCTCGTATGTATGTTTGTATGCGTGTTCGTTTGTTTGTCTGTTTTCAGGATAACTCCTTGTTGGTTGTTTGCTTTGTTGGTTGTTTGCTTTGTTCGGTGAATTATAGGATTAGTGCTTCCATGTTTTGCTTAAATCGTTGCTGCTCCATGTTTATACTTTATGTTTCCGTTTGTGGTTATATATATGTTGTGTTTGCTTTTTGTTGTAAAAAAAAATCTCCTTTGAGCCGGGGGACTCTAGCGAAGCAGCCTCTCTATTCTACTTGTAGTTTAGGGGTAAGGTGTGTCTTTATCTTTCCCTCCCCAGACCCCACTCTAAGTGCGATTTTACTTGGTACGTTTGTTGTTGTTGTTGTATATTTGAATACATTTTAATTACAATTTAAATACACTTCCATCCTATGATGATTATGTTGACCAGTTGAGTCCCTCATCCTTAATACGCCGGAAGATCCATCGGAGACACCAATCTTGGAGCGATTACGAATGAACGGTGCACATAAGTGGTTTTGTGAGCATATCGACAAGCTGATCCTGGGAGCTAACATGCAAAACTCATAGAAGACCAGCTCAGACTTGTTCTCGAACAAAATGATAATTAAGAGCCGCGTGCTTCATGTGTGAATGATATATCATGTTTGCACATAGATAAGTAGCACTGGTGTTATCACAATGTAAAGCGGGTGTTTGTGTAGTGCGTATACCAAGCTCATGTAGCAGATTTTGGAGCCAAATCATTTCAGCCAAGGCATTCGCATGGCCTTGTATTCGGACTCGGTAGATGACTGAGATACATATTTTTGTTTAATTAATTTCCATGAGATAATATTGGTGTCATGATATAGAAGATAAGTTTTTGTGGATCAACCTGCATCATTAATACCGCCCCAATCTGAATATAAAAAGGCTGAGAATGTGAGTGGAGAATTACGATTTAGAAAAATACCATGATGAATTGTGATTTTAAGATATCGAAGCACGCGTTTAAGAGCTTGCCATTGAACAAGACGTGGAGCATGCATAAATTGAGACAATTTATTGATGGCAAAGGATATGCCAGGACGAGTGAAGGCTAGATATTTGAGAGACCCAACGAGTTTGCGATATGGTGTATCATCAACGAGAGGAGATGGATCTTTCAGAGATAGTGGATCCAATGTACTAAGAGGATTAGTGACATCCTTAGCACTGTCCATGTGAAATTGGTTAAGGACATCTTGAATGTGTCTATGTTAGGAAAGAAACACACCCGTCAATATGGGTATAACTTCGACACCGAAAAAGTGATGGAGTGTGTCAAGATCCTTGATGGAGAATTTTGTACTTAAGGCATCAATGAATTTATCAAGGAATACATAAGTATTGCCCGTGAGAACAATGTCGTCCGCGTAAACCATGAAATAGTAGGTAATGTAATGGTTATTGATAGATGAAAAGTGAAGCATCTACTTGGGATTTTTTGAATCCAAATCGAATAAGAAAAGTGGTGTGCTCAATATATCAAGCTTGAGGAGCTTGTTTTAGACCATAAAGTGATTTTTTTAAGCTTGCAAATGTGATTTGGAAATTGAGGATGAACATATCCGGGTGGTTGAGTCATAAAGACATCTTGTAACATCCTGATTCCATGTAACTCATTTTCGATATTCAATAAATATGCTTTTATGAATGGTGTATTAATTTTACTTTAACCCTGTAATCCGTCAAACGTAAACAGTAAAAATTCAAAGCTTTTGATATATAAAATACATAGGAGAATATGACTATGATAATTTTTCAAGAAGATAAATAAGTCATACTCACAATAGATACGTTATATAAAAATGATTAGTTTGAGTGAAAGCAGATTGTGCAAACTATGCACAGAACGAAAGATATGCTAAACCGAATAGTTAAAACAAGCATAATAAGTAGACCTCAAATTTCACTATGGATTCAGGTTATGAAATTTATATGGTTAGATAGGTATCTGAAAATCATGAACGTGGGCGAAAACGGTGCGCAAAACGGAGTTCATATGAGGCGGGAATCGCAAAAACAAGTTTCAACCGCACTGCGCGCAACTGAATACGTGTCAAGCACCTATGACACGTGTCAACAGGCCCTGCCACGTGTCCAACATGTATGCCACGTGTCCCAAGAGGTCGCTACGTGTCTGGCGACGTGTCACAACCCTGGTGCCTTCATTTGCATGCCAGTTCCTATAAATAAACTTCACCGCTTCATTTTTTTCATATAACTTTCAAACACCATGATTTTCTCTCAAACATGATACCCCTATAAGCCTCCTTTGAGATTATATAAGTGTTTCGGAAGCTCAGATTACGCTCAGAATGCTATCAGAACGTTAAACAGAGCTCTGCTTGTTTATGAAGCGGTAAGGCTTTAAAGCTTTCATTCAATTAAGTTATCTACACGAGGTAACACAATACTTATACAAAGACTATAATAAGATGTTAAGAAAGTTATTATGAGATGTTTATATACACATTACCTCTTGGTTAATGAAACGAGCTAAACGCTCGTATAAAGGATAACTTAACATAAGTCGTTGTGCTGCTCAATTAGAAATCCAAATTAGTAGTATTGCTCATGTAATGATTCCACTAGGATATTTGTGATATTAGGATATCTGTGATTACGTGGAATCAAGGTAGAAGATCGAGGTTATATCAATCAAGTATTATACAAGTCAGGTGAGTTCTTCATAGCCCTATTTTAAATATTTTATCATTTTGGGCTGATGTGCATGGAATAAAACTATTTTGTGAAAATGATTTTAACTCGACTGTGGTTGGGTAAAGAATGTTTCAAGTCTCATCTACGGTTGAGCAATAAATGAATTTGAAATCCTCGATTGAGGTCGAGCAGAAAAGGTGGTTTTGAAGTCTTGGCTACGGTTGGGCAAAAGTTGAGTACTGTGGTGCTGAGAACTGTTTGTAGCATTAAAAATGTTTTGAATAAAGGTGTGCAAAAAATATTTTTAAATAGTTTTCAAACCCATTATAATAGCCTTTGCATTAAGTGCTACTTAGAATAAGACTGTCATGGCGGGTTATAACAGGGCCTGAATAAGTGGTGACGATCACTTAAGAGGGTGCGTGACCTCTGGGGCAGTGCTTTAGTAGGGAATGCATAGATGGTATTATTGTGGTTATTTTTGATACTGTACAATTTATTCATAATGATTTGATGACCTTATTTATGCGTGTAAATGTTTATGGACTATGATTTGTAAAACTTAGGACTCACCAGTTTTAACTGACTTGTTTGAGCATGCATACCAGGGAAATATAATGCCTCGTGTAGCAAAGGGAATGCTGAGGCATAATTGGCATAAGGAAGGCTTGTCTAAAGAGTTTTGTACTGGCTTAGTTTGAACCTACTATATTGTAGTTTTTCTTGGATGTAAATACATATTAATAAAATAAGTTAAAGTTGTGTTTCATTCCGCTGCCTTTTTAATCTGTATAACTTTGTGTTCTGGATCAATTCCAACCGTTTTCAGTGGCGCCATCTCGGGAGTCCGGGATCGGGGCGTCACAGGTTGGTATCAGAGCCTTAGTTTGAGAGATATAGACACAACCTCTGTGTCTAGACTTAAACTAGGATTTTTGTATAATAGGAACTTGCCAGTACAGACAGCCTGATGCCAATGATATTCCTATTAATAGTTATTTCAAAGGAATGGTTTGAATCCCGAACTTGACTAACGGTTATCAGAGATAAATTAAAGAGGTGGAGGGCTGGCAGCGGGGACTTGATCCCTACATATGCCCTATATATAAACTTCTTTAATTTGTCAAAGGTATGCTAAAGTGAAAGGTCGGGAAGAGAACATAAATCCAATAAGAATGCCTACCGGCGACTGTTATAAATAAGTTGTGTGTTTTAGTAGAATTGTGGCTGGTAATAGACTGAAAAAAAAAGACAAATAAATGGCTAATAGCAGCCTGGCCACCTGGTATTAATGATTTATCTGTCGCTATTCTTTCTAGACTATTATATATCATGTGGACACTAAAACGATACACATCTTAATTGTAGAATCATAAAATGATTAGACAAGAATGTGGAAGGGGTCGTGGTAGACCAGCAAATTGAGAAAATCCAAGCGTGGAGGCAGAAGCAGACCCCGGTGTCGTATATATGACCCAAGAACAACTACGGAATACTATCACTGAGCAGGTCACACAAGCTTTACAAAACGCCATGCCAGATATTTTGAATGTTGTTCGAATGCCGCCCAACAATCTTGTTGGAGGCATGGGCAATGGTAATGGTAATGACCACGGAAATAATAATGGTTTTGCTGGCGGAATTAATGTACCTCTGGGAGGTAACAATGGTGCGGTGGGTAACCAACAAAAGGGATGTAGTTATAAAACATTCCTAGCCTTCAAACCAAGGGAATTTGATGGAAGTCAGGATGCTGTGGCAACCATGAAATGGCTCAGAGAGATGGAAGCCGTAATCAAAATCATTAATTGTGCTGATGATCAAATGGTAAGCTACACAACACAATCCTTTAAGTCTAAAGCATTGTATTGGCGGGGTGTGGTTCTCCAGACCAAGGGAGAAGATGTTGTGAATCAAATGGCCTGGAAAGAGCTTAAAAATATGATAATTAAAGGATTTTGTCTCGACAGTGAATTAGAAAAGATTGAGCAAGAATTTCTGCAACTGGAGCTTGTCAATATGACCCGTCGAGAATATGTTACAAGATTCACTGAGCTGGCACGACTTGTGCCTCATTAAGTAAGCAGAGATAAGAAATGGGGCAGCCGATATCTTTGGGGATTACCTGCAAGAATGAGAGAATTGGTTCGGGCTACAATGCCGAAGAATTTTCAAGAAGCAGTAAATGCTGGCAATGAAATGGAAACTGATTTGATTCGACAAGGGAAGCTACCAGCAAATGGTGTGAAGCGAAAGCAAGAGGAGTCCTCAAAAGGTCTCAAACAATTTAACCACAAGTTCAAGAAGGGATTTGAAGGGAAGAAGCTGACATTATGCAAAACGTGTCACAAGTTTCATAAAGGGGAATGTATTCTTAGTGACATAACGTGTTTTCGTTGTGGACAAAAGGGCACTATGCTAGTAGATGTCTAACTTCGGGAACTTGTTATGAATGTGGAGAGGAGGGGCATAGGAGGTCTGATTGCCCAAGACTTAAGGCAAAAGTTGAGCCACTTTGAATCACTGATGGAAGAAAAGGAAATGCACCAATGGCTAAAGCACGAGCATACACGATGACAAATGATGAATCCAAAATGTTTCCAGACGTGGTGTCAGGTACGTTTCTGATCAATAACATACCTGCCACTATCTTATATGATTCTGGTGCAAGTAGAAGTTTTGTGTCTAATAGTTTTGCTACTTCCCTTAATAGACCATTTAAGAAATTAGAAATTTCATTTGAGGTTGAAACCACTATTGGTATAACCACTAAGGTACAATATATGGTTGAAGATTGTGTACTTGATATAGAAGGGCACTTATTGCCTACTAAGCTCTTTTTAATTACGTTGGGGGGATTTGACATCGTATTGGGCATGGATTGGTTATCTGAGAATGACGCCCATATAGTCTGCAATAAGAAGATGATTTTGAATAACGACACCTGCTGGGAGCATAATCTCTGTGTACGGAGATCATGAAGAAAGATCTACAAAAATCATATCAATGATGAAGGCGAAACATCTAATGACTCACGGTTGCATGGCTTATCTCGCATACGCTATTGACACTGAAAAGAAAATCAAAAGCCTACAAGATATTCCGGTGGTGTGTAATTTTCCAGACGTTTTTCCTGATGATCTACTAGGAATTCCTCCAGAACGAGAAGTCGAATTTCATATCGATCTTGTACCAGGAGAAAAGTCAATTGCTAAGGCTCCATACCGATTGGCCCCATCTGAAATGAAGGAACAGATGAATCAGTTGGAAGACTTGCTCAAAAATGGATTCATTAGACCTAGTATCTCACCTTCGGGTGCTCCAGTCTTTTTTGTTAATAAAAAGGATGGTATCATGCGTATGTGCATTGATTATCGGGAGCTTAATAAACTAACTATTAAGAACCGATACCCACTACCTAGGATGGATGACTTATTTGATCAATTACGAGAAGAAGACATTCCAAATACAGCTTTTAGAACACGTTATGGGCACTATGAGTTTTTGGTAATGTCATTTGGTTAAACAAATGCTCCTGCAACATTTATGGACCTCATGAACCGAGTTTGTAAACTGATGCTAGATCGTTCGGTGATCATTTTCTTTGATGATATTTTGATCTACTCTAAGAACGAAGGAGATCATGCTTGTCATCTGCGTGAAGTAATTGAGACCCTACGAAAGGAGAAACTTTACGCAAAATTTTCTAAATGTGCATTTTGGCTACGAGAAGTTCAATTCCTAGGCAATGTTATAAATGCGGACGGTATTCTTATCGATCCAACAAAGATAGAAGCATTCACAAAGTGGAATCAACCGAAGACGCCTATAGAGATCCGTAGTTTCTTAGGACTGGCGGGCTATTACTGTCACACCCCGAGCCGGCGGGCCGGATCATGTGTCCCGTCTGGCGGAAAGGTCTCAGGGCGTGATATCGGAAATGATAATCATGAAAATCAAATTGTTTACATTGCACATGATGTATAATGAGAAAATACTAAATAAAATAGAATTACAAAGTTAAGTTACATCTGTTCCGTTCATAATTTAACAATGTAAATCTATCATCAACATCATAATCCATCTATCTTGTATCTGCATAAGATACACAAGATAATCTGTATAATGATGTTCAAAAATATGCAAGTCCAAAAATACTAGGTCCTCTAAATAGCATCCTAGTCCAAAAGCATAACTTCTTAGTTAGGCATGTTCGTCACCTGAGAAGTCATGCAAAAAGATCAAGTCAACACATGGTTGGTAAGTTCATGTAGTTTTATTTGAAAATGTATTTGAATAAACCTGTTCGAATGACAACCTTAACCTCATTAACAACCACCTATACTATCCGGTCAAATATGCTTATACGTAGGGGAACAAGCCCCAGCCGACATCCCACCACATATCGCACCACATAATATATTGTTGTTAATGATAATTAAGCATTTCATCCCATACCTTTGATACACAACGTTTGAATACCCTGAAAATTTGTTAACATTGATTAAATGACAACCTTAACCTCACTAACAATCACCAATACTATCTAGTCAAATATGCTTATATATAGGGCATACGTAGGGGAACAAGCCCCAGCCGACATCCCACCACATACTGAACCACATAATATATTATTGTTAATGATAATTAAGCGTTTCATTTCATACACTGAATCCCATACTTAAACTGTTTTGAAAATGAATACCCTTGAACACCCGAAATGTCAACCTTAACCTCACTAACAACCACCTATACTATCCGATCAAATATGCTTATATATAGGGCATACGTAGGGGAACAAGCCCCAGCTGACATCCCACCACATATCGGACCACATAGTACATTGTTGTTAATGATAATTAAGCGTTACATTTCACACCATCAACATAATAGATTTTGAGTTCCACCAATTGAAATTCTATCGATTTCTTGAGTTCATCACGCATTCGTGATCAACCATGGTATTTGTAGGAACATGATATTAAATGGTTAATTAAATGAAAAAATAAACATTTAATACAACTAGGACATGATGATTGGGCCTTATTTGACTCAATAAATTAGACTTAGTTGTTGGTGGCGTCCAAGTTGTACCGTCTCACACGTGGCCCATATCAGGCATGACTCAACTGAGTCTACCTGTATGTGTCGGGACTTTCATGATGTGCCCATATCAGCTTGACCTTCAGGCATACTGTACATGTCGGGACTTTAGGATATCCTTTGATTTTGATCGCCCTTGTTCTTTAGAATTCGTTTGATCGTTAGATTTATGCCCATATAGCTTGACTATAAAGTCTACTATTTATGACGGGACTTTCCGTGTGTTAACACGTGGTCTCGATCTGCATACAACTGACATCCACCTTATATTGATCGTTAATGATTTCATTAATTCTTTGATTCACACACGGATATGATTTCTTGATTCTAATCCTTAGAATTCCATGGCTACAACAGTGAGTTTAGATTCTTGAATTTGAATCTTAGTTTTATTGAACACACACTGAATGTAGATTCCTTGGATTTGATCTTTAGTTTTAGTTTTCTTGATCACACACTGAATTTAGTTTCTTTGAATTTGACTTTGATTAGAATAATTGTTTGATTTGAATTATTGTCTTACTCGTAAGAGTAATTTATTAATTCGTTGATTAAACATGTATATCATTAACCTAGACAGGAGTCTAGGATACATTTGTGTATAAAGCATACAATAAGTAAAAGCATTTACGTAAAACATATTTAAAGAAAATTTTTACGCATGCTTCTCAGCCCCGCGTTTGAAAACAAAAATGTTTAGAAAAGGGCAATGAACTCACCTGTGTTGCTAAGAATTGTATCACAACAAAATGCGTACTCGTTACTTGTTGCTTAAGTATCTTCAGTACCTGAGTTGTTTTAGGAGGTTTCGAATAATATAAGTATTTATAATAGGCGTATCTAGGGTTTTGGTCTCGGTGTGCAACTATGTGTCCTAGATCTTGCTAATGTGTTGCTATGATTCTCTCTAACTAGTCTAAATGAATTACCTGTTTATAAACCCTTATCCCGTAGATAATCACAACTAAACCTTACTTGCATAAGGTCTAGTTAAATACATTTATACTCTTTTTAGGCAAAACATCTTTAATAAAACTTATTTTAGGTTAAATCTTTAAGTTTAAAATTGTTTAATTTATTTTAAAAAAATTTATAAATCATTTACCTTTTATTAAAACATAAGTCATTTTAAGAAAATTACAAGTTAACTTTTCAGACTTAAGTTAATATCGTTCGATTAAGTCTAAGTCCATTGTTAGATCTTGTTTCCCCATGGTTCTTTGATCGTTCATGTGTACAACTTAGCCTAGGAAATTCAATTGAACTCTCTAGCTTTGTTGTATCGAGTGTTAATTGTGAAATCAACACCCTTACTTAATTGATTTCTCGCTTCTTCATTACTCCTCAACTTTTAGATCTTTAAGTTCATAAATAATGATAGTTTTACTCTTTGTAATCCATGCTTTGACTTAACGAATTTAAACTCTTTGTTTTGTTGAAACTCATTGCTATATGTCAAAATGGTTTAGGAAAACTCTTGTTCTTGAAAACCATAGTCATGATTTCATCAAGTGAACCCATGTGTTTTCAATTCCAACTTATATCCAACGACCCATGTTTACACATTATTTTTACTTAGAAGGACTTTAAAGTTAATCCTTAATATAGATATTTCACAAAATCCTTTAACACTCTAGTGAAAGCCCTAATATTTTCTTCCCATGCATGCAATCTACTTAACAATTCCATGCATGCATGAAAAGTGTGTATGTGCTTATCCATTCCCATGCAATTCCATTATTTCGACACTCTTTCCTGAATAAGTAGCCATACGAATCAGATTATGTGAATGAAACTGCTTGGCCGAATGGAGCAGCTCCCCCGAATGACCTTGGCCGACTAAGTGTGGCCTGAAAAGGTGTTGGCCGAAAGAGATTTGCCGAAGGAATGGAGGTCTCGACCGAATGAAGGGCTCGTGCGAATGAGACTTGGACCGAAGGAGGAGGCACCAGGCAAAAGGGGATCATTCGTGTAACATTTCAATAATTTAAGTAACTTCGAAAAATTATTAATGAATTCGAAATTTATTTTGTAAATATATATAGCTATAAAACAATACTAATCAAATTAAAAGTTTTAAAAAGCTTATAAATAAACCTAAAAAAAATTAAAAATGGTTTGTTAATAAAAATAATAATAATACATTACAATAATAAAAACTCTCACATATTAAAGGTTTATAAAGTATCTTTTATAAATAAAAATATGAAAGGTATAAAAAAACATAAATGTTGTAAATTTGGATAAATTATATAAACTATTATAAATCCTAAAAGTTTTAATTTGTAAAAAATGACATTGGTAAATTTTATAAGATTTATAAAATCTTTATAAACATTTTATAAAACCATGAGGGCTAGAATTGCAAAAAAATCAAAATCTAAACAAAAGGAAAACTGGGAGGGACCATTCCTGCCATTATTCCAAACTCATCTCCTTCCTCACCCAAATCATTCATGGATCGACCCATGGTTCCCTTAACGACCCATCCATCTAACCCGATCGATTCTAGCACCATTAACGGATCAAAGTAACGAATTTTTAAACTTTAATCAATCCCGAACATCATGGAACCGATAACAACTACCAATTCGTTGTTTGAAAGTCAAAATATCACGAAATAAACGCCTAAACGTTCGTAGTAGATGGGCTATGTGAAAGTCTATATAAACAAACATAATAATCAAATTAAACCATCCCAATCATGAATCCTACATCCACGAAGCTTTCTGTAAACTTAGAACACATTCACAAAAGAATTAGATCGCGAAATCAAGCCTCCAAAACTTCGACTGAGACGCTTCTGAACCACTAATCGAAATCCAGTAAATCGTAAACGAAAGTTAGTTTTTCTTACACCAATGTGTTCGTTTTTCTAAGGGAAACAAAAGCCTTAAAGTTTTATCGACGATCGAATTGTGTTTCGAACGAATTTTGAATCCCAAGTTCTAGGGCTCATAAGTTTAAAGCTGGAATTTGGGGGAAGCTTCAGATGTTCCTTTCTGCAATTGTTTCACTTTTCAGGCTTTAAAATTAACAAGAATTTTTTTTATATATTATTAATACTCTAAATAATCATAGTGATAGTAAATAAATAAATTAAATTATAATACATACATATTCTCGTTAGCAGCTATAAATAAATAAATAAATATTATAATTAAAGTCATTTAAAATTATTAAATTTTGTAATATATATACAAATATATTACCAATGTGTATATATATTACACCAATGTGTTCGTTTTTCTAAGGGAAACAAAAGCCTTAAAGTTTTATCGACGATCGAATTGTGTTTCGAACGAATTTTGAATCCCAAGTTCTAGGGCTCATAAGTTTAAAGCTGGAATTTGGGGGAAGCTTCAGATGTTCCTTTCTGCAATTGTTTCACTTTTCAGGCTTTAAAATTAACAAGAATTTTTTTTATATATTATTAATACTCTAAATAATCATAGTGATAGTAAATAAATAAATTAAATTATAATACATACATATTCTCGTTAGCAGCTATAAATAAATAAATAAATATTATAATTAAAGTCATTTAAAATTATTAAATTTTGTAATATATATACAAATATATTTCGATTGTGATAAAATAATTATAATTTTTTTAGCAATAATAGGCATCAAAACATTGGATTAATAGGTTTTTTTATATATAACATAAAGATTATATAACAGGTTATTAAATCCCATTCGAAATTTTCATGAATATACAGGCAATAAATTAGAGTTTCAAATTTGTGTTATTGATTTATCGTAAAATTTCGAAACCTTATATGTTATAATTATTGAATGAACTATTTTTAGTACCTAAACAAACATTTAAGTTATATATGAAAAAAAAAAAACATAAAAGTTTATAAAATATAATAAACACTAGAGTAAATTGCCATTTTCCTCCTCATGCTTTGAAAGAATTTGCCATTTTCATCCAAATTTTTATATTTTGCCAATTTGACATTGTAGTTTTTGTTTTTTTGTCATTTTACTCCAACTTGTTAACTTTATCTAATTACACCATTAAGTGTAAGGGTATTTTTGTCAATATATATTAAACTCATAACAAAAAAAAAAGAAAAAGATAATATTCAAATATTTTTGTGAAAAAAAATAACAAAAATAATTTCAATATCAATATCCAACATCAAAAATATATTACAATAGCCTCTATATTATAGTCAAATATCTTCAATTATATAAGTTTTATATATTCTTAGTTAAAAAAACAAAAAAAAAAGATTGCAACATAATAAAAACAACAAAAATAATTTTAAGAGCAACATTCAACTTTAAAAGATTGCAAAAACATGCAAAAGTACATTAATTTGTACATAAATTAAAAAAACTAAGAATTTATATAACTTATATTATTAATAAAAATAATAAATTTATATTTGAATTTGGTTTAATCGATTTACCGAATATATACCAAAGAAATTTGGTTCAGTTTTTTCGGTTACAGATATAGTTTGGTTTTTGGTTTTAAACGGTTTTTGGTTTTTTGAACACCTCTAGTTGGATGCTTACTTTTTTTATAACCTAAAAAAATAATTTTTGGTTGTTAGTGTTAGATATTTACTTTTAATATATATAATCTATACAAAAAAAAAGGAATATATATAACCTATGCAAGTAATTTTGGTTGTTAGTATTGGTTGCTTACTTTTTTTATGTTTAGTTGGGTTAATATACGTATGCATATTTTTGTAATCTTTTGATGTTGCATGTTGCTCTTAAAATTATTTTTGTTGTTTATGTTATGTTTTTTTTAGTATGAATATATATATATATATATATATATATATATATATAGGGGAAGGTTCAATTGAAAACTCCATATTTTCAAGAAAACCAAGAATACCATTCTCAACCAATCACATAATTTCTAATTTTTTTGTTTTTTTGTTTTTTTAAAGGGCATCTTAGTAAAACTATCCTCAACTATTTTAGGAAATTATTAATTTTCAATTAAATCTTTAATTAAAACTAAAAGAGATAAAATAACAAATTAAATGTCTCTTGAATTTGACGAAGATGGCGTCTCCCTCTTTTCTCACCTCCTTCTACGTTCCATCGCCTCTGTATTGTGTTCCGGCAACTCGATCACGTCGTGTAGAATGAAGAAAGAAGATTTAGTTTCCTCTTACCCAGACCTAACGAGATTCACGAATTCATGATCGGCCGATCACCGAGAGTTTTTATGACGGATCGGATCTGAGAAACCTCTACCACCATAGTTTCGTGAAGCAATAACCCATGGCTTCCTGATTTTCAGGTTACTATCATTCATTCATTGACGCAAAGAAAAAAAAGAGTGAAAATAGGCATTCGGATTCCAAAATCCTAATTCATAATTTCTAATATTATATTTCAATTTCTTATTTTGTATTTTGTATTTCAATTTTATAGTTTTCATATGATGGCCTGATGGTTGGGTTAATCTTGATTGGTCAGTTGCTTGGAAACGGGTCAGTAGCTAGATGGGTCATGTATCAACTATTTTTGTTTATTTAACACATGTTTGTTTGATTTGCAAGTTTAGGTTAGTGGATTAGATCATCAACTTTTTTTTCCTTTTTTTTTTAATTTTAGTCTACGTGGGTTTAAGTTGTTAAGTAGTTTGTTCTTTGCTTTTGTAATTGAGTTTTTTGGTTTAAAGGAAATTCGATCAACTATTTGGGTCAAAACTATTGAAACTGTATTTACATTCTATTTGTTTCAATGTTGATCTGGGCCTGATGTAACCAACACTGGTTAGATTTGTGGCAAAACTATGCATGTTCACCCACAAAGGCAAATCATAAACACAATATACTTATTTGGTGCTACTTCATGATATATATTTCAATTTTTAAATAACCAACGAAAGTCTACGATTGTAACTTTAAATGTACAAAAGTCTTGACTGATGTGCAAAATTTAGTCCCCTGCATATAAATGTAACCAGGTAGACGATTACATATATGCAATCATATATATAAATGTAACCAGGTATATGATTACATATATGTAATCATGTAGATATGAAAAAAATGTATATGATTACATACGTGTAACCAGGTATATGATTACACATATGTAATCAGATATATAAATGTAACAATGTATATGATTACATATATGTAATTAGGTATATATACGAAACCATGTTTATGATTATGCATATGCAATCATAAAATCAGGTATAATCAGAGAGATGATATTACATATATGTAATCAAGTATGTAAATGTAACCAAATATATGATTACATATATGTAATCATAAAATATAAATCTGGTTGAAAAAATTCAAATTTTTTAATGAGATAATCCAGATTCTTTGAATTTAATTTTTGAAGGAAAAAATCTAAATTTTTAAAATTAAATTTATTTACATAAATTAAGAAAGAGAAGAAAGGAGAGAGAAGCATGATTTTAGGGATTTATTAAATATGAGAGAGAGAGAAAACAATTTGTTTTACCTATTATACCCTTATATAATTATAATTAAATCATTTAATTAATATTTATTTACAATCTTGCCCTAAATGATCTCAACCATTGATCATATTAATGAACGGTGGATTAGTGGTTTTCTTAGTTTTCTTCAAATGGAGGGTTTTCTGTGGAACCCTCCCCTATATATATATACCTATATAATTGAAGATGTTTGACTATAATATAGATGCTATTGTAATATATTTTTGATGTTGAATATTGCTATTGAAATTATTTTTGTTATTTTTTCACCAAAATATTTGAATATTCTTTTTTTTATCTTTTGTCATAAGTTTAGTATAAAATTGACAAAAATACCCTTACATTTAATGGAGTAAATGGATAGAGTTAATAAGTTGGAGCAAAATGGCAAAATAACAAAAACCATAATGTCAAATTGGCAAAATTTAAGAATTTGGATGAAAATGACAAATTCAACCAAAGCACAAAGAAGAAAATGGCAATTTACTCTAAACACTATAATTTGACATCAAATAATTAACATGTAACTAATTTTAAATAGTAAAACTCTTTCACACGAAATAAATTAGAATCATGTCTCAAACATCCAACTATTCAATCAAAACTCAAATGTTACGATCTCGTAGTTACATTAAGAACTCATTAGAACCATTGTCAACTTTCTCAGCTTACAAACATTGAACTATTTAGGTTGATAGCATTTATGTTTGGATACTATTAGAGCTACAACTTTTCAGCTATTGTGCAAAGATATCCCATCTATCAAGGTGAGTCTTCATAGCCCCTTTTTATGTTTTTATTATTTGGGGTGAAACAGGTTATCAAAACTTCTAAACTATTTATATAACACAAGTTTATGACATTATACGTATTGAACATTAGTTAACATTTAGCATTGATAGTGACTATGATAGATCTATTGACCGGCCATTCCACTGTGTTTGATTTCCCTTCGGGGGAAGCCCAGAGTGATAGTTACTAGTTCAAGCATTGCGATGCTTACCATGGCCAAACATTATTCTGTTAACATTAGTTGATCTGCTTTATTTACTAATTCAATATTGTATGTTCATATTGCTTGGTTACACATATTACTTATAACATTTATAAACATTTATTCAACTATTTTGGTGTGTGTGTTTAAACCTGTGAAACTCACCAACTTTATAGTTGACCCTTTTATTTAAACATGGTTCAGGTGGAAACGCTACTTAGGCATGCAAAGATATTGTATTTAGTTTTCATATTATGTTTAGAATTTAAATGTTTGAATTATCATTTCCTTTTTATGATGTAATGGATGTTTTAAAGTTATTTGAATATTAAGTTTGAATTTATGATAATGAATAGTTTGAACTCATTACAATAAACACCCTGGGCTTTTGAACAATCTACACTTCGTGTACGCTCCGATGATTCCGTCATTGGTCGGGGTGTTACAATTCGGCCAAGACTCAATCGATCGTGGGTTCAGTCGGCTTAGGGGCTGTCCCATACGGCCTGTGGCCATTCGGCCGGCCACATGTGGCCTCATTCGGCCGCTCAAACACCCAAATCTGTGCAACCCCCATTTTCGAATCAAAGGACTTAACCCAAGAAGTATAACATGTTCCTACATCATCCCTAAGTGGTTTCGTGGTGTTCCTCAAATCGAATGATTCAAAGCTCAGATCGGTTGTACTTTCATGATCTACGGGTTGTAGTGGTCGTTTTGACATCAAAATGGCTTGATTTGGTGAAGAAACGAGAAATCTAGGGTTTGTGGATCTTATAGAGAGAAAGTACAGAGAGAGAAACGATTTGGGTGTGGATGAGCTGGTAGGTGGTGGTTGATATGGCGATTAAATGCCATATTAATGGCTTTTTAACAACTGGTGTGTTCGGTCTCGTTCGGTTTCGCTCAGTTTCGCGTAGAGGCGTCGGTTTCCTTTCGTTTTCGTAACTAAACATCGCGGTTTTAAAAGTAGAATTTGTAAATTTATTTTAGGTGGTAATTCCTAGTAAATTAACTAAATATCTTCCGTTTATTTTAGTTTTCTGAAAATGTTTAATTTAATTTAAATCGAATCGTACAGTCGTTGCGCGTATTCGTTCGAATCGTCACCCGTACGAATACGACGTTAACTACACTTTTCGATATGATTTTCTAATTATTGGACATCATTCAGAACGTTAAACTTTTAGATATATTCGTACAGATCATCACCTATACGAATAATCTGTCAATTTAGTATTCACGTAACGAGACTCGTTGTTGTTTTGTTCTGTACATCCTCACATACGTTTATACGTAATAGAATCCTAACTAACAAACACATGATGGTTATGTATCGTCAGATAAATATCTGACTGTTGAACCATAGTTCTGACTTACGTTTCTGCAATGAATTTGAAACCGTTCTATGATAAACATGAAATGATAATGATATACATGTAATACGCATGATTTGTACCTGGTTTACTGTTCATGTTACTGTGTAGATCATTGTTCCGGTTACATTTCTGGCACTGATGTTACAATTACAGAAGGTTCATTCAAGACTATGACTGTGTAGCCACTCCCCTTACCAAGTTAACCAGAAAGGAGACAAAGTTCGAGTGGGGTACAAAACAAGAGGAGGCATTTGAAGAATTGAAGAAACGGTTAACTCAAGCACCCGTGTTATCGTTACCTAATGGGAATAAAGACTTAGTAATTTATTCTGACGCTTCCTACCAAGGTTTGGGGTGTGTACTGATGCAACGAAGTAAAGTTATTGCCTACGCCTCCAGACAATTGAAGCCGAATGAAGTCAATTACCCTACCCACGATCTAGAGCTTGCTGCTGTTGTGTTTGCCTTAAAGATTTGGAGGCATTATTTATATGGAGTCAAGTGTACCATCTACACATATCACAAAAGTTTAAAATATTTCTTTGAACAGAAAGATCTGAATATGCGGCATAGAAGATGGCTGGAACTTATGAAGGACTATGACTGTGAGATTCTTTATCACCCTGGAAAGGCCAACGTTGTGGCTGATGCGTAAAGTCGAAAGAACAAGGATCCTTCCATTCGGGTGAGATCATTCAAGCTTGTAGTCACTCCGGATTTTATGCAAAAATTACGTGAGGTACAACTTGAGGCACTCAAAGCAGAAAACGTAGGCAAGGAAAGAATTTTTGGTCAGACGGATAAACTTGGAGAAAATGAATGTTGCGTTAAAACCCGGTTTTGACGTATCTGGGTACCAACCGGAGAAATTAGAACCAAAATTCTTGATGACTCACACAAGTCACGTTATTCTATTCATCCAGGTGCGACAAAAATCTATCAAGATCTTCATCATGATTACTGGTGGCCTGGGATGAAATTCAACATTATGCAATACGTGAATAGATGCCTAACATGTGCTCAAGTTAAGGTTTAGCATCAGATTCTTTATGGTAGGGTTCAGCCATTGCCAATTCCGGAATGGAAATGGGAAGAGATTACTATGGATTTCATAACTAAGCTTCCACGAACGGCTAAAGGTTATGATACCATATGGGTAGTCGTTGATCGGTTAACTAAAAGTGCTCACTTTATACCGATTCATGAAACCTACTCTTATGATAAATTGGATGAGTTATTTATCAAAGAAATTGTTGCACGACATGGGGTACCAATATCAATTGTCTCGGATAGAGACACACGATTTACGTCGAGATTTTGGAAAAAGTTTCACGCAGATTTGGGGACGAAATTACTAATCAGCACAACATATCATCCTCAAACAGATGGTCAGAGTGAACGAACCATTCAAACTCTTGAGGATATGTTACGTGCATGTGTAATCGATTTTGGAGGAAGCTAGGATAGTCACTTACCTCCAGCTGAATTCTCATATAACAATAGCTACCATTCAAGCATTGGTATGCCTCCTTGTGAAATGTTATACAAAAGAAGGTGTAGGACCCCAGTATGCTGGCGTGGAATAGGGGAAAAGGAGATGGGAAATAAGACTATTGTACAAACCTTGACAGAAGAATTGGAACAAATAAAAGCCCGTTTAAAGACAGCTCAAGGTAGACAGAAATCGTATGCTGACAAAAGACGAAGGCCGATTGAATTTTAAGTGGGAGACTATGTTTTGTTAAAGGTCTCCCCATGGAAAGGGATTATACGACTTCAGAAAAGGGGCAAGCTAAGCCCAAGGTATATAGGACCTTTTCAAATATTGGCCCAAGTACGAGAAGTTTCTTATCGGTTGGATTTGCTTCAGGAATTGAATGAAAGACATCCAAACTTTCATGTATCACATTTACGAAAATGTTTAGCAGATGAAACTTCACATATACCTTTGGATGATAATGTTGTTGATGATAAGTTGAATTATGTTGAGAGACCTGTTGCAATACTTGACTGGTCGGAAAGAAGATTACGTAACAAAGTCGTCAAACAGGTTAAAGTTCAATGGGAGCATCGAAAAGGATCTGAGGCTACATGGGAAGCTGAGGATAAGATAAGAAAACTCTATCCTTCCTTGTTTAATGCGTGACAAGGTTTCGAGGACGAAACCTTCTTTAAGGGGGTAGACTTGTAACATCCTGATTTCCATGTAACTCATTCTCGATATGCAATAAATATGCTTTTATGAATGGTGTATTAATTTTACTTTAACCCTGTAATCCGACAAACGTAAACAGTAAAAATTCAAAGCTTTTGATATATAAAATACATAGGAGAATATGACTATCATAATTTTTCAAGGAGATACATAAGTCATACTCACAATAGATACATTATATAAAAATGATTAGTTTGAGTGAAAGGAGAATGTGCAAACTATTCACAGAACGAAAGATATGCTAAACCGAATAGTTAAAACGAGCATAATAAGTAGACCTCAAATTTCACTATGAATTCAGATTATGAAATTTATATGGTTAGATAGGTATCTAAAAATCATGAACGTGGGCGAAAACGATGCGCAAAACGAAGCTCGTATGAGGTGGGAATCGCGAAAACAAGTTTCAACCGCACTGCGCAACCGAATACGTGTCAAGCTGCCATGACACGTGTCAAGAACCTATGACACGTGTCAACAGGCCCTGCCACCTGTCCCAAGAGGTTGCCACGTGTCCAACCTGTATGCCCCCGGAGGCAACCATTACATCTGTCAATGTTGCTGACAAAGTAAAAGCCATCTCCAAGGTAGTGGGGTGGGCAGAAATCACTTGCCCTTGGATACAAGCCGGTAGTCCCCCGACGTACCGCTCGATCCGTTTTTCCACTGTTGGCACTATATCCGGTGCCAATATTGCTAACTCATGGAATCTGGTGGTGTAGGCCAAATGCCCAGCACCAATCATGACATGGTTGAGCAGCTCTGTCTCAGCCTTATTCAGCTCGTTTCTTTGGCAAAACTTTGCCCTCAGCAACAATTTAAATTCCTCCCAAGGCATAGACAATGCCTCATCCCTGCCCCTAGTCTGCACCTAGGCATTCCACCATGTAAGAGCTCGTTTGTCGAACGAGCTCGCAGCATACCTCACCTTGTGCTATTCAGGACAGCCACTGATGTCGAGGGTCATCTCCATCTTCTCAATCCTTTGGATCAAACCGATGGCTCCCTCGTTGCCACTGAATGCCGATGGCTTGCATCCTACAAACTCTTATAGAAATAGTTTTGTTGATATCTGGTTTTCCCGCTACCCTCACGAGTTAAGTTGTTGTTACTGTTGTCGTTGTTTGAGTTAATCCGGTTCATCATATCAGGAATCAATTCCTTCATTTGACTGGTCAGAAGAGTGGCTAGTGCGATAGTAGCCGGATCTAACTCGTGATTGGGTGGTGGTTGACGAGGTGGAGTATGCGAAGGAGGAGGTGGAGGTGGAGGAGATGTAGGTGGTGATGGTGTTGCTGAATGGGGAGGTGAATGCGGTGGTGGTGGCAACAAAGGTGGAGGTCTTCTTGGCTACATTCTGATCACAACAAAAAGAATATCAGTTAGTGCCATGACCAAATGCATAAGACATATGCAAATAAAATCCTAACTCTTATGTTCTCTACATGAAGGGTCCCTAGGTTATTTTCTAGGCCAAACCGTTTAAGTAATATGACATATATTTCTCTATAACCATGGCTCTGATACCAACCTGTCACACCCCGAGCCGGCGGGCTGGATCGATTTTCCCGTCGGGCGGAAGGTTCTCGGGGCGCGATATCGGGTGATATTCATAGTGAGCAGATTGTTTACATGGCACATGATATATAATGAGAAATGCTGACATGACATTGATACAGAATTACAAAGTTAAATTACACAGTACATGTTCATAATTTAACCAAGTAAATCTACCAAAAGAATCATTGAGTTTTCTATCTTGTATCTGCACAAGATTTACAAAAGATGATTCAAATTTATGTCATCCAAAATATGCACATCACAAAAGTAAGCTAGGGCTCTTCTAAAGTCCACTAGCTTAGTCTGGGTGCTTGTAACTAGACCTGTTCATCACCTGAGAAAACATGCATTTAAACAAAGTCAACACTAGGTTGGTGAGTTCATAAGTTGAGTTATTTAAAAAAAACTTTCAGAGTTATTTACACAACATCTTGTAATACACAAGTCTCAGTTATTTTCATTTGGCATTAACTCATCCCCATGTCCTCTCTATAGATACACCTACAGATAGGATATTGTCCGGTCAAGCATGCTTATATATAGGGCATATGTAGGGGACAAGCTCCAGCCGACATCCCACCACACATTTGATAGAACTCAATACCACCTGTATTGTAGCTATAGATATTCATCACCCATAGACTTAATCACAATCAAGATCTCCAATATGACAAACCATTACAGTATCATGATATTAACATAACACATTAGGTTTCTAAGTAGTACAATTCTCCACAGTTATAAATGGTGGAATTACCACATATATTAATGGTGGTGTTACCATAGTTATTTGGGGTGGTATGCTCTTTGACTTACTACTACTCACATCTGATTAGGAAGTGAGAACAAGTCTGACTAGTAGTCATATCCCAATTGATCTATAGAATTGAATTGACCACCTTGCAGCCACCACAAAGGCAAACCACAATGTACTCAATTCATTTCCATTCATTAGTTTTCCCAAGGCCTCACAACTATCTATCACCAGCCTGTGACTTGAGTGAGGTCAGTCACTCAATCTGCCAGTCCACAGAGTAAAAGTGGTGAGATAATTAGCAGACACTATCATACTCTTATCATCCGAGTTAGAAAGATAGAGTTGAAATAGGCTAACTAAAAATCAAAAGAGTTCTTATAGCTCTCAACCCATAACCATCAACTCATAGAAATCCAATAGATATAACACACATGTTCTCATAAAAATAACAGATCTATTCACTTAGAATTAACTGCAATATTCCCAAAGGCTTAGCAGCTATAATTTTCCTTGGAATTAATAAAATAATTCAATAGGAACAGTATGTATTCGTCATGAGGATTACAGTTGTAATTATAGAGGAATAACAATTTTATCACTTAGAAATCAAAGATATTGTCTAACAGAAATAACATTTGTAAACTCTCAGTCATTAACATTAACATAATGAGGTCTACTTTTATAATAACAAGGTAAAACCGTATTATCATGCAGTGTACTAAAACATTTAAGAAACAGTTTTAGCATGTTCTCAGCCCCGCTGTTAAAGCAAAAGTTTAGTAAAAAGGGGCATATGAACTCACCTGGTAGTAGTAGTGGTTGACTAAGTAAATCAAAGAATGCACGCGCTCGTTGTTGTTCTTGATATTATATTCACGTTCCTGTATTTGATTCCAATTGTGTGTAACTTATAAGTATAAGTTATAGATGCTTAAGAGTTAACCCTAAAGTTGGTTAACACCTATAGGTCTTTGTCCTTTGTTTAGTTCTAATTCCCATGTAGTGTCATATACTAACACATAAAATAATTCTAAGTTAAGTATTAATATAATATAACACTCTTGTTTATAGGTTGTGGACTTAGATATAACCTTGTTACTTTGTAAAGTTTTGAAAACCATAATATTTTCTAAGTGTAAAACTTAGATATTTAGGCTAGTGCTTAAAAGATCACTTGTTAATTTAACATAATTATCCTTGTTTTAATATGTTAAACACAAGTAATCATGTTATAAAAATTAGTTATCTTGCTTGTTAAATGCATTTTAACAAGTGTTTTGTTACTTAAGTGTCAAAAATTAGTTTAATCTTTTTATGAGATCCCTAATAATGTTTGTATCAAAACCATGGCTTATTATTTGTCATATTATGGTTCTAGCCTTTATATTTAATGATAGACACTTTGTTTTGTGGTTCACCTAAGCTTCTGAGTAAGCTTCATTGAATATCGATGAACCAACAAAATCTAGTTTCGAAGTTCTTCCAAACCGGTTAGTATGAAAGCGCTCAAGTAGTTCTCATCAATTCCATGAGATTCATCACCTCTCATGGTTCAAATCTTTAGTTCTTAATTCTTGAATTCAGTTCTAGATCACTTGGTTTATATTGTGAAGTTAGTTTCGATAGTTTCCAGCCACTTAGAACCATCGGATTCATCATCTTCGATGGGGAGTTGCCGAACAACCTTAGAGACCATCGCTACTAAGTTTTATGGTTGTTCTTGCGTAGATATTCAGATTCAACCTCCTTAAACCCATATTTCAACCATCCAAACTCTAAATTCACATTTTCCTCAGATCCTAACTCATTTTAGTGCAGAAACTAAGTGTTTTGAAGGATTAAAACAGATTACAAATCTTAACAGCCGGAACAGTGAAAAACTCACCTTTCTGCAGAAACTTCTCTCTAAGATTTCGGCCGATATAGCTCGAACCAACTCCGATCCCTTGTACTATAAACTTCCTCTCATCATGAAGATCATTTCGATATATTATTTGCGCGATTTGGCTAAGAAACGAGTGAGATATTGAAGTTTTTGTGTGGGATTTCTCATGAAAAACTCAAAACCGGAAATCATGAGAAACTCACCCTTTTCAGCCGACTTCTCTCTAGTTTCACGTCCGATTAAGCTCGTTTTTAACTAGACACATTGTACTTCCTTATTCTACTCGTTGAGTGGATCGTTTTTATATTATATGCGCGATTTGGTGAAGGAACGAAGAACATATGGTCGTTTTAATGGAGGTTTCTAGTGAGAGAAGCCATGGACGGATTTGAGGAGAGAGAGAAAGATGAGGCTGCAACTTTTGAAGAAAATGGGGAAGAAATAAGGACTTTTATGCCCCGGTTAGTTCCCCGCGTATTCGGTCTCGTTCGGTGTCGGTTTCGCGTATTCTTACGTGCGTGTCATAACAGTTACGTAAATGATCATTTTAGATTGTAATATAGTTTTCATTGATTATTTTTGATGAGTTTCAAAATTGTAAAACGTAAAATAAAATATTTTACTTATTTTTATTGTTCGTTCGTGCTCAGACCGTTAAATCTCATTATTTCGTTATTTAACGTTAATTATGTATAGTTTTATAAAATAGTTTAATTAAATCTTTTTAGGTGGAAATTCCTAATAAATATTATTTTTATTATTTTAAAGTTCGTAATTGTTTATTTTCGTCGTTTCGTCAGAAAACGTAACGTACGCGCGTTTTCGTACAGAGCGCTAACTATACGAATACGATCGTACGTTTCATTTTCTGATTTGGTTTTCTATTTTTCAGTTGACGTTCAGAACGTTACTCACATATATGTTTGTGTAAATCGTCATTCACGCAAACACTCTGTCAGTTCATCATTCGTAAGCGATACTGAACTGTTATTTGAATTGTACTTTCTCACTGATAGACTCAACTAATCCTAACTGTTTTCACAGTGTTATGAATAGTTTTCACATTGTTTTCTCACTGATTTGTCGGCCATCTGATTCCTGTTATATGTGGATATCAGACCGCAACCGATTTGTTTTTGTCATTTGTTTTCACCCCTGTTATTTCTCATGATTTTTTGTATTTTTGTACTTGAATCTTCATTCAAATAAATACAACTGATATACTGTTCTATAGCCATGTTTTCACCCAACTGTTTATCAAATAGTTATTCATGCATAGTCATATACACATAGTTATCTACACATAGTTATTTACACATAGTAATGGTGTAAGTACACATACCGTACGAATTGTCGGACGATCTGGTACTAGTTGTCACAGTAAGGTACCGGTTCGTTACCGGTACCGGTATTTTCGGTACTTTACCGGTTTTGTATCGTTTTCTCAATTTTTTGTTGAGATGAAGATGAAAAATATTAGTATTTAAATTATAGATGTTATTATGTCATAATTATAAGAAAAATCTATGCATATGAATGCATCATATGAATACATTATAAAAAAATAAGCTCACAAAATGAAGAAAATTACAAACAGAAAAATATGAACGCATCGTCCTTTAGATTTCTATAGTATTTTTTTATATTTAATAATTAAAATATTAATTAGGTTTTAACGCATCATGGTAAATATTTTTTAAAACTATACTAGACTAGTAAATAATCAAATTCAAAACAAAAATATCTATATTCCGGTAACTGTACCGTTTTGGGAATTTTCGGTATTTTACCGGTATCGGTATCGGTTAGTACCAATACCGAAACTTGAGAAAATATAGTACCGTTACCGGTACCGAATTTACCGGTATGGTACCGTTATTCGATGCAAAAATCTCAACCCTAGTGTAGAGAAGTGGTATTGACAAAGTTGTTGTAGTACTCGGGATTTGGTTTTTTTGTTCTCGGTTATTGTGTAGGAGCATATGTGGAATATGGTGATGTATGCATGGACGAGGGTACGTGGAGTGGGTGAGATGGATTGTTGAGTTTGAGATGAAGAAGTTTTGGAAGAAGATGAATGTGATGAGGAGTTGATATCATGAGGGGATGCTGTCGGTGGGGAAATAGGGTGGGGTGTCTGGTTTGAAGATGATGTGGATGGTTGATACATGGGGTTGAGTAATGTTGGAGTTTGCATAGGAATAGGTATATCAATTGTAACAGTAGTTGGAGGTGATGAATTTAAAATAGGATTTGGATTAGAGGGATTTAAGGGAACAGTAGGTTGATTAATGGGTAGTTTTAACAATGTACCAGCATTTGGAAGTGGAAAGGTGTAACTATCACATATTGAGTAGTTTTGATTGTGATAGAATTGGTATAGGATTGATAAGGTATAACATTGTTGAGTTTATATGACGATTTATATTTAGACATATTTGGTTTACATGATTGAGAACTTTTGCTTGTTACAATGAACCATGAGTCGTCTTAGTTTGAAACAAAACTAGACATGTTCAACGATTTATTTCGACTAATGTGACAACTAGTACCTGACCGCCCTGCAAGTCCGTACGGTACGTGTACTTGCAACAGTAACTATGTGTATATATGTGATTGTGAACAGTATTTGTATTAACAGAAATCTAAATACAAGAATCAGTTGTACGTAATTTAGTGTAAACTTAAATACTGTAACTACAACATACATTTGAAACATTAGTTGTGTGTACTTAAGTGAAAACCTAAGTACAGTTAACACAACAGATTATGAGAAACAACGATGTTCATACAGATAACAATAACAAATCGGTTGCGATCTGATATCCAAAGATGACAGGAATCAGATGGCCGACAATTCAATGTGAAAACAATATGATAACAGGGTGTTTAGTTGAGTCCGACAGTGAGGAAATACAAGTTAAAACAATAATTCAGTGTTGTTTCAGAATAACGAACTGACAGTGTGTTTGCGTGGGTGACGATTCACACAAACATATCTGCGAGTTTAACGTTATGAAATGATGACTGACAAGTGGATAACAAAAGTCGGAAAGCAAAACCATCGTCGTGTTCGTTCGAATGACGATTCGAACGAATACGCGCGATGGTGACGCGATTCGACGAAACGAAAACGAAACACGACACGAACGAAATAAATTAATTAAAAATAAAATAATTAACATTTTACAATTTTGAAACTCATCAAAATAATTAAATAATCTTCTTTTATTTATTACAATTAAATACGCGTAAACTTCCGGATACGCGACAAAATCGAGAACCGAGCAACCGAAACGGACCTGAATACCCTCGGGGTATATAACAACAAATGAGGGTGTTTTCCTCATTTAATGCAGCTCTTTCTCTCTCTAAGAGCTCACTCCCGAACCTTTCTCTCTCTAAAATACCAACATCATCTTCAAGCTTAAATTCATCATATCTTGCTCGTTTGTGGACCAATTTGAGTGATTCTTGAACCCACGCGAAGCTCTTGATGTTCTCTACTTGAAAGTACAACAAATCTGAAGAGTTATCCACTAAATTTCAAGGTATGATCAAGAGAAAATCCCTGAAAATAGGGTTTTCATTTCGGTTTTGTTGCACACATACATAACCGGTTGAACCTTAACCACCTCGACTCACACTTCCACGAGGGTCCACCCTAGCTGAACTTAGCCCTGAAACAACCCAACAGCAGATCATATCGACGAGGGTGAGGAGAGTTTACAGGTTCGCGGCGTGGGGAAGGAATAGTCGAACCTGCATGGTACCTGATATTGTCGATCTCATGTCCACGAACCCTATCCTGTGCCAGAACTCCGGCGAACCTTTGGGACTCACGAACCCGACCCCATGACCGAACCTTCATCTGGAACGAACCATGTGCGAACCCTCCTTAATCCCCGAACCATTTCAGAACCCACGAACCCAACCCCGGCGACCATGTCTCTAGCCGAGCCTTTCCCTAGTTGCCGAACCCCCAAGGACCCCCGAACCCTAGCAAGGCTAGCGGCGAACCCTTCATGTCAGGCAGGAGCCGAACCCTTAAACATACTGGACGAACCCTCATGGTTACCCTTAGCCGAACCTAAGGGTGGTGATTGAAAGGCTCGCTGGAACTCACACCCCACCATCTCCCTTCTATTGTCCCACGCAGAATCCTTAATCGGGCCACATGCACATCTACGGACCACCTTGTGATATGGCCCAAGGCCATCTACAATCGGCCCAAATTGCGATTGCCTCGATCCAAAAGTAGCCCAACCCTTGACCCAAACGGTTTCCCTTGGCCCAGCTGCATGCTTTCGGCCCACACACATTTGTAGCGGCCCAATCACAAGATAGAACCGGCCCTTGAGATTCAAAGGGCTCACATACATAATCATCCGGCCCACGTTGACTACTAGGGCCCAAAGCCATACACACTTAGGCCCAATTAATAATTAGGCCCGCACATTCCATTAAGTTGGCCCAAAGCCTATCCATTGGCCCACGTTGTTCCTAAGGCCCATCTCTTCCCCCTCGGCCCAATTGAATTGGCCCAAGGATGATTACATTCGGCCACTTGATTTAGGGTATAACCTAATACATTCATAAAGTTCAAAACATTATGGTTACGTAATTACGATGTAACGATGTATTTAAGAAATTATAAGTATTAAAGGTTGATAACCTTTTCTATTTATTTAAAAACTCAAGTGAAACATGAAGCCATCATCGATGACAAATCAAGTAATCAAATTGTTAAGTTAATAACATGATTCCTAGCAAAAGAATCGGGGGCCGAATGATAATCTAGACCAAGAGATGATAACAAGTTTGAAATAACACATACACGCGCACAAATCTATACAGATTATACTTATAAGTACAAACGATGTGAAATCAATACAGGAATGTGAAACCAACAACAGGATCAACAAGGAGCGCGTACATTCTTTCTTTTAAGCTAAGTCAACCCTACAACAACAAGGTGAGTTCATATGCCCCTTTTTACTTTAATCTTAACTGATTTTAAACTCTCGGGGCTGAGAAACATGCTTACTTTTATTTGTTTAAAAGTTTTGCTTAACATGTTATTTATACTTTGATTTCGATAATATTAAATTGTTTATTATCACTTATCATCGTATGCATGCTTGTATGATCATGAGATAATAGGGAAACTCAGGTGAATATGATAATACAATTTCATAATCATCAATATATTTGAATAACATAGTTGTAAGATATTATCTTATAACACTTGGTTATTCATACATGAACAAACATTGAGACAGTTCATACACAAACAAACAATGAGAAATACTACAGTGAAACATGATGACACTTCACAACACATGAATGATTAGAAGATAAAACATCTTCTAAATATCATTCCACATTATAATTGATTAAGTGTGATAAGTCAAATACTTATAACACTTAGTTAACAACTTAAAAACATACTATGCGATAGTATGAACGCATTGATCATCCACCACCTGCGTCACTTAAGGGTACTAAGACTAGTTCTTACTACGGTTTAAGGATTACATGGTGAACATATGGATTACATGAATGATAATCATGATAACGTAACTTCATGATGACAACATCATTCACAGAATGATTAACATAACGTAATAAGACAAGTTCTTATTTGTTAATCACATGAGAACATCCCTACATTGAGAACAACAACAACATAGATGTACATCATCCATCGTTACCTGTGGACTAATAGACTGAGGAATTTATTTTCTCTCATGTCATACTATTAGTAACAGTTTCGATGAAGGCTATGGGATCACACGGCGGGATAGAGGTGAATCGGGTGCATTGTAATCTGATTACGTGAGGATCACAATGGACCCCTTTTGGGCTCTATACGTTGCATTGAGATTACATTACAAACAGTTAACTAACACTTTTAATATTTAAAAGTGAAACAACAGTTAACCCCACAAATATAGAATAATACATGGAACAGATTGAGAATCAAATATCCTTAACACATATATTGGTTATCAATACCTCGGTTTGATAACTACAACGCTATCATTATATTATTATATACATGAGAACACAGGTTATCAAAGAAGAGATAATCATGTGAATTGGGAATGGAAATCAATAGTTGTATTACAAGTAGTGTGGAGTTCTTGTTTTGATGTGGTGGGATGTTGGCTAGGGCTTAGTTCCCTTACATATGCCCTATATATAAGCATCACTACAAGAATAATATGGTGCTTGTGAATATAACTATTGAGAAGCCATTGGGAGAACAGGTGAACAAACAACATACAAGTAACAAACTATTCATTGTGATTGTGCATGTGAATGAATCAAGGTTTTACATTAACTTACTTATGAACTCACCAACCTAGTGTTGACTTTGTTTAAATGCATGTTTTCTCAGGTGACGAACAGGTGTAGATACATATATGCAAGTACTAAGCTAGTGGACTTTTAGAAGACCTAGCTTACTTTTGATTGCATACTTTTGGGATGACAACAGTGAATCACTTTTGTATATCTTGTACAGATACAAGATATAAACTCATTGATTCTTTTTTATTAGATTTACTTAGTTAAATTATGATGGAACAATGTAATTTAACTTTGTAATTCTATTTCATGTCAGGTTAGCATTTCTCATTTATATTTCATGTGTTATGTAAAAAATCTGATCATTTGATTATCACTCACGATATCGCGCCCCGAGAACCTTCCGCCCGTTGGGAAAGCCCGATCCGTTCCCGCCGGCCTGGGGTGTGACAGATTTGTATCAGAGCTATGGTTATAGAGAAATATAGGTCATATTACTTGAACGGCTTGGCCTAGACTATAACCTAGGGACTCTCATGTAGATATTATCTGACATAGGATTCTATTTGCATACGTTATCTGCTTCTGATCACTACACTAACCAATTTCTTTTCGGTTATGATCAGAATGCCGCCAAGAAAGCAACCTTCAGTGTCACGACCTCAAGATTCTGCTCCACACTCGTCCACACCATCACCGCCCGACTCTCCTCGACAACTACCTCCACCACCACCTCCTCCTCCGCCACCGCCTCGTTATGAGTTGGATCCGGCTACTATTGCTTTAGCCACTCTACTAACAAGCCAACTGAGGGAAGTGATCCCTAACATGATGAACAGCATCAACAACGCCAATAGTAATGTCGCCAACTCGTCTGGAGAGGGCAGCGGTAACACCAGACACCACCAAGACTACTCCTACAAGAACTTTGTAGGATGCAAGCCACCAAGTTTCAGTGGCAGTGAGGGAGCCGTTGGATTGATCCAATGGATTGAAAAGATGGAGACAACTTTTGGAGATTAGTAACTGTCCTGAGCAGTATAAGGTGAAGTATGCTGCTGGTTCATTCAACAAAAGGGCGTTAACTTGGTGGAACGCTCAAGTTCAGACTAGAGGCAGGGATGAGGCTCTGTCTATGCCTTGGGACGACTTCAAGGCCATACTGCGGGCGGAGTTTTGCCCAAGGAACGAGATCAAGAAGGTTGAGACTGAGTTACTCAATCTTGTCATGATTGGTGCTGGGCATCTGGCCTACACCACAAGATTCCATGGGTTAGCATCATTGGCACCGGATATAGTGCCAACACTGGAGAAAAGGATTGAACGGTATATCGGTGGATTACCTGCCTGTATGCAAGGTTTTATCCTTGCTGCTCATCCAACAACTATGGAAATGGCTGTTACTCTGTCATCAACAATGACAGATGTGATGGTTGCCTCTGGGGCAATCAAGAAAGAGGCTAACTCAGCCAGAGCTGGAACTTCGAGGAAGTCGGATAAATGTCCGGCAAAGAAACAAAAGGTGGCTAGAAACTTTGCTGCCACTACTCAAGCCCCAATGCTTAATCAGCCACCACCACTATAGATCAGGAAGCCATACACTGGCACTGCACCTTTGTGCAATTCATGCCAGTTTCATCATTTGCCAAACATCCCATGCAAACACTGCACCAACTGTGGGAGATTTGGTCACTTGATAGCCCACTGCAGGAGCCCAAGGGCTCAGAACAGAAACAACAATGCAGCTACTGCTGCCGCTGCTGATAACAGGTCCTGCTTCACTTGTGGTGAACCGGGACACTTTTCTAGGGATTGTCCCAAGAAAGCTCAACCAAGGGCTCAAGCAGCAAGGGGACGAGCCTTCCAGATAGGAGCTGCTGATGCACGACAGGACCCGAACGTAGTTACGGGTACATTTTTCTAATCTGACTTCTATGCATCCATATTATTTGATGCTAGTGCGGATCATAGTTTTATCTCTTTCGACTTTGCATGCCATCTTAACTATGTTGAGGAACTGTTAGACTCCCCTTACACTATTGAGATAGCAAACGGAAAACAGATTACAATAGACACAATAATTAGGAATTGCCCACTAACACTTGGCTATCATACATTTTCCATCGACTTGATACCGATGGAGCTGGGCAGTTTTGACATCATCATCGGAATGGATTGGCTATCTCTTAACAGAGTTGAGCTCATCTGTTCCGATAAACTATTACGCATTCCAGTGGAGAACAATGAGATCTTGGAGATTCGTGGAGACCAAGCGAAACGCAGTGTCAAGATAATATCGTGCATGAAGATTCGCAAGTACTTACGAAAACAATGTGTCGCATTCTTAGCTCACGTGATCGAGAAGGACAAGAAGAAAATCAAGATTCAAGACGTGCCAATTGTGAAAGACTATGCGGACGTGTTTCCGGATGATTTACCGGGACTGCCACCCGAGAGATCGGTGCAGTTTCGAATCGATTTGATTCCGGGAGCAACTCCTGTTGCTAAGTCTCCTTACAGACTCGCACCATCAGAAATGCAGGAGTTGTCCAACCAATTACAAGAGCTACTTGACAAAGGGTTCATCCGACCGAGCTTTTCCCCGTGGGGAGCTCCAGTTCTTTTTGTGAAAAAGAAGGATGGAACTTTCAGGATGTGCATTGATTACAGAGAGCTCAACAAACTTACCATCAAGAATCGGTACCCGTTACCGAGGATTGATGATTTGTTTGATCAGTTACAGGGAGCACAATACTTTTCAAAGATAGACCTGAGATCAGGTTATCATCAGCTCCGGATTCAAGAGGAAGACATACCAAAGACGGCTTTTCGTACCCGATATGGTCATTACGAATTCATGGTGATGCCATTCGGATTGACGAACGCACTGGCTGTGTTCATGGATTTGATGAACCGGGTGTGCAAGCCGTATTTAGATCAATTTGTTATCGTCTTTGATGATATACTGATTTATTCAAAGAACAAGAAGGAACATGAACAACACCTCAAGACAGTTTTGGAGCTTCTGAAAGAAGAACGACTCTATGCCAAATTCTCCAAGTGTGAATTTTGGCTAAGCGAAGTTCAGTTTTTGGGTCACGTGATTAACAGTGATGGTATTCACGTGGATCCTGCCAAGATTGAAGCGATCAAGAACTGGGATGTGCCTACAACACCAACAGAGATCAGATCATTTTTAGGATTGGCAGGTTATTACAGGAGATTCATTCCGAATTTCTCTAAGATAGCCTTGCCACTCACCAAGCTCACACAGAAGTATGAACCTTTTGTGTGGACTCAGAAACAAGAGGAGGCATTCCAGACACTAAAACAAAGATTGTGCAATGCTCCAATCTTAACACTCCCATAAGGCAATGATGACTTTGTAGTTTACTATGATGCTTCCCATCAGGGACTCGGATGCGTTTTGATGCAACGAGACAAAGTCATCGCTTATGCCTCAAGACAGCTGAAGATACATGAGAAGAATTACACGACACACGATCTTGAACTGTGAGCTGTTGTATTTGCTTTAAAGATTTGGAGACACTACCTTTATGGTACCAAATGCACTATCTTCACAGATCACAAGAGTTTACAACACATATTTGATCAGAAGGAGCTTAACATGAGACAGAGACGTTGGGTTGAGCTCCTGAACGATTACGATTGTGTGATCAAATACCATCCGGGCAAAGCAAATGTTGTTGCAGATGCTTTGAGCCGGAAGGAAAGAGTCAAACCCTTACGCGTTCGCGCAATGGGAATGACTTTCCAAACGAGTCTGAGAGATCACATTTTACAAGCACAACAAGAAACAGTGGCAAGAGACAACCTGAAACGCGAGCTCGATTGTGGAGCCGAGAAACAGTTCAAGACGAAACAAGACGGAGTTATCTATTCCTGGATCGTGTTTGGATTCCAGCAGTAGATGAACTCCAGACACTCATACTTGACGAGGCACACAAGACACGTTATTCAGCTCATCCTGGTGCCGATAAGATGTACCAAGATCTTAGGTCATTTTATTGGTGGCCGGGTATGAAGAAAGGCATCGCCACTTATGTTGGCAAATGTATTACATGTGCCAACGTCAAAGCAAAACACCAGAAACCCTCGGGTTTGCTGGAACAACCAAAGATTCCACAAATGGAAATGGGAACAAATAGCTATGGATTTCATTACCAAGCTACCCCGCACTTCCAGCGGACATGATTCAATTTGGGTCATCATTGATAGATTGACCAAGTCCGCACACTTCTTGCCGATCAGAGAGACA
Organism: Mikania micrantha; assembly: GCA_009363875.1. NCBI lineage: Eukaryota > Viridiplantae > Streptophyta > Magnoliopsida > Asterales > Asteraceae > Mikania > Mikania micrantha. Next base: position 47,231,022 of record CM018695.1, on the reverse strand, counting down.
TACAAGATGGAGAAACTAGCGAGACTATACATTGATGAAATAGTAGTGAGGCACGGAGTGCCCTTATCTATTATTTCAGACAGGGACAGTCGATTTACTTCGCGGTTCTGGCAATCACTGCAACAATCCTTAGGGACAAGTGTTAACTTGAGCACCGCTTATCATCCACAAACAGATGGACAAAGCGAACGCACCATTCAAACCCTAGAGGATATGTTGAGGACATGCATCCTAGACTTCGGTGGAAGTTGGGACACACACTTACCACTCATTGAGTTCTCCTACCACAATAGCTACCACAGCAGCATCGGATGTGCTCCATTTGAAGCACTCTATGGTAGAAAATGTCGGTCTCCAATTTGTTGGACTGAAGTAGGAGACAACAGAATCACTGGGCCTGAACTTATTCAGGAGACTACTGATAAGATAGCCCAGATACAACAACGATTACAAGCAACACATAGCCGCCAAAAGAGTTACGCAGACAAACGGCGCAAGCCTTTGGAATTCGATGTGGGTGACCGAGTCATGTTGAAAGTGTCCCCATGGAAGGGCGTAGTTCATTTTGGGGCTAAGGGCAAACTAGCACCTAGGTATGTCGGACCGTTTGAGATTACTCAAAATATTGGTCCTGCGGCATACAGACTCAGACTCCCTGATAAGCTCAGTGGAGTACACGATGTGTTTCATGTATCAAATCTCAAAAGGTGCTTAGCAGACGAAACATTGATCATACCATTGGAAGAGATACAAGTGGATGAACAATTACATTTCATTGAAGAACCTGTAGAGATTATGGAACGTGAAGTTAAGAAACTGAAACGAAGCCGTATCCCTATTGTAAAGGTTCGATGGAATTCCAAGCGTGGACCAGAATCTACTTGGGAGCGCGAGGATAACATGAAAGCAAAGTACCCCCACCTGTTCGAGAAGTAAAGCCCGACCTTTATGCTTAAATTTCGGGACGAAATTTCCTTAACAAGGGGAGACTGTGACAACTAGTACCTGACCGCCCGGCAAGTCCGTACGATACGTGTACTTGCAACAGTAACTATGTGTATATATGTGATTGTGAACAGTATTTGTATTAACAGAAATCTAAATACAAGAATCAGTTGTACGTATTTTAGTGTAAACTTAAATACTGTAACTACTACATTTGAAACATTAGTTGTGTGTACTTAAGTGAAAACCTAAGTACAGTTAACACAACAGATCATGAGAAACAACGGTGTTCATACAGATAACAATAACAAATCGGTTGCGATCTGATATCCATAGATGACAGGAATCAGATGGCCGACAATTCAATGTGAAAACAATGTGATAACAGGGTGTTTAGTTGAGTCCGACAGTGAGGAAATACAAGTTAAAACAATAATTCAGTGTTGTTTCAGAATAACGAACTGACAGTGTGTTTGCGTGGGTGACGATTCACACAAACATATCTGTGAGTTTAACGTTCTGAAATGATGACTGACAAGTAGAAAACAAAAGTCGGAAAGCAAAACCATCGTCGTGTTCGTTCGAATGACGATTCGAACGAATACGCGCGATGGTGACGCGATTCGACGAAACGCAATCGAAACATGACACGAACGAAATAAATTAATAAAAAATAAAATATTTAACATTTTACAATTTTGAAACTCATCAAAATAATTAAATAATCTTCTTTTATTTATTACAATTAAATACGCGTAAAGTTCCGGCGACAAAATCGTGAACCGAGCAACCGAAACGGACCCGAATACCCTCGGGGTATATAAACACCAAATGAGGGTGTTTTTCTCATTTAATGCAGCTCTTTCTCTCTCTAAGAGCTCACTCCCGAACCTTTCTCTCTCTAAAATACCAACATCATCTACAAGCTTAAATTCATCATATCTTGCTCGTTTGTGGACCAATTTGAGTGATTCTTGAACCCACGCGAAGCTCTTGATGTTCTCTACTTGAAAGTACAATAGATCTGAAGAGTTATCCACTAAATTTCGAGGTATGATCAAGAGAAAATCCCTGAAAATAGGGTTTTCATTTCGGTTTTGTTGCACACATACATAACCGGTTGAACCTTAACCACCTCGACTCACACTACCACGAGGGTCCACCCTAGCTGAACTTAGCCCTGAAACAACCCAACAGCAGATCATATCGACGAGGGTGAGGAGAGTTTACAGGTTCGCGGCGTGGGGAAGGAATAGTCGAACCTGCATGGTACCTGATATTGTCGATCTCATGTCCACGAACCCTATCCTGTGCCAGAACTCCGGCGAACCTTTGGGACTCACGAACCCGACCCCATGACCGAACCTTCATTTGGAACGAACCATGTGCGAACCCTCCTTAATCCCCGAACCATTTCAGAACCCACGAACCCAACCCCGGCGACCATGTCTCTAGTCGAGCCTTTCCCTAGTTGCCGAACCCCCAAGGACCCCCGAACCCTAGCAAGGCTAGCGGCGAACCCTTCATGTCAGGCAGGAGCCGAACCCTTAAACATACTGGACGAACCCTCATGGTTACCCTTAGCCGAACCTAAGGGTGGTGATTGAAAGGCTCGCTGGAACTCACACCCCACCATCTCCCTTCTATTGTCCCACGCAGAATCCTTAATCGGGCCACATGCACATCTACGGACCACCTTGTGATATGGCCCAAGGCCATCTACAATCGGCCCAAATTGTGATTGCCTCGATCCAAAAGTAGCCCAACCCTTGACCCAAACGGTTTCCCTTGGCCCAGCTGCATGCTTTCGGCCCACACACATTTGTAACGGCCCAATCACAAGATAGAACCGACCCTTGAGATTCAAACGGCTCACATACATAATCATCCGGCCCACGTTGACTACTAGGGCCCAAAGCCATACACACTTAGGCCCAATTAATAATTAGGCCTGCACATTCCATTAAGTTGGCCCAAAGCCTATCCATTGGCCCACGTTGTTCCTAAGGCCCATCTCTTCCCCCTCGGCCCAATTGAATTGGCCCAAGGATGATTACATTCGGCCACTTGATTTAGGGTATAACCTAATACATTCATAAAGTTCAAAACATTATGGTTACGTAATTACGATGAAACGATGTATTTAAGAAATTATAAGTATTAAAGGTTGATAACCTTTTCTATTTATTTAAAAACTCAAGTGAAACATGAAGCCATCATCGATGACAAATCAAGTAATCAAATTGTTAAGTTAATAACATGATTCCTAGCAAAAGAATCGGGGGCCGAATGATAATCTAGACCAAGAGATGATAACAAGTTTGAAATAACACATACACGCGCTCAAATCTATACAGATTATACTTATAAGTACAAACGATGTGAAATCAATACAGGAACGTGAAACCAACAACAGGATCAACAAGGAGCGCGTACATTCTTTCTTTTAAGCTAAGTCAACCCTACAACAACAAGGTGAGTTCATATGCCCCTTTTTACTTTAATCTTAACTGATTTTAAACTCTCGGGGCTGAGAAACATGCTTACTTTTATTTGTTTAAAAGTTTTGCTTAACATGTTATTTATACTTTGATTTCGATAATATTAAATTGTTTATTATCACTTATCATCGTATGCATGCTTGTATGATCATGAGATAATAGGGAAACTCAGGTGAATATGATAATACAATTTCATAATCATCAATATATTTGAATAACATAGTTGTAAGATATTATCTTATAACACTTGGTTATTCATACATGAACAAACATTGAGACAGTTCATACACAAACAAACAATGAGAAATACTACAGTGAAACATGATGACACTTCACAACACATGAATGATTAGAAGATAAAACATCTTCTAAATATCATTCCACATTATAATTGATTAAGTGTGATAAGTCAAATACTTATAACACTTAGTTAACAACTTAAAAACATACTATGCGATAGTATGAACGCATTGATCATCCACCACCTGCGTCACTTAAGGGTACTAAGACTAGTTCTTACTACGGTTTAAGGATTACATGGTGAACATATGGATTACATGAATGATAATCATGATAACGTAACTTCATGATGACAACATCATTCACAGAATGATTAACATAACGTAATAAGACAAGTTCTTATTCAATTTTGTTAATCACATGAGAACATCCCTACATTGAGAACAACAACAACATAGATGTACATCATCCATCGTTACCTGTGGACTAATAGACTGAGGAATTTATTTTCTCTCATGTCATACTATTAGTAACAGTTTCGATGAAGGCTATGGGATCACACGGCGGGATAGAGGTGAATCGGGTGCATTGTAATCTGATTACGTGAGGATCACAATGGACCCCTTTTGGGCTCTATACGTTGCATTGAGATTACATTACAAACAGTTAACTAACACTTTTAATATTTAAAAGTGAAACAACAGTTAACCCCACAAATATAGAATAATACATGGAACAGATTGAGAATCAAATATCCTTAACACATATATTGGTTATCAATACTTCAGTTTGATAACTACAACGCTATCATTATATTATTCTATACATGAGAACACAGGTGATCAAAGAAGAGATAATCATGTGAATTGGGAATGGAAATCAATAGTTGTATTACAAGTAGTGTGGAGTTCTTGTGGTGATGTGGTGGGATGTTGGCTAGGGCTTAGTTCCCTTACATATGCCCTATATATAAGCATCATACTAGAATAATATGGTGCTTGTGAATATAACTATTGAGAAGCCATTGGGAGAACAGGTGAACAAACAACATACAAGTAACAAACTATTCATTGTGATTGTGCATGTGAATGAATCAAGGTTTTACATTAACTTACTTATGAACTCACCAACCTAGTGTTGACTTTGTTTAAATGCATGTTTTCTCAGGTGACGAACAGGTGTAGATACATATATGCAAGTACTAAGCTAGTGGACTTTTAGAAGACCTAGCTTACTTTTGATTGCATACTTTTGGGATGACAACAGTGAATCACTTTTGTATATCTTGTACAGATACAAGATATAAACTCATTGATTCTTTTTGATTAGATTTACTTAGTTAAATTATGATGGAACAATGTAATTTAACTTTGTAATTCTATTTCATGTCATGTTAGCATTTCTCATTTATATTTCATGTGCTATGTAAACAATCTGATCATTTGATTATCACTCACGATATCGCGCCCCGGGAACATTCTGCCCGACAGGAAAGCCCGATCCGTTCCCGCCGGCTTGGGGTGTGACAACTAAACATTTACAAAACATGATATTGGAAGGAAATCATAGTGTGTGATTCAATCACTAAATATAGGCAAATATTAGGTCATGATCCATCAAAAATGTGTGGGTTGGCGGTTGAAGCGGTAGCGATCAACTTTTACCTATACATAAACTTTGTTCGGTCTTTCATGAGTATGTCAGTGTTATGATTTAGCGAGAAGAATCTCGAATTTTGAGCTGGAATGAAGTAAATAAGATGAAATAATAATACAGTGAACAATAAATGAGAGTGAGAATACGAATGTTAAACAAGCACATAGATATCATGATTAAAATATTAAACTAATAGGGTATTCGCATGGGTGACGGTTCACACGAATATATCTGTTAGGCTTAACATTCTAAAATGATATCACATTGCAAATAATCATGTCGAAACGTAAAACGAACGCCATATTTGTATAGGTGAAGATATGCATGAATATGCGCGTGAGTTTCTCATTCTGACGATACGTTGAGGTGAAAAGATTATGAACTTTAAAAATAACGTAAAAAGGATTCTTAAAATATTTATTAAGAATTACAACCTAAAGTTTTATAAAAAAGTTTAATTTACAAAGAAATCACACGTTTAAAGTTGCATTTTAAAAACAACACGTTTTCGCGTAAACGAACGATGTGAGGCAAACTAAAGATTTCAATATGCATTTTAAATTCAATTAATTTTCATTCAAAGTTCAAAACAGAGAACTTTGGTAGGTTTTACTCAAGAAGATCAAAGACCAACATACTATCAAATTAGGACAAAGATAAATTTACAGGATTGATAGGTCAAAGCAATGTTTTTGTGACCGGACCGAACCGGCTGGCCGGACCGGTCTAACTGGGAACCGGACACGAAGGCGGTCCGCTCATGCTTGTTAAGGCCGCTTCTCAAATGACCGGCCGGTTAAGAGCAGTCGACGGTCGAACCGGATAACCGGATTTGAGGTTGAACCGGATCTTCATGCTTCTTTTTTGGTTTTTGAAGATGACAGAGGTTTTCTGGCTGCAAACAAACAAGGCCCAAATCTCTAACAAATGTTCCGTTCTACTCTTACTATGGCGGAGGCGAAGCTCCGATGACGGTGGTAGAGGCGTAGAACTCGAGAGAGGTGTTAGATCCATCAAGGAAATTAAAAGAAAATTCAAGAAGAAACTAGAATGTTATGATGTAGGAGAAGAAATAATGGTAACCACACATAACTTTAAAAGAAAGTAAAATCTTGGAAAGTGAAATGATGGTTTGATTATTTTTGAACAGTCATATTATCTTACTCCTACACTACACCAAATATTTCACCCTTGCTTAAATTTGAACTCAAGACCTCCATTCTAAGAGGCAATGCCTCTACCAAATGGGCTAGTCCCACATTGTTGATGGTTTGATGACACCACGCGTAATTTGTGTCTAAATATGGTACTAGCTCTCAGTTTGAAATGACAAAATGATTTTAATAAAATAATAGTATTCTTTCATTTAATAGCATTCAATTTGTGATGTTTTTTTTATAATTTTGTAGTTTTATATTTTTAAAAATCTATATTATTTATAGTATTATCCGGTTCTTAAATCCGGTGCAACCAGTTGGACCGGTCCGACTAGTGACCAGTTTGACGTCCGGTTCGACGCCCGGTCCGGTTCTGAAAACATTTGTTCAAAGATTCAAGACAACTCTTGGAACTTTAGGTAAAATAAGATCATATATCGTAGTTGGCATCCAAATATATTCGAAGGTATGTTTGTATGCATATTATTGTTTTTTACTATAAACATTCATGAGGAAGTAGTCTCAAATTAGGGCAAATCATCAACACTTGAAAAAGAACGTTTATGGCCTTTAAATCAAGAATTTTTCAAAGGTAAGCATGTATACTAAGTATGATATTATGATTTTCTTACCGGTTATTGGTCAATCTATCTAATTGTAAATTTATGACTATGTGTTGCCAAAAAAAAGAAAAAAGAAAAAAAACCTCTTAAAAAGTGGTTTTAACATAAAAAGTAAGTTTCACTCATACTCACTCTTTTACTTCTGTATTTAAGAATGTTACATATGTTATACAAAACCATGTTATTATAGAGTAAAAAAATCAAATTAGATGCAAAATATTAGTTTAAGTTGTTTAACTTATGTGCTATAGCATGCCTACTAGTTTATATGCGATGTATTATCTTGTTATGTCATGTGTAGTCAATGTGACTGGTAGCCATTGCAATATAACTTAAGTTATTATATATTGCAAAGATGAAACAGCCGATAACATGTGTAATTAGTAGCATTTGCACAATAACTTTGGTTATTGTAAAATGCAAAGGTGAAAGGGCCTAAAAATCATGTAAACTTGTAGTGTACTTGCTTTTGGTAATATTTAATTGAGACTTTGTTTGCATTTAAGTTTTAAACATATTCATATATATATATATATATATATATATATATATATATATATATATATATATAGGATTTGGTTCAAATAAGAACCCTGCCTAATTACGGGTAACCCAGTGAACTTTGACAAAAAATGTCTGAATCTTTGTTTTTTTTTCATGGTCTTTATTATACATATTTTGGGGGGTTCTTTTTTGTGTTTTGTCTAATTCGCAATGCAAATCGAATTTGCATCGGTGTACACTGATGTAAGGATCTGGATTTTTTCAAAGTGTTCTTAATTTTTTAAAATATTAATGAACTAATTTTTGTAATAAAAAATAATTTGTAACAAGATGGAAAGATTTTACGTTGGTGTAATTGCAAACGCTCGAAAAAAAAGAGAGAAAATTACGAACGCTCAAAAAAACATGTTAAACGAGATTTTGAACCATTTTAAACGAAAAAATGAGATAAAATTACGAACGCTCGAAAAAACATGTTAAACGAAAAAATGAGAGAAAATTACGAACGCTCGAAAACATTTTAAAGATGGAATGATTTTGAAAATTATTATATTTATTGTTCGTTACGTTGGTGTAATTACGAACGCTCGAAAAAAATTCAAAAAAAATTTAGCATGACTATTATGGAATTAACGAGAAAAATATAACGAGTTTAATGATGTAATTTTTATAAAAAAATAACATAGTATAAAAAAATTATAAGTGTATAAAAATCAAGGGGGAAACTTTGATTTAAAAAAGGAAAATTGATATATTTTTATGATGTGGGTGAATCTGATTGGCTTAAATGGGTTAATAAAAAGTCCATAATACCCTTATTAAAGCAAAAGGGAATCTATGATGTGGGTGAATCTGATTGGCTTAAATGGGTTAATAGGTTACCACAAATATGGTGGGTTCTTATTTGAACCAAATCCTATATATATATATATATATATAGGGGCCGGTTATTATACAAAGAAAATTAACGTGAGAAGCGTAGGAAGCCACCAAAATGCGCCACGTGTAATCTGGTTAAGGGGTATAATGGTCCGTGTAAAATCACAGACCACGTTATATATAATCACGGACCATCGTTTAACAGACATAATCACGGACCATCGTTTAACAGACATAATCACGGACCAATGCGTTATATCAAATCACGGACCGTCATTTAATACATATAATCTAGGACAAAATGGATAATCACGGACCAACAATTACGTACCAAACATAAAAATCACGGATTACGTAAAATTTTTTTTTAATAAACTATAACAATATTATACTCAAATTAAAGATAATAAAATTCTCGATTTTATGGTGCAATTTTTTTTTAAAAATAATTAAACGTTTAAAAGTTATTTAATTTACAAGAAGATGGTGGAACTTGATTTGCCCACAAAATAAGTCAAAAAGTGCAGGCAATTCCTTTTTTGCCCTTTTATCTTTAATTAACCGAAGTTTTAAACAAAAAGTGAGGACCACTAGATCTTAACCATTGATTTATTTGATCAAAGGTCAACAATCATTACTATCCTTCTCACGTTAAACATCCTTTGTATTGGATCCACCTCCTATATATATAAGGGGAAGGATCCATTCTTAACATACTTTAATTGTGGTAACCTAAATAACTCTCACAAGATCAACCCAAATCTTTGGTTTTTTTCATGACTTTTATTACACTAGTGCAAGACTATATTGTTTTATGTGTATAAGCTAATTCACGAGCGTACACGAAATTGCACTAGTGTAAAGTTTTGACATTTTTTCGTAACATTTCAAATTTGTCTAAACTTTACATTAGTGCAATTTCACGTACACTCGTGAATTAGCTCATACACATAAAAGAACGTAATCTTGTACATACATAATAAAAGATTAAAGGTCATGAAAAAAATAAAAATTTGGGTTGATCTTTTGAGAGTTATTTGGGATACAACAATTATGGAGGGTTATTAAATGAACCAAACCAAATCCTATATATGTGTGTGTATATATATATATATACATATATAAAAATATTATATAACTGTATGGGTAACTCGTGACATTAGCTCATACACATAAAAGAACGTAATCTTGTACATACATAATAAAAGATTAAAGGTCATGAAAAAAATAAAAATTTGGGTTGATCTTGTGAGAGTTATTTGGGTTACAACAATTATGGAGGGTTATTAAATGAACCAAACCAAATCCTATATATGTGTGTGTATATATATATATATACATATATAAAAATATTATATAACTGTATGGGTAACTCACCAACTATTTCATATAGTTGACCCAAATTTATTTTACATATGTAACAGGTTAAGGTGAAAATTTGGTGAAGACATAGGATATGTATTAGTAGACCTAGCTAAATGTTAAACAATGTATTATTATTTCAAATATAATTTAAATTTGAGAACTTTGTAATGTTTGATTTGAATATTATAGTTAATGTATTTTTTAAATTATTAATAATGATGCTTTAAATATTGAAACATTATAATAGCACCATGCTTTAGTGACTTGAAAGTGGATATGATCGGATATACTACTGGTGACACGATAATACTCCAATAATTCGTTAGTAATCCAAAAAATTAGCTGTTGAAAAATAAAAAAGAAAACCCGTGAAGTCTTCACTATTAGACGGCCTATCAGCCTCTTTCACTTTCTTCACTATATCAACATGATTGTTTCATGTATCAATCAATACGTGTTCTCAATTCTTAAGTCTCGATGTTCTTTGAGTACATCCATGTGTTTGAACAATCCTTTATAAAGCACTTCTGGTCTTTATTGGAGAATGACTTCTACAACCTGCTTTTGCAATTCTATGAGGATGGGAAACTAAATATGGGATGTTCTTCCTCTTTCATTACTCCAATTCCAAAAATTAGAGATCCATTAAGACCCAATGACTTCTGGCCCATCAGTCTCATAGGGGTTATAAACAAGGTGATTTCAAAAGTGTTGGTCAATAGGCTTAATCGGGTAATCAAAGACCTCATTACAGAAGAACAGTCGGCCTTTTTATCCAATCGAAGCATACTTGATGGACCTCTCATCCTAAATGAATTAATCTCTTGGCTGAAAAAAACTAAACGAAGCGGTATGATCTTTAAGATTGATGTAGAAAAGGCTTTTGACTCGATTAGCTGGAGTTTCATTGACTCGGTGATGGAACAAATGGAATTCCCACAAAAGTGGAAACTATGGATCTCGGGGATTCTTAATTCAGCCCATTCATCGGTCCTTGTCAATGGCAGCCCCACCTCTGAGCTCCACTGTGGTAGGGGTCTAAGGCAAGGTGATTCTTTATCACCATTTCTTTTTATTATTGGGATGAATGCACTGTCAGGTATCATGAAACAAGGCTGCAACATTGGTTTGTTTCAAGGCATTCAATTGCCAAACAATGGTCCTATGATTTCTCATCTTACCTACGCCGATGATGTGGTATTCGTAGGAGAAGCTTCAATATCCAATGTGAAAAACTTAACCAGAATTTTGCGGGGTTTTTATCTAGTATCTGGTCTTAAAGTCAATTTATTAAAGAGCAAAATTTATGGCATATGCATAGCTAATGAAACTCTAAAGAATGTGGCATCAATTCTGAAATGTGGTTCCGGATCCCTCCCATTTACATACCTTGGGCTACAAGTTTGGGCCAACATGAATCAGGAGCGTAATTGGAAACCAGTTATTGACATGTTTAACTCTAGACTAACAAGATGGAAGGCAAGATCCCTATCCATGGCTAGTAGGCTCACCCTCATTAAATCTGTCCTTGATTCATTACCAATTTACTACTTTTCGCTTTATAGGGCCCCATGAAAATCTTGAATTGTCTTGAAAAAAAAAAAAAGAACTTTCTTGTGGGGTGGTGATGATGCACGATCAAAGATTAGCTGGGTAAATTGAAATCAGGTGACTGATCCTAAATCGCATGGTTGTCTTGGCCTTAGCTCCTTAAGAGAAGCCAACATGGGACTCCTAGCCAAGTTGTGGTGGAGATTTAAAACAGAAAGGGTCGGCTCTGGAGGAATACTATTTGGTGTTTGCATCATTCTTCCCGATCATGGAACCCGATTACGGTGTGACGATCGTACGGTAGTGTATGGAAAAATGTAGTCAAAGTTGACTGTGACTTGCAATCCCTCAATATTAACCTGTATTGTTTACTAATTGGTGTCCTTGGAAAAGGTGATAGCATTGGTTATTGGTCAGACCGATGGATTGGTGATACCCCTCTTAACCAAAAATTCCCAGCTCTCTTTGCTCTTGAATCTTCAAAAAATGTGGTTATAGCTGATTGTATTGAAGTCACTCCAACAGGTATGCATTGGACTTGGCGATGGAAAAGTTTCTTATCAAGTCTGGTTGAAGCAAATGAATTCAATGCTTTGTTAAATCTCATCAGAGACGTTAAAATCATAAGTTTGGAGGACAAATGGAAATGGGATGAGGGCGATAGAAATTTCTCCATTCAACATATAAAATCATTGTGCTTCAAAGCTCAAAATAAGGTTCCAAATTTCCCATTTCCTTGGAATAATTGGGTCCCAAAGAAAGTGAACATTCTATGTTGGAGGATAGAACAAAACAGGGTTCCTACAGTAGATAATCTCCTAAAGAGACAACTACAAGTAAACTCAAGTATATGTAAGTTATGTGGGGAGGAGGCTGAATCATCTCATCACCTTTTCATAGGATGTAGAATATCTAGCATGATCTAGGATTTCAATAGCTCTTGGTGTTCGATTCCTCCCATCTTCGCTTTTGATCTTAGAAATTTATTTGAACTATACAAACCATCTCTTCAATTGTCGCATATTTATTCGATTTCTTGTGCTAACACCTATCAGCGCCTTCACGGGTGTGAGCTGCAGGATTTCTGGTTGTGACTTGCTGAATTGTCATTAAAAGGATCTAAGTTGTTCCTTAAATGTTTACCGACTATGATTCGATTGTATGTAAACAATGATAGATGGGTTACATTTTTTATTATTCTTCTGGTTTTTTTGATCAGAGATGCTCTTGTGTTGAAAATTGCATTAACACTATGAAAGTAAATAAAGTTCAAAAACAAAAAATAACTAACAAGTTTAAGATACCGAAATTTAAACTCTTTGACAAACATAAAATATTTAATAAAAAAAAAAATAACACCTCCGAGAATTTAAGATCTTGGCTTCTCCTTCTTCTCCTTGAAGAGAGCCAAAAGAGAGACGCCAGAAACCTTGACAACTTTGAACCTAACCCCAGGAATATCACCAACAGCATGACCCTTTCGCCCAAAACCGGCAATCAGAACTTCATCCTGACACAAAAAAAAAACAGTTAAAAGATTATAAATATGGAATACCCAACAAAATAAAATTTGTTCTTTAAAGAAAATGAGATTGAAAACTAACATTTTCTTCGATGTAGTTCAAGCAACCATCATTGGGAACAAAGGCGGCAATCTTCTTGCCATTCTTGATGAGTTGAACTCTGGCACACTTTCTAATAGCAGAGTTAGGCTGCTTAGCTTCAATACCACTGCAAATATAATACAACAATTCATCAAAACTATAATTATTTATTATTAATAAAAAATGATAAATAAAATGTTAGTAAACTACATTTTCTCAAGGACGATGCCCTTGGCATGAGAGGAACCAGCAAATGGTTTCTTCCATTCATTACCAAGATGTGATTTCTTGTACGACTTGTCAGCCCACCTTTGCCTCCTACGGTGGGACTTCAACTTGCGACCAGCTCCCATTCCATGTGTTTTCCTAAAAAGCAAACATTCCATATTAATCACTGAATCATATATATTTCTACTCATATTTCTATTCATTAATTCATAGTTTCATTCCATCCACTTTCTTTAAACCTCCCTCAATGTTTGGTTCAGATCTTACTAATTCAATTGCAACTTATACATGTTTACTACATTTTCTATGTACCGTATATGAAGCCTCTGTTTTGATCATTCCTATGTATAATACAACCATAACAAGACGTGAAAATCTTGACCGAAAGCAAGATAAAGGAGTTGTTTTGGATGAACAATTATTATATTTTAGGTTGAAATAAGTAGCATTATAACATAGAACAGGTTGAGATGAGTAACACCTTAGCACAATGCGGGTCAAGATGGGTAACCTAAAAACTAAACCTGGCAATCTTGACCCATAGTAAGAAAAATGGGTAGATTTGGGTAAGAATTATTGTATTTTAGATTGAAATGGGTAACATTATGACATAGAATAGGTTGAGATGGGTAACACTTTAACATAATGCGGGTCAAGATGGGTAACTTAAAAACCATGTGAATCCAATGAATTCAAGCAAGTAAGAATGATTAATAACATATTTAACAATAAATTCATTAAAAAATATTCAAATAAACTATTTGTTTCATTACAACTCATTTAACTTGAGCAAAATTGATGTTTTTTTATAAGTGGCCCGTTTAGACCCAACATGATTTATCTTAAAACCCATCCTGACCTGCATACGTTCTGACCCGTTACCCAATCCAGCCCAACGGTTAAGACTTATCAATAATATATTTGATGATAAAATAACTAAAGATTATACAAATAAACTATTTGTTTACTTACAGTACAACCCATTTTTAGCTTGAACTTCATGATGCATTTTTTAAAAAAGACCCATTTAGACCAAACTAATTTTGCTTAAAACCCACCCTGACCCAAACCCGTTCTGGCCCGACCCGCCCATTTTGTCAGGCTTGTATAGCCACCCTAAACAAGTTTTATTATTTTTTTTAATTTATACAGCCCAACTCAAGTTTATTTAATACAGCGTTTTCCTCTTTAAAAAGTAAAGATCCCGAAATTTTTCAGTACTAAGTTACTAACTAATAATGACATTACATTCTAGATAACTTGTCTTGCTATCATCAACTATACTCCATAACCAATGTTGTAGAAATCCATAGTCGCTAGTCGGGCGGTGGGGTGGAGACTAGGGATTAATCGGGATTATTCGGGATTAATCCGCCAACTAATCGGCCTAATCGGATAGTCGGGCCTAGTCGGCCTTAGGGGACTAGCGATTAATCGGCCTAGTCGGGGATTTTTACAACCATGTCTATAACCAACATATTTGAAATAAAACTCACCCTCTTTTCTATCAATCATAATGGTTGAGTAATGAACCGCGAAGTATGGTAACATCTCAAAACAAGCCCCTTACATTATCCAGATATTTGCAAAGTTTGTTTTGTCTATGTAACAAATCAAATGCAAACTGCTGAATTAAAATGTGACAAGAACCAGCTGTAAATATATGTATATCTCTGTTGTGTATATCATTTACATCCAACCCTCAAATCCTATTATCAGGTCAAATGATGTTATTATTACATAATCAATTAATTAGAATCCACTTCATTGTACAGGAACACACCATACCTAGATAACCACTTCAAATCGTACACCAAAGTGCCTTATAGCTAAAAGATTCACCAAAGCATAAAAACATTAACTTGAAAAAATCATTTTCAGCAGCAACAAATAAATCATCAAACATGCAAAATTACAACGATTAAACCTAAACGAACACGAACCCTAGCAAATAGTTAAAACTTGTTAATCTAATTAAATGTAAAAACAACAGTTTCAGGTGAAGAAGAAGACGAATTAGATGAACAGATGTGATTCGTACCCCATGTTTGCAAGATTAAGTGATCTGCCGGAGGCGTGTAGGTTCCGGCGAGACTTTGAAGAAGAAGAAGCGGCTGCGCTATGATAGAAAACCTATTTCTCGTGAGGAATGGGTGATGATCCTTGTATTATATGGATCGCTTGTGTTGCAAAATGGGCCTGGTGACACCATCTTAAGCCTTTACTTTTATTTGACCTTAAAGCTGAATGGGCAGGCTAAAGAGTAAAGACTAGTTCAATACTTACAATGGGCCGAAGCACATATATTTTTTTTTCTAGTCGAGAACCCGCGCGATGCGGCAGTGACAATAACAATGTACAACATGGTGTTCATTTGTTGCTAATTTATCAATATTCTCATGATATATATAGTACCCTCGATAGTTTCTTTATCGTAGCATCGGTGGGTCTATCTATGCCATGAGTTTTACATATCTCGATCTAAAAATACACACAAATAAGAAAGAAAGAACCATTATCAACACAATGATCTTAAAAAAATATCCAAACACACGTATAACAAAAAATTGAATATCAAGCCATTTCATGTTTCTAATTACTTCTTTCATGTATGAATGCTTCAGAAATGTCTGACTAAGAAAAGAAGATGCAAACGAAATCAGTTATCAAACCCAACCCAAGAATCAAAAGAACAAAATCATAAGAACGAGTGAGTGAATATCAGAAGAACCTTCGAGGAAATCATAACTTTGTAGCAAGTAGTAGGAGGTGCTGCGAACTCCTTTGGGACTTCGTCAGCCTTTCTATCGATAACAGATTTATAGTGGTATATATTTTCCTACTAGGTTATAGACCTTTGTATTCCTCGGGTTTGCGAATACAAATGATGTAATTTTATAATTCCTAATCATATCAAATAATTATTTTCTTTTTTTATTAAATAGTTATATCGAAAGTAATAATATTAACTACACATTTTTTATATGAAAAAAATTTAAAAATAAAAATATAAACACACGCGCGCGCGCGCACACACACACACACATATATATATGTATATAACATTAAACAAAAATGATATTTATTATCATATTATTAATTATTAGTATATTTATGTTGACAATTTGTATTATGATGATACTCCAGTGATCAAAATTAGTTGTCAAAAATATTTTTATTTATCTTACAAATACATAAATGATGATGACATTTATTAGTTCCAACAAGCAAAGAAAACAAAATATAGTACAAATACATAAATGATGATGACAATTATTAGTTTTAACCAAGAAAACAAAATATGTACCATATATACTAACTAGGTACACTGATACACATGTTTCTGCTTAAGGATTAGCTTTAAAGGAATTACTCTATGTAGTGCCATACCGAATTTCTCATTCATATCAAGCAATAGCGGATCATCACCATTTGGAACTGTCCAATCAAACTCGCGAATCAAAGATGTCAAAATAAATTCAAGGCTCCTAAAACCTGATGGCCATCCTGGACACATCCTTCTCCCAGAACCGAACGGGATTAATTCAAAGTCTTGCCCTTTAAAATCATGTTTCGAGTCCAAAAATCTTTCAGGCTTGAAAGATAAAGGTTCATCCCAAATTTTGGGGTCTCGTCCCATTGCCCAAACATTGACAAATATTTTAGAATTCTTAGGTATCTTGTAATTCATAACCTCACAAGTTTCAACCGCCATATGTGGAAGGAGAAGAGGGACGGGTGGGTGTAATCTAAAAGCTTCTTTTATGAAAGCTTGTAGATAGTTTAATTTTGATAGTTGAATGTTTGTGATTTCATGTGTGTTGATTTCCTTTTGCATCTCTTCTTCTATTTTGGACTTGATTTCTTGATGTCTCACAAGCTCACTCATTGCCCATGTCACCATAGAGGTTGTAGTGTTTGCTCCTGCTAATAACAGCTCCTGGAGAGGACAATTGGGATAGTTATGCAAGATATCATTTACGTTGATAATGATATATAATACGTAACAAAAAATATTATTATTTTTATTTATCTAATAATACATAATGACTAATATGATTTTTTTTTCAAATACAATGTAAAAGAACTAATTTTCCATATGCATTCATGTGTTTAGGGGCCAATTAATTCAACACCCAAACGAAAACGAACATTTGATGAAAAATTGACACTACCAATTAAAGGAAGGGGGGTTATAGCATAACCCTTAACTTATAATGAATGTTCAACAAAGCCTCAAATGCCTATTTAAAAATATGCGCATAGTAACATATTACATCCTTTAATAGTAAAAGTAAAATAGTTATTTGAAAAGAAGTAATAATGTTGATTATAAATGACCTTATTGTTACAGTACATATATAAATATAAAAGTTATCTAACATAATTATTAAAGTTTAAGTACGTAATTAGCAAGTATGTATATAG
Organism: Mikania micrantha; assembly: GCA_009363875.1. Taxonomy (NCBI): domain Eukaryota; kingdom Viridiplantae; phylum Streptophyta; class Magnoliopsida; order Asterales; family Asteraceae; genus Mikania; species Mikania micrantha. The sequence continues at coordinate 47,213,341 of CM018695.1, read as the reverse complement.
ATAAGGAATGTTTTATATAATTAACTCTTGGAAATTCAATAACTAGTTATGTTATGTTTACCGTAATAAATTGATTGATTTGGTTGTTCGTGAATCTATTTTCAAGCAACGTGTCCAAGAAAGTATTTGCTTGATTCGAAGACCATGTTGAAGAATTGACTTGAACTCTTCTTTCCTCTATTAAATCCTCCCAACAAGCAAATATCTTATCAAATTGTTTCATAGTCCCCCTCCTTATTCCATGAAGATCGAATCTTTCAAGAATTGGGTAAAACGAAGCCAAATCTAACTTAGTTGCTAGCTCGAGTACTTTAAGCAATGACACTTTCAACCCGTTACGAGTTCCATGTTCATCATTCAAATCTAGAAAATCTTTCCCAAAGATGATTGAAGTTAAAGTGTTGAACAATGTAATAAAAACTACATCCTTAATGTCGATCACTTCGCCTTGCTTCTTATGCAAGAAATCCAACAACTTGTGTAACTTTTCATTTCGCAATCTAGACTGAGCCTCTAAAGCTTTAGCAGAGAAAAGTTCAGTTCGACATAGGGCTCTAAGGGTTTTCCATGTTTGGTTGCATTCAGACCACATGATGGAGTGAGGTAGTAGGTGCTCTTGTTTTACAGAATTAGGCACAACACGAGAGGAAAGAAGGTGATCTTTGGTTTTGAGAATTTGCATGGCGGCCTCAGGTGAAGAGGCCACCACAACAAGTTGTTGGCCAAAGTGAAGAGACATGAGGGGTCCATAAGTTTTAGCTAAATTAGCGAGGGAGACATGAGGTCTGTCCCCATCAACTTGATGTAAGTTTCCAATAATCGGCAGTTGTGGAGGAGTCGGGGGAAGATTTTCTCTTTTCTTAAAAAAGAACAGTTTTGTTTGCTTGAGGACCAACAAAACAAAAGTGGTTAATACGAAAAAGGTTGGGAAATGGAGATTGTAATCTTGTAAAAAAGTAACATCCATTTGAGTTTCGTGGTTAGACTTAAAATGATTTGTTTTGTGAATGACTTTGGCCATTTACATGCATGATGTATATATAGGACTTTGTCAACCCATGACCAAGTTAAAAAGTTGGACTTTGTATCTTTTTTGAGCTTATTGATTTATATAATAAATAAATAAATAATACCATATAAAGAAAATTAACTACTAATATTATATATAATAGTTGGCTATTTTTACCATTTTAAAACAAAGAATTCATACTTGTTTCTCGAATGTAATAAAAGACACGTCTTACAACGAAGAATATTGGTTTCTTCATACCACATGTTATAAACTATACCATATTTGTCAAAACATAACATATTTATGACTCATGATATTTTCTTAAGGGCATAAGTCGAAGCACCAAACTAATATGATTGTTAACATACGCTAACCTAAATTATATACATGGGTTCTCAACCTGCATAACCCTTTCGAAGATATCAACCTTTTAAGGGCTCTAATTTTTAATCTTTATCATTTTGAGTACCTAAAAACCTTCTAAAAGCGACTGTTTACAGCGCTTATGTTATCTCTCTCATCTCAAGAGACGGTTATCGACGATTTTATTTACTTTTGATTAAAATTTTCAAACCATGATCTGGAGCATAGGGTGGAAGCTGCTTGAATGCAATCGCTATTACATACTCATCTAAATAAATAAATAAATTCAATATCATTTGCTAAAATTCAATCTGAAATTTACAAAATTAGATGGTGGGAAGTTTGTAACATAAGAAACGATGCATAAAAAATAAAATATTCTCATTTGACATCAAGTTACTCACCGACCACCAAACATGTATAAGACTAGTTAGGATAATGTAACAAAACTAGCTTGATATGTAGTTGAACCTAAGTGCAAAAATAAATGTATTTTTTAAGTTAAGAAAGGTGATTAGACAACTAAGTACGTGGCTCTGAAATATTAAATGTTAAGATTTAGTAGTTAGACCGTGCGGTATGCCTTGGGACTGGGCGTGGGAGGGCGTGGCACACCGCCACCCTTGTGGCGTGAGTGGGCGTGGGAGGGGGAGGCGTGATCGGGGCAACGGGTGAAAATGGGAAAGAGCTGTTGAAGGTACCGTTGGAAGAGATTAAAAAAAATTACCTATTTAACTCCACATTTCAAACATTCAACACAAAAAAATTCTCACTCTTCCCATTTCAAACTTATTAAGTTTCTTAACCAAAAAAATACTTTCCATGGATCCCAACCAAAACACAAATTACTATAACCCAAACACTCCACCTAACCGAAACCCGAACACGCCACCTCCGAATTGGTTCTTTAGCCCTTCTCCATTAAATCCTTTTTTTGATTCAAACTGTTATCGACCGAATTTTGATTCAAGCCCACAACAAGGGTTTTACACATTCGCCGATTATGGTTCGAGTCAACAACCGCACGGGTTTGATCAACTATCTCAGGATGAAGTTGTACCCGAGACCCAACCCACTACAAATGCCGGTCCAAGCACGCAACCAAAACAAAGGCGTAGATACAAAAAGAAACAAGTTGGGGATACCGAACCCGCTATGGGAGGTTCATCCCGTCTCGAAAAATGGTCTCCGGAGGAGGAATTTCAACTTACAAAAGCTTGGATCGATGTGTCGGAATATCCAATTGTTGGTAATTACTTTCTTTTTAGGTTTTTAAAATTGTTGATATTTTTTTTATAAATTGTTAATATTTTTTTATAAATTGTTAATATTTTTTTATAAATTGTTTATAGTCGTAACCAAAAAGGGCCGGACTTTTGAAGTAAAATCCGAAGTCAATTTTTCCAAGTCATGGGTCGTGGGGAGTATCGTACAAACGATATGATCTCTAGCAAATGGCATGTCATGAACCAAAAGGTTAGAAGGTTCAACGGGATTTATTCCCAGAAATGGCAAACTCGCCGGAGCGGCCAAAGCGACACGATGATCGAGCTCGAATCGGAAGATCAATACCGGGAAGAGTTTAACGCCCCTTCACGCTTAAACGGAGTTGGGAGATTATGAGGAAATGTCCTAACTAGATTAGAATCCCGACAGTTCAACCGTCGGCCTTAAAACGATCAAAAGCATCGTCAACCGATAGCCCCGGCTCGTCGGATGCTCGAGTTCATAAAAATCTAAACAAGCTCGACGAAGAAGAAGAAGAAGACGACGACGAGATTGAGGATTTGACCCGTCCGATTGGGAGTGATCGTGCAAAAACCGACCGAGCAAGGGCGAGACGGGGTTCTTCATCTCAAACGACCCCGGATTATAACCAAGGAATAGAACACTTATCTCAACGAATCGGTGACTTTAACGAATTAAAACGGGAACGTCAACGGTTGGTAGAGTTACAACTTCTATTCACCAACACCGAACATTTAACCGGGGTCGACCGTGAAATTGCCGAGTGGGAGAAGGAAAAAATTCGTAATAAATATAGAGATAATTAGCTTTATGTAATTTTTTTATTAATTAGTAATTTTTTATTTGTAATTTTTTTTATTAATTAGTAATTTTTTTTATTAATTTGCAATTTTTATTTATGTAATTTTTTTAATTTAACATTAATTATATCTTATTTTAATTTAAAAATGAATGATGACGTGGAGTGAGTGGATAAAGGGACATTTCCACCAAAATGGTCGGATGAGTGGTTGTGGTGAGTGCCTACGTGGCGCCTAAATGGCGCATAGGTGGAGTGATTGGGTAATGGAGCATACCTCATGGTCTTATAACAAACATAAAATTTTAGTTTTTTTACCAAATTTTTCACACTTTGTAATGTTAAAACATATTATCATTTCAAACTACAAAAATAAAGATATGCTGATATATGTATGAAAAAGCTCGTGTTTTAATTAAAATAAGTAGAATTCTAAAAAAACTTTATTCTTATACTCGTAAAATTTTCAATGGTTATAATTTTATTCTACTAATAAATATATACAAATTATAATAAATAATTATCATGTATTATTATGTATCTATACTATATTATAATGCTATAATAAGAATAAAACCAAGCCACCAAAGTTTAATAGTTTCATGTAAGTACAACTTTTAGGTAACTATGTACAACCCTCTAAAACTAGACCAATGATTTTTTTTTTAAATTTTTTAATTTATCTTATGACAACATATTTAAAAAATTAGAGAAATAAAGTGAATTTAGGGGTGTAGATCAAGTCGGGTTCGTTGAGTTTTTTCTAAAAATATTGACCCACAATCTGACCCTAATATTGTTTGGGTTAGTCGGGTCAGTCCAGTCGACTTTTTTTTGAATAAAATTAACCCGTAACCTGACCCAAATAAGATTCGGATTATTCGAATCGGGCATGTTGGGTTGATATTTATTTGCAATTATCTTGATCTGATTTAAATTATTACAAATAATTCATGTTCCAAAATGCGGATTGGAATTTATTTATTTATTTATTCATAAGAAAATTCTATAGAGGTGAGAGTCATCAAATATCAACAACGACGAGATTTTTTTTATGTTCACACAAGACACGAAATTGTTACGTAAAAACTTTGCCAATTTTTATAGATTAAAATTTTATTTTTCAACAAAATGAAGTATACAAACGTTGAAGTTTGAATATGATCCATCGGTGGCTAAGTTTTTATCTCCTCTTTGAAAGTCAGAAATTTTGATTCAATGTCTATCAACATTTTGAAAGTCGGAGGGTTTGCATTTAGTAAATATAACAGTATAGTAAAAAGTACATTCAAAAGAGGTGCGCAAGTGAACCGGTCAAAAACCATTTTTAAAATAGCCTGGTTAATCGGTAAAGTTTGGTTAACGGTTTTACCAATAATCGGTTCACTTTATAACTTATTTTTCAAGATTTAAAACCGAAACCGGTATAACAACTGAAACCGGTTAACAGTCAAATAACCGATTTTTTACTTAGATGAACCGATTAACCGGTTTGGTCACTTGAAACCTCAAATCCGTCCTAAACCGTAAGTTTTTCAAAAAACTTAAAACCGATTCAAAAAGCCAGTTAAAAACCAATTTCTAACCAAATACGGACTAATAGTGGTTTAGTTAACCATTTTTTATGCATCTGTAATCAAGAAGCAAGTAAATCCGGATATTTGTCTGGTCCCACAACTAATAAATCTCAGTTACAAAACTTAGAATCACATATTATATTATATACAAATTTTAATTTATTCACTTTATAAGCATAATGCCTTTTGCAACAAGTAAATAAGCGGACCCAATTTAGGTAATAGAAGCTGGTTTCATACAAACCGTTAACTAAATAATGTGTATCCAGCAAATGTAGTTCAAGTGGTAAGGATCCTGCCTTCCAAATGGAAGGTCAGGGGTTCGATCCTCTCTGGGCACATTTAATGGATATCCAGGTGATGGAACGAATCTGGGCTTTATCCCGGGTTCGAACCTAATGGGGGGGGGCGAGGGTTTACGGATTCAATCCGGTTCCCGCGCATCTGGGGGCACACTAACCCACACCGGAGATTGGAGTAATCCGATCTTGGCTATCACTCGCCAGGAAACTGAAGATAGCACGTTGGGTTTACGGATTCAATCCGGTTCCCGCACATCTGGGGGGCACACAAACCCACACCGGAGATTGGAGTAATCCGATCTTGGCTATCACTCGCCAGGAAACTGAAGATAGCACGTTGGGTTAGTTTAACTGTCGTTCAAAAAAAAAAAAAAAAACAAACTAAACTAAACTAAACTAAATAATGTGTAAAAAATTAAAAATCTACATATAGTCAACATGGCCGGTCATATCGGTCTGGGATCTCAAACAGCATATCCTCTGATTTTTTTTAGATTAAAGGTTCGAGATCTTTTAAAAAGAATCTTATATAGCTGTTTAGGATGTAAATTAGATGTCGGTGTATATATACGGTGAGGTTAATGTACAAAGTGAAAGTTTTGTGAAAAGTGTAAAAAACAAAATATTATTATAATTAACAAAGTGTTATTATAATATTAACACAGTACTATTATAATATTTAACAATTTTTGGTTAAATGCTAATTTAAATTAGACGTTAAATAATTACTAAATTTAAACATTATTTATTAAACATTTAATAAGAAAAAATTAATAAAAATTCTAACAGTCATAGAGCATGTAACATTAAACCAAGGTCGGTCTAATGAGCCAATCAACCCAATATAAAGCATAGGGTCTCAAAATAATAATGGCCTCTTTTGATGGTGAGATAAGACTTGGTACTTACTACAAGAAAAACATCAATAGCGGCGATCTTTTTAGCGGCGACAACACCAATAGTGGCGACATCCGGCGCGCTCGTTCAATAATCAATAGCGGCGATGGTCGCCGCTAATGGTGAATAAAAGGGCGCCTACTTTCCCTCATTTCTCATTTCCCCTCCGTTTCCCCGTCTGCACTTTTTGGGTGCTACACTGCTCACCCTGCACTCTTAGAAGCATTCCATTTGACAACCGGCGTTCGACCAGCTTCGCCGTTCCCTGCTCCGCCATACGTTCGGGTGTTCCCCGCTCCGCCACTCCAGCTCCGACCAGCTCCAGCTCCGTTCGGCTTTGAATCGTTTGTTGCAGAAGTCACGAAATCGGGTGTGTGTTTATTTGTTTATTTATTTGGTTGTTTATTTCATCTGTTTATTTGTTGTAAATTTCACAATAACATATAATCTGCTATTTGTTATTGGAACATCACCAGAACATCGACCTTTTGGTCACCTATTTACCATGTTTATAAACCCAGACCCCGGTCGGACCGGGATTCGGTACCAAGGGCGGGCCAATTATGTGTTCAGAGCTGTTTTTGAAGGAACCAGGTTGTTGAATGGTGGGCATCCGCCGATGGTCCGATCTGGAAACTGTGCGATCGAACGGGTTTTTTAAATATAGTATATATATTTATATAATATTTCTGACGTCTTCTGGTTCTTAAATCCGGTCTGACCGGTCTAATCACTGACAAGTAAAGAAACCAGTTGGACGTTCGGTTCGGTCTGGTTCCAAAAACATTGCCTATTATGAGACCACCCCTTCTTCTTCTTAAACTTGAAACATCACGACTAACTAAACTTTTTAATTTTTTTTTATTATTATTTTTTTTTTATACATCCATATCAATGAATGAAATCCAACAAAAGCAAAAGAGTTAAAAATACAGAAAAACAAAATTAAAAGAAAATCTGATGTGTGCTTATGGCAAAGACTTGACATTACTATTTACCATCGTCTCTTCTTCAACCACCCACCATTAAAGGAAGATTTACATGCTTTAATATAGTGGGCTCGAAGAGGGTCTTGGTCACTGGGTTACGTAGGTTTTACGTGGGTTTATAAAATATTTTTTTAAAAAATATTTGGTCGGCGCTTTTTTTATTTTTTTTATAAAAATGTGCCTAATAGTGTTACAAACCTGTAAAAAAATTAAAAAAAAACTTTCTTTTTACGTGATTTTTCCATGGTTTTCGCGGTTTTCTCATTTAGATGTGGTTTTCATTTTAACTATACCCTATATATATAGGGTAAGGAGCAAATAATAACCCTCCTTAATTGAGGTAATCCATTAATCATGACAAAAAACGCTCAAATCGCAAAATTATTTTTTTCATGGTCTTTTTTATACAAAAATAGGGGGGCTCCTTTTTTAAGCGTTCGCTAATTCACAAGCGTTTAAAAGTTAAACGAAATGTAAGTTTGCGTTACACTGAGAAGATATATTTAAGTGTCGCAATGTAACGCAAACTTACATTTCGTTTAACTTTTTAACGCTTGTAAAGTAGCGAATGCTTAAAAAAGGAGCCCCTATTTTTGTATAAAAAAGACCATGAAAAAAATAATTTTGCGATTTGAGCGTTTTTTGCTAGGGTTAATGGGTTACCTCAATTAAGGAGGGTTATTATATGATCCCTTCCCTATATATACATATATATATCGCACCCTTATAAAATTTTGCAACATTTTAATTTCTAAGTATTAGTTGATCAAATCAAGCTGAAAAAGACCCGGTTAATTAGTTTAAACCAGGGATTTAAGTTAAATTCGATTAATAATTTAATAATGATATTGTTGAATAACTAAAAAAGATTTTTAAATAAGCTTTTAAATTAAAGATATATTGATGATAAAAATCAAAATGAAGTGGCTGATAATGAATGGACAAAAAGTAAAAAATCATGTTAACACTAACTTATCTCCTAATATATTTAGTCTCACATGTAACCTAATATTTTCATCTAATAAAAAGTTATAGCCCACTATCTATAACCGACTTGCATTATAACTTCTTCAAAAAAATGAAACATGCACTCACACACATAGAAATATTAAAAAAAACAAATATACAATAGTCGGTTTGGTTTGGTTTGGCTCGGTTAAAGTCGATTAATGCGTCGGTTATGGTTCAGGAGGTTATCGTTAATTTTCGGTTATGGTTATATTATGCTCACCTCCCCTAGTTAAAACCCAATTTAAAACCAATTTTCAATAAGCCAAACCATCATTATCCACATTTTATGCAAATCCATTAGTAATTTTAAGAACCAATTAACATAATAGCTGAATTCAAATTTCTATAATCAAATTGATGACGAAAAGCAATATTTATAATTGTTTTGTGAAGAAATAATTACTTAGGAAGGTCTCATTATATATTGTCTTGGATCGATTTCATAAAAAGAAACTTACAAAGAACAATATTAGATGTATTTTATTTTCACTGTATATTTGCATATAAAATTTAGTTTAATTGTAATTTTAATATGATTTGACCTGATTCGATCGAACCGAACTTATACAAAAGAGAATAAAATTATTATATAACGGTAATTAAACCACTTCAAAAATTTTCGGTCGGTGAGTGGTGTCGATCTAAAAGCACATACATTGACGAATGGAGATGGTCGAGATGGATGGATGGATGATGATGATGTCATTATTGGTGGTGGTAGTCTTCATGGGGTGATAGATGTCTTTAAGAATATTAATTATTTAATTAGATAGATGGGTTTGAAGAGCTTAAGGTTTGGGCGGCGATAATGGTATTTATTTATTCAAGTCGTTAACTGCTTGCTACTCGAGATTAGAAGGGGTGAATTTACGTAAAAATTTTGATTTTATATGTAAAAAGTTTTAAGGTTTAACATATATCACACAAAAGATTTATCACCGTTTTTTTTTTTTTTTTTTTTTTCCTAACATCAACATCTAAAATATTTATGATAAAAATGACAACATTTTAGATAATTTAAGATAATGTTGTTACCTAAGACTAGAATCCACAACTATTTGATTGAAACACCTTATCACGTACCACACACAACCATCTATCCCTTTAAAAAATATTATAACCAAGTGTGAACATATTAATGATAAACATGGAATAAAACTCCATTTTAATTTTTATTAAAACATTTATAGTATTTAACATCTGAGTCTTGTCAAGATTTTTTTACTACTTTTATGTCATCGTAAATCTCTAGTTTAATATCTTGTGATAAAATATGAAAGTTTTTTAACAAGTTTCAGTCATTTGACTCATCTTACAAGCAGTTCACCCTCTTTTTAAAGAGTCGGGTAAGACCAAGCCAACACCATTTGGTTGATGACTGCATTATATTTTATGTTTACACAAGACATGAAATTACGTAAAAATTAAAATATATTAATTTTTATAGACTTTTCCAGACGTTACTGTGATTTAAAAAAAGAAAAGAAAAGAAAATTGGAAGCACTGAAAATGATAGGTAATTGACTTTGAAATTTGGAAGTTTTGGATGATTTTTTTCTATATTTGAAAGTCGTATGCTTCGACTTTTGACTTCAATATAACATTGATTAATTATTAGTTTTATCCATAATACTTTCTTTTTAACTTAAATCTCACGTCTTATAATTGAAAATTTTTCATTTTAACGACCGTACCTTATTTTTTATTCTCTCACTTTCATACCTTACAATTGAATATATGCTAATTTGTTTTAATTTCTTTGTAATTTAATTATTTATAATGAATATTACACATACCAAGTATGTCAATGATACGATGCTCCTTTTATTAACGCATTTTGCTATAAATTTTGATCAAAGCGTACTGGATCACAATTTGGAATGAGTTTCATTTAAAACCAGGTTAATGACATGTTTTTCTTTTTCTTTTTTTTTTCCCGATAATGTATATTGGTTTTATATTTTTACTGTACATATGTGTAGTTGTTTTTGTGTTTTCTCAATGCTAATTAGCCTAATTTTCATAACAAATTACTCTTTTTTTTTTGGGTGATTTTCGAATATATCATTAAGACATTTCTTTTATTTAGGTTTTGATATTTTTAAACAATACAGTTATAACCTCATACATTTTTCTTTACGTACTCTCCTACTAGATTTTATAAAAAAATTGATTTTTAACTACTGCAACACGGGGCTTGTAACCTATTGATTATTTATAAAACAAAATTACCAATGTTAAATATAACACGTGAAATTACAAGGAAAAGCAAATTTGTGTATGTAATTGGGGCCTTAAATTATTATTTACCTAAGTTATTTCATTGCATATGCAAATTTATAAATGGTATGTGTCCCCTTTATATTTATGTTACAAGTAGCTAAATAGATTTCTTTTAACTAAATGGCTTCTAGCTTAATAATTTTTTGATGTATATATAGTAGTAATTTTTTTTATAAAATTTGAGGTTTAAGTCTCATAATAAAAAAATAGTGTATTATTAAAAATTATATAGATTATTTTAAAAAATATTCTTTAAGCATAAGTTAAAAAGACAAAATCCGCGTAGATGGCATACTCAAGATGCAAATAAATACGGTTATATGTCAGGTCAAAAACTAATAGATCTCAATTGCTAAACAAAGAATCAAATATTATATTCAAATTTTAATTTATCCACTTTATAAAAATAATACCTTTGAAGAAAAAAAAATACCCGTTAATTCTTTAAATTTAACTTAAATATTACCAGGTTTCAGCAAACCCTTGATATTTCAAAGAATAATTATCAAGATAGTCCATATGGTTTGTTAGTATCTTATTCTTGGTCTCTAGGTTTATAAATTACCAATATGGTCTAAAACATTAAATATTTGTAACACGTATAGTTCTTAGGTTATCAAATTATCATCATACGCTTGACCAAATTACCCTTACTAAAAACTATATGTGCTAAAAATGTATAAAGTTTGGGACCATATGTCTAATTTATGAAACTTATAAATCAAGAGTAAAATATTAGTCTAGCAAACTAAACCCATAAAATCTTTTTGGGTCAGAATGGGTTAATTTTTTATATATGATCCGTAAAATTGGATTAATGAAAAAATTAGAGGGGTTAGAATGGGTAATATATAAAAATAGAGGATAAATGACGGATCAGGATTGGCTTCTTTATCAACGATGGGTTCTAACTTAACCCTAACTAAAACTTGCACTGCTACACATGAGTGACTGAGAGAGCGAGAGATCCGGACGACTGGAAGCATACGCTAGAGAAAATCGTGAAATCGATTGGATCATCGGCGCTTTTGGAAGAAGAAATCAGATCTACATAACATGACTGGATCATTGGCGATTTTAAGAAGTTTGCATATATTGGAATTTGGACAATTGCATTGAAATTTCATACGTTTTTTATATATAAAATAATTTTAAAACAATGACAATAACATTTCTCAAATCAAAACTTGTATAATTGTATATTTTTCTGAATAATAATTGAAAGAACATCGTTTATTATGTATAGAAAAGTTATGTCTAAAAAACACTTTTTTGAGACATAAATGCAATTAATTATACAAAAACATAAAAAAGATTAATATAAAATTCAAATCCTAATAATAAACCTAATAAATCATTTTAAAGTTTTAAATCTATTTACAATATAGTTGAATCTCATAATTTATTGAATTACAAAGCAAATGTTTTAACCCATTGGCCCCAGCCTTATGACTAGTGCCGTACCCACATTTGTCAGTACGGGGCGGTCGTTCATCTTGAAAAGTTTTTCCTGATAGTTTATATATGTTCAACTACCGACCGACCCTTTTAATATTTTCCAATCATCCCCTCTAAATTTGCATAATCGGATTGGTGATGAAATTTTAAGCGATAATTGTATATGTTTTGTTAATAAAAAGTTACTTAATAAAGTATCTCTAGACGATGTTTTGGATAAATTTTAAAAAAATGAAAATTCGTGCAGAACAATTTTAAATTTATAAAATTTAGTCTAATTTCTTTTTTTAATACAACCCGACCCGATCTGACCCAAACTGACCTGAATAAAGTAGAAAAAAATTATTATACAACGATACTCAAACGTGCCTAAAAAATTTATGCCTCCAACGAAGAATTTGCATAGGCACACTAGTGCTTATCACCATTTAATCTTTTTAAGTTAAATGCATTTAACTTTTAACACATAAATATATCAGTCTAGGGCTCTCCAAAATGTTCGTAACTCAAGTCTCACTAGAAAAAAACCTAAAAAAAATTTTGACTCGAAAAAAGCCCGTTTAAAACGAGTCGAGTCAGAGCCAGGGTTGACACGAATCATTGGCTCTGCTCATGTCTCTACTCAATTACAACCCTACTCTATTCACCATGATACCATCATTGGTGAATTATGAATCAAACCTTGCTGAGGCCAGCCTTACAGACGGGGATTTTTCCCAATCGAACAAGGCATCCAATACCTAGGAAATTTCTTATGTATGACGCTGTATCTTTATTGCTCTCACAATATAACTAAAATCTCGAAAACGATCTTCAAAATAGCCATTAAGATTAATATGATCGATATAAGAAAAAGTCACGAATACAGATAAAAATATACTCATACACATAATTGGTGATTAGAGGTGGGCAAACCGGGTTCAAAACCAAACCCGAACCGGGTTCAATGTGTACCGGGTTCGGTGGAACCGGTTTTGAGTTGAACCCGAACCGGTTTCAAAATTCTAGATCTAGAACCGGTAGAACCGGGTAGGGTAGGGTCGGGTTCGGAACCGGGTACACCTACCGGGTTCAAACCAGGTTCGGTTTAAATTTTTTTTTTTTAAATGTTGTGAACACATAAATAAAAAAAAAATAATATTAAAAAAAATCATTATTATTTCTAATAATTTACAATAAATTACATACATAAGTTAAAAATAAAAATAACTTTTAATACATTTATTTATATTTCAATTATTTAAAAAAAAAGACATACATAAATAATAAAAAAATACTTGATTTAAGAACATGAATAAAAAAATAATGATATTAAAAAAATTCATTATTATTTCTAAAATTTTACAATAAATTACATACATAACATAAAAATAAAAATAACATATTTAACATTTATTTCTCTTTTAATTATTTAAAAAAAGACATACATAACTTAAGAAGATAAATACAAATACGATAACTTGAGAACATGTGTTTTATTCCGTGCCCGTTCCCGTTTGCGTTTGCGTACGTTTACGAGCACGAGCTTCTTGTGCAAGTTCTTCATCGGATATGTCGAGAGATAATCCTTCCTCCACCTCCTCTTCGTGTACCCTTGTTTCAAGTTCGATTTCATCTTCGAGGTTTGTTATGTTTTGAATTCGATCGATCGATCGCGTCCAAGTGATCCTTTAAGCAAATACACATCTCTACTGATTCCGGAGTAAGTCTTGTTCTTCGTAAAGATAATACCCTGCCACTAAGAGAAAACGCAGATTCCGAAGCTACCGTAGAAGCTTGGACGGTTAGTAAATCACGTGCCATAGTGGATAGAATCGGATAATCGGATTCCTTTCCTTTCCACCATGACAAAAGGTCTAAATTGTGATAATCCCCGGATTGAAAAGTGGAAACAAAATCTGTTCCACTATACCTTCCGAGCTCACTTGAAGGGGTGTTACCCCTTTGTCGTTTTGCCGTTTCATTACGAACGGTATTAAAAAACTAAGAAGCGGATCACGAGGTCTACTACTCGAGCTTGATGCGCTCGTGCTCGTACGTATGTTTATATTAGGACCATATTTATTAAATAAAGTTCATACATACTTTGTAAACTATGTTGAAAACTTTTTTTGCATCATTTGAAAAATTTAGATCTTCTTCATGAATATCCAAATTATCATTTATTTCGTCTATCAAACATTTAACCCCCGTAACATTCAAAATTGGGTTTAAAGCAGCGGCATAAGTAAACACGGGTGGTAAATCTTTAAAATATTTCTTTAATTTGACTTTCATTGGTTTTATCATTTCTTCAAACATTTGGTTTTTCATTTCAAAATTTTTTAAATTTGACGTCATCAAATACAATTCTGTAACACCAATGGACTAGTAGGATAATAAACCCTTGATAATTTTGTAGTGGCGGTTTTAAAAGGTTAAAGAAAATCAATTAAATCTTGAATATTCTCCCAAGCCAAGTCCGAAAATTGTTCGGCGTAACCACCTTCATAAAGACTCGCATGATATGATTGTAAAGTTGCTCTTTGTTTTAAAGCACTTTCAAACATTTTAAAAGTTGAGTTCCACCGAGTAGGTACATCCCAATTAAGACCATAAGAAGGTCTGTTCGTATCTTTACAAATTTTTTTGAATTCGGTGAATGTTTTTCTACTTTTTTTAAAAACATCATGTATCATATTTCTAAAACCATTTTTGAAAGCTTCAAGATTCGGTGAAGAAAGACCGTCTTGCACCGCTAAGTTAATAATATGTGCTACATATCGACTGTGAAAAAATATACCGTTGCAAAATGGTGTGTATTTTAATTTTAATTTTTCCACTGCAGCAGTGTTGTTTGAAGCATTATCAAATGCTATTGAAAATAGTTTCCTTCCCCAAATTAAATTGTGTTATTACGAAATCTAATAGTTGAAACAAATATTCAGCCGTATGTGGATACGGGAAAAATTCAAACGCAATCGTACGTTTCATCATTTGCCACGAACCGGGATCCACCCAATGGGCGGTGACGCAAATATACGATTCTGGTAAACCATGTGGTGCAGACCAAACGTCTGTAGTTAAGTATACACCAGTGTTTAGTTTTTCAAAAAATAAGATCAAATCTTTTTTTGCGTTGTTCCACATTTTTAAACAATGACGCCTTAGCGTCCTTCGACTTACATGATTATAACGAGGCTGAAGCGTATCTCGAATCATGTTTGTTAAACGAGGGTTCTCGAAATGTCCAAACGGCAACGCCTCTTGAATCACGAACTTCGCCATTCTATCACGAACCTCGTCTACGTTGTAGTGAAAAATTCCACCATAGTTACTGATTTGTGTTTGTTGACTTTCTGGATCATTCTTCAACGCCTTGCAAAATGGTTTGGTAATATGTTTCTTCAAACTCGTGTTTGATTCTTTTGCAAGAAGCATACCACAATACTTGCAACAAGCCTTTTGAGACCCATTACTCATCTCAACTAAATCCCAGTTATACCATATTTCCATGTTCCTACTATGCGTAAGAACACAGACAACTGTAACTTCGGCATTAGAACCTTGACTGACAGAAGATGTAGATTGAACCATTGCGTTAACAAGGTTATACTTGTTTAAAATACGAGTGTAATAAAATACGAGTGTAATAAAAAATCGCGAAACAAAGAGAGTAAAGCAGTCGGGTTACGAAACGAGAGCATTTTTGGCTTAGAATGTTCGTTTTCTTTGGCAAGTGTGGAATCAAACTAAACCATGCCACAACTATTTATACTAAGTTTTGAACAAAAAACATCAAAAAAAGGCTAAAAATCGGTCCTAACGGCTAGAAAAACGACTAGAAATCGATTTTTTTTGGTCCAAACGGTCAAAACCGGGTTGAAACCGGTTTGGGTCAACCGGTTTGGAACCGGTTCGGGTTGAACCCGGTTTGGAACCGGCTAAGAAATTCAAATTTGAAACCGGTTAGGAACCGGTGGTTCTACCGGGTTGGAACCGGGTTGGGGGTAGACCGGGTTGGAACCGGGTCCGGTTCCGGGTTGAACCCCGGGTTCGGGTTTGAAACCGGTTTCGATGCCCACCTCTATTGGTGATTAACAACTTTTGAAAAAGCTTTTTAACTTTTTTGGGATTCCACAAATAAAATATAAAGTACCGATTATTCTTACACATGTTCTTTTTTTTTTTTTTTTTTAAATTTTAACAATTCACCGAATTTTATACGTCTCGTATAGAAACTATACGAGACGTATAGACATATATAAGACGTATACGATACCAATCATTAACGCAGAAAAATTCTGAAAAATAATGATTCCCTCCTACACGTATCATGGGATAATGTTATTAGATCTCTTGGCTAAAAAAATAAAATATTTTAATGGGTTTTCCTTTGACCAATATCACTTGTTTTCTTTTTTTTTTATGGCCAAAGTAATCGGCTGTCGGCTATTTCGTATGGACTCCCTAATAGCTAAAAGATGATCATGCTAGCCACTAGTTCAGACGGACGAAGCCTAGCCCACCAGCCGAGGCACCAAATCCGGGGAAATCCGACCCATCACCAGCCAAAGGTAAGACGTGTGAAAGGCCGGTAAAACCGGGTGTTATCAAAATCGACCCAGGACCTTGTTCTCCTATCACTTCACTTCTCCCATACCTCTCACCTCATCTTACCACTGAAACAAGACATAATTGGTTATATCACTTGTTTCTAAATAAGAACTTCGAAGATGCCACAAAAAGTCTATTATTATCGTTCTCCGTTCTTTTTTTAAAAACAAAGTGTTTGTTCAATACTTGACAAATTCAATTGGTAAATTTCAGTTGACTTGTAAGGTATCATTAATTCATTATATATGTATACTAGTTGTTAACATCACCATTTTACCGTGGAAGACGGGTCGATTTTAATAAAATTTAAACAAAAACGCAATCAGTTGGCTAAAAATAATATTAGTAAAAATGAAGCCTAGAAAAACTTAGAAAATAAAAGAAAAGAAGAACAAAAAAAATCTAAACCTCAAGATATGTAATAAAAAATATAAAAATACCAATTGTAAAATTACTTTAATAATTTACTTTAATAAGAATAACAAAAGTTAAATTTAAATGGTGGGATATTAGCTTCAATTGACTAAGTTATTAGAATTAGTGTTATATGTATTTAGTTTAGATGTTAAAAATAAAAAAAAATAAATTAAATTAAATGCTTACGTAAATTAAACATTATGTTTACCTTAATTTAAAAATTAAACATTTAATGAGTAGCCCTCTTTGTTTGTTTTGTTTGTCTGTTTTTTTTTGGCTAATTTCATTAAAACAGATTGAGCCAGCAAGATGCTAAAACTCAACCAAAAACATACAACACACCCAACAACAAAACAATCTACCACCGACCTATACAACAAACAACCACCGAAAAATAAAACAAGATTACCAAGAAAAATTTTCCCATTCCTCCCAAGTTAAAGAATCCTAAGTGGCCATGTTTTTTACCTAGAAAAAACTAAGGGATTGCACCTCCTTAAATAACCCAGCTGCGACGATGTCTCCCATTGAATACCAAATCATTACGCTTCTTCCAAATGCACCATATAGCAGTTAATATAATAACATGAAACGCCTCAATCTCGTTACCATTCCATTCACATGAACTATGTAATTCCAACAAATCCCTCACCGAAAAGGCATAAATTGGTTGTATTCTACACCAAGATGAGATCCCCTGCCAAATCCTAGAAGCAGTAAAACGTGCAGAGAAGAGATGATCAACAGATTCCTTGTATTCCCCACATAACACACACGCTACCGAGTCAACCTGAATTCGTCACTTGGCCGGCCAATGCGATCTTAGTAAACGCCTGTATTGAGCCTTCCAAGCTAGGATATTAACTTTTTTAGAAACCCATTTGCAACATTTTAATACATATCTCTCATTATCTCGAGCCATAAAAATAACTTTCACATTGACTGCACCGTAAATAATCCTTGGAATCGCCAACCCAACCCCTACTCGATCATATCTCATCACCACCTTCTGGAGGATAAATTTTAATGATTTCAATGGAACTTTCAAGTTCTAAACAATTCAGCCATGGAGGCTGGTGGGGACCTGGCCAGATCCAATTTAAAATTTGGTTTCCTTCCACCCATAGCGTAGTATGAAAAAATTATTTATGAGGCTTTC